>ML675604.1:54145267-54385507 GCA_007922155.1 Mesoclemmys tuberculata | reverse complement strand
ACACACACACACACACACACACACACACACACACACACACACACACAAAAGAGAGAGAGACAGCTTTATTGTTCTGGTGAAAATCAGGCAAATCAATGCCATTGACGCTAGTAAAGACTAGCACATTCTATGACAGCATACTACATGTACAGTATATAACCAAACCAGTGTTGCATGGGCTAAAAGCTTTGTATAGGTGGAAGATTTTACTTGGAGGAGATGGTTCAAGAATGTTTCCAGGTTGCATTCTATTTTGATGAAAAAATGTTTGTAAAGATAGAAATTTGGGATCTAGTCCTGCAAAGTGTCTCAAGTGTCTACACCTCAAATATTAATGCAGACGGTGAGTTGGTAAACTGTTGTTCCTTGTTTTGTAAAATATGTTTGATTCAGACAGGCATTTCTTACTGAAAGTTTAATAGACAAGATTTCAGATATGCCTGACTTTCTTCAGAGTGGTCCATGAGGAGGAATGATTGTATCAGAAGTTAAGATGTAGTTTTTATATGTTTATAATTTTTCCCAAATCTGTCGAGTATTTGTTACCTTTTTAAGAGAGTATGCTCTGAATTTTCATTTGTACAGATTTTTTTCCTGTTCTGATTTCATTGTGTGATACTATATATAAGGGTGGAATAACAAAAAGGCACCCATATTAAGTGGAAAATAGAAATCTAGTGTGCTTTTTAATTGTTTATTGAATGAATTTTTGAAATTGTCTGTTGCCTTCCAAAAGGAAAATGAAGTATAAAAAACACATTTAAAACTAAAGAACGTTTAAAACTAAAAGCTTAAGAAGAGAAGCTTACGCACAATAGAGCAAAAATGAATTGCTGCTTTTTAATGGAATTAAAGATTTGTTGATGAACAGGAAGAGAGTTTTGGAATGTGTGTGTGTGGGGTGAAGTGTTTGTTTAAAGAGTTAATGGGATAGCAAATACGTTCCAATGCATACAGAAAATATGGAGTAGATTTGGGCAAAAACATGTTTTATATAAGTTTTAGTACTGGAGAAAGTTGCTAGACTGCATGCACAGGAAACTGAAAAACTTACTCACAGAACATGCAGAGCAAAGGCAACCACTTGACACTGACTTGACACTCCTGTACCTCACTTCTTATCTGGATGAATCATTTCTAGGAATGAGGGGTAATTTGATCTTCATGTCCAATTCATTCCTTCCTCTCTCTGCTCCCGGTGCCAATTAGTGCCCACTGGCATTGATTTTTGGGACAAGGATACCTATCTTGTATCTAAAGCTCTTGCCACCTTGGAATCTAAGTCCGGTCCACTGGAAACTGGATTAAAACAACCAACCAACTCATTTTTCACAGACCTCTGAACAGCTATCAGACGATGACCAGCAGCTGACCTGGCAGGATTTGACCTGATGCTCTAGAAATGAAAGACTCTATTCTATTACTAATCTCCTCCCCAGCCTCTAAATTTTGCAGTATGTTCTGAACAAAAATACCATTTTATCGTTTATTTGAGGTCTGTAGTGCTAAGTGGAGCTATGCAGAAGATGCAATGTTAGGTTTGGTTGAAGCTGGTTTATATTTGTTTTTGTGAAGATTTCTTTTTGTATATGAGTTCTTTTAGATTCCTTTTCATTTTCCCCAAATGATTAGCTCAAAGTAGGCCAGTGTACAATAAGTCAACTGTTTTTGCCTTCTTAACTGCTTGGGCCATGTTACTTTTGTACTTACTGCCTCCTCCACCTCTAAAAATACATAAAGTAAATCTGAGCTGTGCTGCATTGGCTGTTTTCCTGTAGGCTTCTGTTCCTCCACTCCCCTTTACCTCATTGGCCAACTGGTTTTAGTTTGGCTCAGCTGACTGGGAATTAATATAGGTCAGTATAGCAATGTGGAATTGACTAGCTGTTCTCCTTCCCAAATCCAGCTTTGTTTAATCTGGCATGTTTCCAGCTCTTTCTAAATACTACTCTACGCCTAGAGCCTATGTGGCAGGACAAGATTGAGCCACCGAGGGGCAAAGTTTTCAAGTTTTTTTTGTCTTTTTTATTTAAATAAGTAACTTTAGAAAAAAATTAAAACCACTGTTCAAAAATATTTGTAGAGCTCCCTAAATAAAGACAAGGCTTATAACTAGTTGAATGGAGCTGAGGCATTAGCACACTACTTTCTGAATGTTCAAAATGAAAATATTTTGAGAAAATCTAAGTTCACAACCTGATTATCAGAGAGACAATCATTTGCTATTTCCACTGATTTCAGAAAGTCTGTCCAGCACCTCTGAAAATCAGGACGCTAGTTTGAAGACATTGGAGATTGGATGGATGTAATTGTAGGCAGAATTTGGTTCCTAGTAAGTAAGGCTGACATAATTTCTATACATTTTGTGGATGGATATACTAATATTTTTATGCTAGAAACCGAGTTTTAGTAAATCAAGACTTCAGTATTTTTAATTGATTTTGAAAGATTCAATGTGTGGTTTGAAGCTCATGTGTCTTAGAGCGAGTAAATGTGTGCTGCATAGTATTTTGCAGGCCATTCTTGGTATGGAATGCAAATTATTTTTTTAGTAGCAAGTGAAGAAGAGTAAAAAGGCTTTCACTAAAACTGTCACCTTTCTGTTCTGCAATTAACCTACATTTTAACAAATGGCTTGAGATGGCTGACAGAGTTTACTAAAAGCAATGTCTTTGGTTGTGTGAAAATGCCATGGCTGAGTAGCTTTGATAGCTTGCATTTGTCAGGTGACTGTATGCAGGGAAAGGTTTTTGTCATGTGTCTTCCCATTGTTTACTGGTGTCTCTTCTCCCCCACATTCTCTATCCCTATTAATAGTGTTTTTGTAAGTCTTTTTTGCAAGGTGGCTTGATTGTAAATTATCAATTTTTATTAACTTGACCATCTGTGTACTTCAGTTATTTTTCTAAAGAAAGGTGCGTTCTCGTTGGTTGATATAACCATTAACACATGTTGATTTACAGCTAAATAAAGCCTTTATAGTAGATGTGGTATGAACTTTAGCTATCTAGGAGGGTACACTATGAATGTATACATTTATTTAAGCAGTTTTTAACTCAGTATTTTTAGATTTTTTTAAAAATAACTACTTCTTTAATACGTTAGAAAATGTGAATGATATACTGCTTATTTACTAGGAATTAACTTTGCTCATGCTTTGTGTCAAGCTGCATCAGGATAGTAACTAGAATTTAATCTAACACACAAAAACAGCATATAAAACTTACTTTTATTAAACAAAGCACTAGAAATGTTCTCCCTGTGTTTACCTGTGCCTGTGGAGCTCAGCAGTTCTTCACACACCCCTGCAGCTAGTGGTTTAGCTGCCTCCTTCTTTGCTGCTGAGAAGATTGGGGATTGAGTCAGCAAGGGTTTTTTAGCATCTGACACCAGCCTTCCATTCCTCCAAAATGAAGTTGGAGGGAGGAGCAGAGCAGTTTTTGAACCAATTCTGCTTGACTTCCTCAAGTCACTAAATCTGTTTATTAAAAAAAAAAAAGTTCAAAGAAGGGGAGGAAATCTCCCTCAATGGGGTGCTCTGCAGGCAACCGTCAGAGTTGGCTTCGTGGACGGCCATCACACCTGTACTTGATATTTCCTTTTACTCTTTGTCCCCAATTCCTGAAAATACTAACACTCCCTGTGCCTTCCATGCTCATAGCTATCTATCTGTAATCCAGTTAGAAGAGGAGACAAGGAACTTGCAACTTTCTGTGGTGGTACTTGTGTACCTTGAACACTTAACTCTATGGTTACTTTAAAAGAGCATGTCCCTAAGTGCCAAGTGGCTGATAAAGGAGGCAGGGCTTATTAGCAAACCTTCTGTATTCTTTCATTTTTACCATATTTACTACCAACCTTCCTCATTATTCCTAAGGAAGATGATTTGCAGGGGTAGCAATATAAAGATCAGAAGATCAACTAGTTGGCTCAGGTTACTCCTTTGCTCAGGAGAGTCTTAGGACTAGGACTCTTTCGTTTTAGTGAAGCCTGGCCCTTTCTATCTTGAAAACAAGCAGGCAAAACTATAATGAAAAAAATCCCCCCTCAGTCCTGAAATGGTGAACCAGTGTGATTTATGATAGCAAAATAATAACAAATTACTGTTGTTTATTTTCTCTCTTTGGGTCCTGCTCCTAGGGTAGCTTGTCTGATTCCATTTTCAGTGGGTAATGTTCATCTAAGCGATGAAGGAGGAGCTCTAGCAGTTTGTACCACCCCGCCTGCCGGTAACTGTTGCTTCTTCTTAGCTGTACTTTGGCAGTACAAATGGGGTCTGACCAAATAAAAACATAAAATAAAACATGATTTCTCATGATGGTCTGGAGTCAGAAGTAGATGCCACTTCCACCATTCCCACTCTTGAGGCAGGTTCCCTGGATGTTGTTTCCAGTCTTTCTCAGGGTTCTCCCAACAGGAATTGAAATTCGTGTTCTAGGAAGATACCCCGGTCAGAGGATGGAGTCCAAACTAACTCTCTGGAAAAAAAGATCCTAAATATATGTGATTCTCTGACCAAATGGTGCAGTTAATTTATTGCTCTTTCAACTTGCCTCTTCTATCTCATCTCACTATTCAAAGTGCTAAATATCAAGAGTTGGGGCCACATCAGTCTCCAAATAAGTTATGCTCATCAAGGGTGTAGGTACTTCCAAGGGCTCTGGAAAAAATAATTAACTTTGTGATACTTTAATACTCCAGAGCTTTCTGATTTAAAAACAAACAAACCTGCCTATTAAAAATCCTCTTCTGTTTTTCAAGGAGCTTAATCTATAAGCAGGTATTCTCAGAAAAGGTCCTCAAGGACATATGTCTTGTCTGACTTCCTCATTTATAACCCACTGTTCCTTCTGGGATGACAGTTTCCTGGATGGTGTTTAGAGACAGTTCACCCACCCACCCCACCCCCCTCACATTCTTTAGGATGGTTCTATCCTTTTCAGCGACCTTATTTATTTGGAGTTAGTGTTGCAGTTCCATAAGACATCAATTCAAATCTTTCTTCAGCATCTCTGGTATACAAAGCAAATTGGCTGGTTCAGAATTTTCTAAGACAAGAGAAAATAAACACGTTCCCTTTTCCTTCTGGGCTACTCCCACTTTGATCAGACAGTTTCAAAATGTCTTGGATATTTCATCTTCCCTTGCATGTCATGTATGCCAGCGAAATTTAAATTAATAAAATAGGGACATCTGGCATAGATAATCTCACCAGTATTGTCTGATATGGTATGATCTTAGTAGATCAATTGAAGGTGCATTTACTCATTCTTTTACTGGATGATTTATCAACCTCCTCCCTTGTGTGTAAACCTGTAGGCAACCATCTCAGTGTTTGAATTTCTAGTAGAGACTCCTGACTGAATTCCAGGGGGGACTGGTCTGTTGGTGTGGGGAACCTTTATGATAGTTTGCTTGGTCCAGAGCAGAAGTTTGCTGTAAGAACTGTATAGGTCTTTAAAGCACAAGAACCTTTGAGCCCCTTCTCTAGCACAGGTCCCGCAGAGGGAGACCTGGCAAGTAGGTTCTATCCTGTCAGGGGAGTGGTAGTTCTCTTCCAAGCCCTGTACATCATGGCCAGAGCACTTTTTCTAACAGATCAGCTAAGTCAATAAGATCTATAGCAGCTCTTTGGGGCGGGAACTTTACTGATCATAGCCCCTCCAACGTCAGACAATAGATCTTTCCAACTATAGTGAACCTGATTTAATGGAGTTCCGTTTTCTCCACTCCCTGCAGTGTCCCACCTGAGACTTTAGTAAACTTTCACTTCTTGGTTTGAACCATTCAGAACTTCTAACCACAGAGTATTCCTGGATAAAATAGGATTCCTCTTTTTCACCACTGTGTTATCCTAGAGTTACGTATTGAAATTTTTCCCCACAAGGTCTGAAAAGAAAGTTACTTAGGTTCAGGTCTCAGCACCACATATCATGCAACCTTTCCTCTCCTGTTTCAATCTTCAGTTTCACTCAGCTATTTCTCACAGTTTTGTAGCTGTACCTCACTAGAAGCCCAAAATGTGATATTACAAGTCCTTGTTAAAACTTCATAGCTTCCGATTCTAGATCTCCTGTCCCATGACTCTCAATTCAGAAGGAGGCTTAAGTTTGTTGGAATTCTATTATTTCATTTGTAAGACCCTGTTTTCTGCTGGCTGCATAAGATGAGATCCATAGATCAGCCCTAGATTGTGTCCAACGTACAACAGTGAGCTCACTTAAAGCAGTCATTTTCTTCTTGTTCTTTCAATCCTAATTAATTGACCACTTAGAAATATATTTTCATTCTCAGGAAAGAGTTTGTACAATAGCTTATATCTAAACCATTCTAATCTATGGAGGACGTCTCATGCCTTTCTCATGGTGTTTGGCAGTATCCTGAAAGGGCTATATTATCCTCTGTGGTGGAAGATATATTGTCAGATGGATTAAATGATCCAGTTATCCAGACAGGGATGTGAACAGTCTAGAAATCTCCTTTGAGATTTTGAGACTCATTATGTTGAAGATATGCAACATGATGGATAGATTAACTCTGGCTCTTTAGAGAAAAACCTACAGAGTTTTTAAATGGTCTTCAATACATTCTTTTCCTGTTCATTACAAAATAGAGTTGCTATTCTCTTTAGATACAACTTTTGAGCCACAGATAACTTCAAAATACTCTTAGTGCATTTCATGATGAAGACATGCATTAATTAGAATAATATCTGTGTATACTGTATAAAGAGCTGAAATTATTTCTTCTGAGTAGAAGTAGTTTCTGAGTTCAAATCTGATTGAATGGACTTTAGAATTAGTCTGAGATTTAAAAGATGTTCTAGAAGATTACTCAGTGGTTAGTTGTATTTGACCTACAGTCACCTTTCTGTTTTTCTTTGTTTTTAAAGACCGTTTTCATGTTTAACTATTTTATTAACTTCCTTATGTGGATGTTGGTCACAGCTTTCTGCTTTCTTTGAGTTCTGACTTCTATTCAGAGTAGTTAATTCAAAGCAGGAATAAAGCAAAGGTTTTCTTGCTTGTAATTTTGATTTCTCCTCTTATGAATCCACTAATACAACTTACCTAGAATTCAATATATGTTTATATATGGTTTAATACAGGCTATTCTTTTGCCTCCTTTCAAATCAGAACAAAAGGGCATGTCAAATGGGGCTAATATGTAACAGTGAAATCAGTTGTTTAGAATTTTAGACTCCACTTTATTCAGGCTTTTCACAAGATTTTTGGGGTGCTATTGGGACAAACTAACAAATAGTCTCAATAATAAAAGAAATTTATGACAAAAAATAGTTTTCAGATACTGTCCTGCAAACATTCACATACTTAAAATTAAGCATGTGAGCAGTTCCACTGTAGTAATTTTGGTTTGATAAGGGAAGAGTTTCAGCCTAAAACTAGGTAAATGTGGGGGTCCAAAATGAACTGTGGTAGAGCCACCACTCCTTAGAAGCTTGGGGAACCTGCACTGTTATATATTTTAAGTGACCTTAAGGATTTAATTGCTTGGCACATGAAATTAATGTGGCAATCGCAAGAACTGCTCTAGTTAAGGGTAGCCAGTATTAACACAAGAAACCACTTTTTCAAGGAGTTTATAATTAATCTTATTATAATTCAGTTGTGACAATTTAGTCCATGTTGGAACTTGACATACAGAGTCTCAACCCCGAAATAAATGTGTTTTTAAATTGCTCATAATAAAGTACAGTGGCTCATCATATATGTATTGGTTTTCTTATCCACCTCCTACAGATTCCATTATTGGAAAAGCCTGCCTCATAAAAAAGAGCCTGCATCATAACGTAACTTGTTACAAGTAAATATAAGTTGTGTGTGCTTTTACATGCTTGCATCCTGAGAGTATTAGATGGCTTTCCCTCCAGTTCTCCCTCCTCCCCCTTTACAGTCTTAGAGTAAAACCTTGAATTAATTGATTTAAATAGTCTTGGGGAAAAATCCAGTGACTGGAATGTGCGTCTCTCTGTTTTTGTCTTCTCATTCAGAAATAATTGGATACTTTTTTTAAAAAGCAAATGTATTGACCTTTCAAAGGTGCTGGTTTGACAGACCCTGGAAAATTAAGTCCTCTGTTCAGCAACAGAGCAGGTCAGGTACAGCACATGCAACAGCAGGGCAGTGTTCGTCCCCAGGAAGGAATCTCACAAAGTGAAAGGGTCGTTCAGTCTCCAGGCCAACCCCATACTTTACATTTCTGATGAGATTTCCAACTATGGAAGAGGTTCTTATGAAGCAGAGTCTTGTTAACTATGAATTGAACAGAGACCACCAACTCATTTCTCACATACCAACACTAAAACGCCTTTAAAACATTACTGTGTGGCAGAGGGGACTGAAATATCCATTGCAATTTATTGGCTGTGCTGGAGGTTAATTTAATGATAGTTTATTAAACAGCCGTTTGAGGTCAAATCAAATGTTTTAAGATGCAGCCACACAGCACGCCTTAGCTTGAACTTCAGACTGTTCCCCTAGACAGGTCAGCTAGCTCAAGTTTAAAGCACGACCACAAAGTCGAGATTTTTGTGTGTGGAGCGGAGTCAGGTTAGGGGCAACACTCCAGTTATAACTCAGAGTACCTTTGCAGTGAAGAAACACCATTTACTTTATGGCAATTTGTAATCATAAAAGGCTGTGTGGACTTAGTGTGGAACAGCTGCAATCTGTTCCTCTATCTTGCAATATCTAGGCACCATAAAGTGAATTTAGGATGTAGTTTGGGAGATTACTTCAGTTTTTTTTCTTTAATTCTTAACCCATTTGATGTTTCAGTGGAGCTTGGACCTTTAGTACAATATCACAGATGAACTTAATACCCACATTTTACACTTGGTTTTAAAAGATGATTTGTTCCGCCATAAACACAGGGCATGTAAATAACTGCCTTATTTCCCAGACATCCCTGTCTCAGTCTAAATATGTTAATTAATTTATCCTAGTGAAGACAGAATCTAAAAAGCTTAAAATGCAATCAAAACCAAAGGGAAGTTAAATACTGTAAAAATGTCCACTTTTAAAGATGTAATTGTTTATGTTAATAAAGTTAGTCATTATTTAATCTCTTTATTTAAAACTTTTTTTCCCCCCCAGGAATTCTTGAATTAGATTCAGGAGATTTCATGATATGTTATTGCATTGTGTACTTATCTCTGCCTCCCATGTTAATTAAAAAACAAACAAACCATTAGTTAAAAACCTTTCTCCTCTTTTTCTTTACACTGACTGTCCTAATGCAGTCTTGGGACACTTGATAAATCCTGGAGATTATTCACTTTCTTTTTGTTGATTTGTTTGGGTAAGTGTTACATTTCTCCACAATGGCCTCTCCAGCTGAGTAAGGAGCAAAGTTGTCAGGCTCCAAAGCAGTTACATCCGCTCCTTTTCGGCTTGAAGGATGGTGACTATAATGTTCGATTTGAGAGTAGGGATAAAATCGCCTTCTCTTAGTATTTGTTATGTTGTTGGTTATTATTCAGATTTTTTTTATTTTAGAGTAGCATATTGTGAAGAGTCGGGTGAGGAAGGATTTCAGCTGTGGATTTGCATGTGCTGCATACAGTGGTGTTTGTGGTGTTCGTGGTTAGCTGTCTCAGAGCTTTGAGTTGAAATGGGTCACAGCAATTTAGTAGCTCAGCTGTGACTGAAAACACTTTGTACCAAACAAAGTTGTGGTTTTGTTTTTGTTTTGTTTTTTTAAATTTGACTGTTGAGGCCTTCTCTAGCCATTTACACACACTCAAAGTTTTTCCTGTAGGGCCATGATTTGCTTTTTGTGTAGATACAACTTTTCATTAAAAGTTGATACTTTTGAGACCTTCAAACAAAGGCTGAAATCTTTAAGTAACAGTGTTAGCAGCTTTTTGGCTGTAGATAACCTTTTGTCCTTACTAGTTGATTGGGTAGTTATTGCCTTAGGTCACCGTTTTGTGTCAGGGCTGTCTGTCTGTGTGTGGGTGGGTGGAAGGGCCTGTCAAGAATCAGTGTCTGCCTTTCCTTTTGCCATTCCTCTAGTTCTGGAGAACAGGGGAGGGCACTTCTCCTGGCAAATGTTGTGTGCATACATAAATCAATTCTATTTCCAAATGCCTGTTTTGCTAACTATGGGTTGGTTTTTTAGTGCTTTGGCTTTCCAAATAATTGCCATGCCTTTAATTTTTCCCATCTTTTAAAATACAGATTAATGTATTAGTTACAGACAACTGTTGCAGACTGAAGACTCAGAATTCTCTTCTCACAAGCAACCTGAGCATTAAGCTAATTTTATCAGAAAATGAAAACCATGTTCTTCTATACAGCAAATGGCTGGTTTGAGCAAATCTGTTCATTAGCTTTGCAACTTGCTTTAATTTCCTCTCAGCCCAATTACTGACTGAAAGAAAAACCCCATAAAATGGTCTCATTCACATTATCCAAGTTTGAAGACCTAGTCTAGAAAGATTAAACTTTTGTTCTGGTATTTGCTGCCAAGATATTTCAATTACATAAGAAAAAAATTATTCCTTTATGTTTGGGTGTGAATTGAAAGCGATTTAGAAAGATTGACGTTTCCGTTACATCTCCTGTATAAATGTTATGTGTAAAAAATACATATACACCAATTCTGTTTTTGTTTTTTGTTTTTAACCTCCTTTCTCAAAAAAAAGTTTGTATATAAATCAACACTGGATTTATGAGACTTTTGAAACTAGGCAATAACAG
This sequence comes from Mesoclemmys tuberculata, assembly GCA_007922155.1. Lineage (NCBI taxonomy): Eukaryota > Metazoa > Chordata > Testudines > Chelidae > Mesoclemmys > Mesoclemmys tuberculata. Next base: position 54,374,783 of record ML675604.1, on the reverse strand, counting down.
AAATGGTTTAAATTTAGCTGCCTTTCCTAGTGCTTTCTACAACCACCATTTGGACAACAAGGTGGCAGATTTTGCAAATGCACAGTGAGTTAGGAGCCCAACTCACATTGGCTTTTAATGGAAATTGGGCATCTAGCTGCCCTTTGTGTTTTTGGAAGTAACTTCCTAAATGATCTGGCTCCCATTTAATGGTGGGGTTGTGTTTTGCAAAAGGCTTTTAGCTGGTACTTTCCTGAAAGTCTTACACACCGATTTTGCATGAGTAATTTGACTGGATTTAATTTTTGTTAACACTTGTATTTGGCTTCTTTGGTTATAGATACCTGTATTCTCAGTTAAAATATGCCTGAGTAAATACTTGAAAGGTTCTAAGACATATTAGGTTGGAACTCATGGATGGAACTGGCCTGTTTCACAAGGTTAGGGTGGGAAGGTGTGTGTGAGGGTGCAGATTTGCTGTCTTTTTCTATCCATCCTATAAGTAAAGCAATCTGAAGAGCTGCAGTCATTTTAAAAAGGAATCCACGGGTAAGTTTCCTAGGTTAGGACAGGTCCAAATTGCCATATTTTTTTCCGGAACTGGTGCGAGCACTGTTAAAATCAGAGTTGATACCCAAAGAGAAATGATTGAATTTATTATCATAGAGGGCCAGATTCTTGTTTACAGGGAGGCTCCCTTATGCTGCTGTGGCAGTATAGAGGGGCTTAAAATGTACATGTACTGCTAGAGCAGTGTACAAGGGGCCTTAGAGTAGATGAGAATTAGATCCAAAGTGTTCAACCCTTTATGCTGAGTGATACACACTCCCCTGAGTAGTGCCGTCGCCGGCAATGGGACTTTTCACATAACTACTGCTTAATGTGAGGAAGTGATGCATAGCTGTGCCCACTTTTTGAAATCTTCCTTTCCCCCCCTTGTGGGCCTTTATTGTTTTTCTTCTGTGTTTAGAAAAGTCATCTGGAGAAAACGATTAGTAGGTGGTAGAGTATTTTTATCTGTTCTTTAAGGTAGTTAGGGCATCTTGTGACTTCTTTTCCTTTATAAGAAGTGTCTATGGCTCTGGTTTAATGCTCTACTAAAACATGTCACTTGGGGCTTTCTGTTTGTTTCCTGTCTGAATTAACCAGTAAATGTAGGACTACTGATGTGAGTAAAGTTACTCTCATGTGTAAGTATTTTCAGGATTGGAACTCAAGACAGAATTCCTACAGTGAGTCCATGCCAGCAGGAAAAGAGACTAGATTGTATTGGGGATGGATAAGTAATGGAAACTGAATAAAGCCGAGAATTTTCCAGAACTGCATAGTAGTCCAGTTGTAGGTGCCTTGGGACTTAAGGTAGGTTTGAGAGCTCTAAATGACTTGTTTCGATGAGGCAAGGGAGGATGGGAAGAAAGAGGAAATAATAAGATGGGATATTTTCTCTCTCTTATACAGAGCTGTTGCAAATTTTCCTGCTGAAATAATGGATAATGGTTTTGGATTGTTGACGGGAGGAGGTGTATACATGTGCAAAATCTGGAAAGAGTATTTTTGTTTTCTGTGTAAAAAGCAGTCTTTTGTTTGAAAGTGGCCTTCTGAAGGAGTATGGCAAACAATGCTATCATAGTGCATCTTCTCTTTCTTTGCGTGCAGTTGTCACTAGAGATTTATAACTCTTTTCTTGGTTCATTGTTCCCTGGCCAGTGTGTACTCTCCATTCAGTGGTGCCAGAATTAAGATGAGGCCTGCCTGTTTCAATAAGGCTGCTTTGTTGTCAAGATGGCAGTACTTGTATAGAAATTGGATTGACTCCAACAGAGCTTGTACGATACACTGCAAAACTATTGTCATATGATCCTTTTTATTACTAAGAAAAAGCTTGTTCTCTTAGAAAGAAAGAGAGAGAGAGAGAGAGAGAGAGAGAGAGAGAGAGAGAGAAAGAAAAGGTTATTTTCTGTTTTCTAGTTTAGAGGAAAAAAAACTCATCAGAAAGTTTTTCTCTGAATAATTTACTGCAAATTTGAAAACTCTGCTTTACTATTGAATATAATAAAGAGATTAAGTGGAGTGACATTAATGTAGAAATATCATGGAGTCATACATAGTTAATTTTATTTAAACAGCAAATTTGATGAAATTGCATCAAGTACTCAGTGTGTACCTACATGCAGTTTAACCTAAACAAGGAGGGGGGTGGCAGGTGTGTGTATGAGTCTGAAAGAGAGAGAGTTGGAGCGATCAGAGGGTGCTATGTGCCATTGGGTCTCTGTGTAGTATAGTTATCTTACCTATGTGTATATTAACAGTGGATGTGTAAGGGGCATTGTCAGCTTATTTTAAGCTCTTTGGGGAAGGCACCATCTTTTTGTTGTGTGTTTGTACAATGCCTAGCACAGTAGGGCCCTCATCCATGACCGCTAGGAGTTACTGCAGTACAACTAAATAATAATAATAATAGGAACATAATATTTCTTTTAAAAAGAGCTATTACAAAAGGATAAACAGAATTAATTTAAGTGAAAACAAATAAAACTAAGCACATCCCCCTCCAGAGCTGGAAATACAGACAATAGTATTAGGCTAGTGCATGAGATCCAGAAAGTGAAAATGCTGACCAGTCTAGTTCTATTGTCCAAGCTGATTGCAAAGAAGAAGTAACCAAACAGCATGCTTGGTGAAAAATCAGTTAGATATTAAAATTTTGTCAGTCTTAATAACTGAAGTTATCAGTAACACAAACAAGGGATTTTGTTCTTCAAAAACATGGAGTGGATTTTAGTACATATAAGTCAGTGGGAGTTCAGGACACTTAAGGAGAACAAAATATCATTTGATATCTAGATGGTAGATTTTAAAAGAGAATTTTCCCCCCTGATATTTTATTTGTATCTATTCACAATAAAAAAGTAAATGCAATTACTTTGTGATCTTATTGATCAACTGCAAAGCAACGTTAACAAAAGAATAGTAAGTTACCATAGAAGTAATACGAGGAGGAGAAATAGCATTAGGTTCACATGCATTTTGTCCTTTTGGTTTGGAATGATTAATGCACTCTTGTTTCAGAAATCAGGACCTATAGCAGAGCCGGTCTCTGCAACAACCTAATGAGCACAACTGGCGTGTAGAAGGCTGCCTGATTGGTTGGAAGAGTCAGTAGGCTGGCCCTTAATTGGCCCTTGCCTTGCTCCCAGCCCCTACCCCTGCATTGGTTCAAGCTTGCCCCTACCTTGCCAAACTCCAGATAACCTGGTCCTGATCCTAGGCTGTGATTCCTGACTTCTGACTTGGCTCAGCTCACTCCTGCCCGTATCACTATGCAAAACTACCCACATCCTGGGCACTGACATTTGTATCGTTGTTCAGGAGGATGCCTCCTTTTATGCCATGTTTGGTGATTCTAGTGAAAGGTTCTTCTTTGGACTTACGTTTACAACAAAAGTGTGTGTAGCTCTTGGTAACTACAAAACTGCTTTTGAGTTCTCATAACATATAGATGGGAGTTCATAAATTTTTAAAGCCAGAAGGCAGAATAATGAGCATCTAGTCTAACTTCTTGTTTAACCCAGACCATAAAATGTCACCCTATAATGTCTGGATCAAAAGTATCACTTCTGATTGAGCTAGAGCAAATCTTTTAAAGACATCCAATCTCAAATTAAGGACAGCAAGTAACAGAGAAATCACCATATCCCTTGGCAAGTTGTACTGTTGGTTGATTACCTTTACCGTTAAAAGTTTGGACCTTATTTCCATTCTCAGTTGGTCTAACTTCTACTTCCAACCATTGGATCTTGTTGTACCTTTGCCTGCTAAATTAAGGAGACCCGCTACTGGGAAAAACCTTCTCTCTATGGAAGTAGTTATGGAACATGATCGAGTCAGCTGTCAATATTCTCTTAAATAATCTAAATAGTTTGAATGTCTTAACTCCTTTTCTGTAAGGCAGGCTTTCTAGACCTTGAAATCATTCGTAATAGTTTTTTTTCTGAATTTCTTTCCAGTTTTTCAACATTGCTTATACTTGAAAATGTACAATTTATTATAGTTTTGTTCTAAGCCTTTTCTTAATAAACTGAATTTATTGAAATCCTATTTATTCTTCCATTGTTACTGCTTTCAAGTACATCAGTACACACTAGAAAGTGTGTGTGTGTGTGTGTGTATATGTATGTGTGTGTGTATATATATATATAGTATAGTCTACTTTATGAACAAGATTGCTTGGACTTGAGCCAGATTTGCTGCTCCCATGAGGGCAGATCTATGCCACTTCTGAACTGAATTCAGATTGTTATTCTAATTGAGGTTCTAGAGGTGGATTAGGACCAGTGCAGCCTGTTGGCTGGTAAAATCTTGCATGGGGAGCTTACTTGGACTTTTAGTAGACTGTTAATACCTCTGGGGATCATAATTGCATCTCTCAAATCATCCTTGTTGACTGTGACAATCTCAACAGTTATTGGCTGTCTCCTGTGTAGATTGTTGAGTTCATGATGAAGCAGTGCTGGCACCATCTTTACTCTTTAGATTTCTTTTGACTCTTTGCAGTATAGTTTTTATCCTGGGTATCGTGCACAGACTATGTTGATCTCACTGACCAATTAACTCCTTTTTGGAATTGTTCAAAGATCAAGTGTCCACATTGATTGTGTTAGAACCATTAGCTGCCCTAGATAATGCTGAAAATGAGTTGTTGACGTGTTTGTGGACTCTGGCATGGATACACAAAGTTACTTTTAATTAGTTCTATTCATTTCTCCCTACGAGGACCCAGAGGTTTTGCCTTGAGGGCTCTGTTGTAAGGCATTCCATAGGGTGCAAATAGGACATACATCAGGTCACCAGCAGAGGTAATGAGATATTTTGGACTACAGTTCCACCACTAGGTTGATAACACTCAACTGTGCATCTATTTTAGATCCAGGAGGTGTAGTCATTCACATTTCCCATGGTCTGGATGGTTGGATGGTAGTAAAATAACTGATAATCCAGTTAAGGCAAAGGTGATAATCATCAACTGGGGAAACAACCAGAGGAGAGGATTCCTTGTAAAGGGCACTGCAATATTCTGACTGACATTCTCCTCTCCCTCCTGCCTGAAAAATTTCGGTCTTCTGCTAAATGAAGACAGAAGAAGGTACTTAGCCACTGCTGTTATCTATATCTCCACAAGCAGCTGGAGATCAAGTAAGGTTTGTTCAGTGAAGTTCAGTAACAGAAACTGTTAGCTTTGACCAAGGAAATGAAGGCTAATTTTATAAAATATAAACATCAAAAGTTAAATAATTGCTTTGCAAATTATTATTGGGTGAATGTGCTTTCATATAAGAACTACGAGTCAAAGTCTCAACAATTTATGGGAAGTAAATAGTTCCTCTTTTGTTGGAAACAAAACATTTAAACGGAGTGGAGTGGTGTCAGCAAATGGCTAATTCAGCATATTTTGCAGATCTGAAAGGGTAAATAAGGATTTTGTCTGGTGGAGGCTAATCAAGGCCTTCTTCTTTTGTGTTGGGAATGTCTGTGTCAGATTATGACTAATTAGTACTCACAGCTAGAAATTCAGGAACTTTAGAGCTGAATTTCCTTGTGAAATAAAAGCTACAAAATACCATATTTATTTTTTTTGTAACTTGTTTTACAAATCGTCCATATGTTAGTTTATCACAGTTGCTAGATTGTAAGCTAGTGATGCACTTTTTCAGTTTTGATTGAAGAAAAGGCTCCTAACTACCATTTATTTTTAAAAAATGTGGCTTTTGTATTCTTTAAACCCCTTTTATATTTGGTTTTTAATACAGGAGCAGCAGTGCAATAAAGCATAATGATATTTTGTGAAGTTATGCTTATGAGTCAGCATTGAACTCTGTCTTCATGGTGGTTAATATAACACTGTAAGAGAATGTACAAAGTGCACCGACCAAAGTAGTCTAAAAATAAGATTCTGCATTATAAAATATTGAGTTGTATGACCAACATTTGTGGTAGCAGAGAAAGGAGGTGGTAGGTTCAGAGTGGTTCTGGCTGAGTTCTGACCATGAGTGTAGCTATCAATCAGAATTTGTTATGATAACGTGGAAAGGTAATGCAAAATAAGAAGGAATTAAAATACAGGCTCTATTATTAGGAATAATTCTGTGTTCTATTACCAAATGAACAACCAATGAGATTCAATATTTCTATTAATATTATTTTATTATCATAATCAACCCAAATACATATTTTTAAAAGTAAATTTATAAATATTCATATGGAATTTCCAAAGATAAGCATTGGTGAACAGAAAATCTTTCAAAATCTTAAATTAAATACACATTAATATACACACTGAAATACTCATTTAGTCCTCTTGATCTTTTTATTCCACTGTGATGCTAATCTTCTTCTGTCTTCCCAAGCAAATAAAAAGGCCAATTTAATGTTCTGAAATTTGGAAAATTTACTGTTTTAAGTTGATCCAGAGTTTGGTGAGCAACAGTAATTCTGTTTCCATGCCTGCATCTGGAAAGACTTGCTTCACTGGTTTGTGTGAAGCTGTGCTCCTCAGAATTTGAAAGGATGGAATTTTTCCTTGAGCTTTAAATTTCCTTTTGTCCTGTGGCCCTCTGAGTTCCCTCCTAGAGAATTACATTCAGTAGTCACTTTACAGTAATTGTTTCTCTTGGTCACACTGCTACTGGACTGATTGCACACCAGTGTCAGGTAGCAATTTTCTGTGGTAAAGATAATCTTCTCTAAGGTTCATTTGTATTACAGCCTTGTTATCCTCTTTTTAAGGGATCAGGACAGAGGGAGAGAGAAAGAGAGAGAGTAGAGGGGGGGCAGGAAGGGTGATGTGGGTGTGAAAGAAAGCCCAGGAAGCGGGGTGGGTGTGTGGGTGGGTGGGTGAGAAAGAGAGAACAGCCAGTATATTATGGGCATGGGTTTGGTTGTACTTACCTCTCTCACAGGGGATAGACAGAGTGACATTTTCTTTCGACTTAAAATTTAATTGTGAGAAGTGTGGCTTTTTCACTGGAAGAGTGTGGTTTTCATTTTCTTTGCAGTATACTTGATCCAGTTTTCTCCTCCAGCTTGTCCATCCAGGATAGTTTCATTTCATATTCCTTACTCAAGTTAGTCATTGCATAGACTTATAGACTCATAGACTCATAGGTCAGAAGGGACCAATATGATCATCTAGTCTGACCTCCTGCACAAGGCAGGCCACAAAACCCTACCCATACACATATATAACAACAATAATATATAATTGCAGTTTAGTAACTTATCAGTTCTTGCCAGGATCAATTCAAGCAAGCCTTTCACTTACCCATATTTTCCTAAGAATTTCACTTCCGACTCTGGGGAAGTAAGAAAAATCAAGGAAGGCAAATACAGTATAAGGTGATTTTTAGTGGAAAAGAATGCCAATATTGGCTTTTGTACAGATTGAATCAGGCCCTCACTTTCTGACCCTTCATGTTTTTAAAAAGAGCTGAATTTGAGTAAAAGCATGCTAAGTGCCCTTTCATTTTAACTACCACAGAAGTAGCTGACTTCTTCCCTTTGTTTCATGACTGGAGCAAAGTTTAGCAGTGCTAATTGATAAGCTTTTAGTGGGGCAAAGAAAATGTTGAAAAATAAGACAAACCACAACACTTCATACTTTATGCTTGTTTCCTCAGAACTAGAGATTTACTCTGTTTATGCTGTCATTTACGGTTACCATTTCTAGAAAGCAAAGTATAGACATTAAACAGTTTGTATGCAGTAATGCAGACAGCACTTCCAGTTGTAGTTCAGAAGAGACAGAGGCTTTCCAATGCTTTACTTGGGTAGTTTTTGAATATCATATGCAGTCTGTGAGAAACACATGACAATTTTTGTTTGCTTGTGGCTTAATCCAAATCGACAGCTTTTCAAGTGCATGGCACAAGAGGGGTTTACCACATGTCATTTAAAAGCAGTCTTCAAGTTCAGTGCAGTTCCCATATACCATTTATTAAGGAGATGGGAATATAACAGGTAAGCTGAGTTAATAGATTAGCTTTGAACAGTACCTCTATTATTGGCACTGCCTGAAAATGGATTGTGAACCAAGAAGTCATTTCTAGCAAGTGCTATTCTTTCACTCTCTGATTAGAAATGAGTAATATAAATAGAATGGCCTTTATGGAAATGATTCCTGGAGGAAAGTAGCATGTAAAATCAGTAACAGCTATAGGTACTTGGGGCAAAAATGTTCAAACATAATACCAGCTCCAAGAAGGGGGAGAGGGAAAGAATCATGAAGTCAAGGGTGTCTCTGTCTATCTTTGTCTGAATGCTTGAGATGTTACGGACAAATGACTCCTTCCAGACACGTAGCACTGCTATCTTCTTTTAGGACCTTCATGCAGCAGTTTTTACCTTTAGCTGTTTTTAGTGTCTGGGTATTCTTTGTTTGAGGGGGAGTTGCATGAAGAAGGTCATTTAGGAGAACACCTCCTAATTACAAAAACTATTGGTGAAGGGTAACCTATTTCTTGAGAGAGAGGTTTTTTTTCTTATACGCCTCTTCTAACGTAACATTAATGCGAACATTTTTAGGGATAATATGATACTGAAGTACAGTGACTGCCGTTAAAAAGATAGTTTGCATCTATATTCTCTATCCCACTAAAAAAACCAGCACCCGATATCTGTAGCAAAGAAAGAAGTTCATATGCTGTTAAGGATGTAGTTTTTATTAAAACGTCTAATTTTCTGCTTTCAAAAAGTGCGAGCTGATCCAAAAAATTTTCACATTTTAAAGAACTTGGTTAGGGGAAAAAATAATCATTTAAAGATCCGTATCAGGAGTGGCCACACTTACTGATCCCCCAAGACCCTTCTCCCCATTGGCAGAATCCTCTAGTCCCACCACCCTGCTGCAGGGCAAAAGCTCCAAGCTGCCCACCATAACCTGGTAGGTGGAGGAAGGGGAGGAGCATGGGGCGCTCCAAGAGCTGTTTGGCCACTGCCAATCTATATACTTACACGTGCACAGGAATGAGTTAACTAAATGATTGTGTAGACAAGACACAGCAGTCAGGTATCCTTCTCCTACAGTTGATGAACCCCGTAGAGCTCTGTGTTGGATAAGGGGAAGTTTGAATTAACTGTTTGTTTGGGTTTTTTTTTAACTTGCCTATGAAGATTAATAGATTTTTAGGGTTAGTAATGACCATGTGATCATCTAGTCTGAGCTGCATAAAACAAGCCATAAAATTTCACTCAGTAATTCCTGTATTGAGCCAGTAACTTTTAGAACTGGAACATTTTTTTAGAAAGACATCAATTTTAATTAAAAGTGGTTAATTTTAAAATGGTTAACCATTTTCTAATTAGTCTAGTTTTAGCTACTTTTTTTTCTAATCTGCCCAATTTAGCCTATTTACACATGAAGTGTTTTGGATCGCATAATAAACACAGTAGTAGCTCATTGTTAATACTTAACATAATTCAGAAATGAAGTAAATTGAGTAGGCACATTTTTAGTTTATTAATACAAATCCAAAAATGTGTGTAGTATTGTTTGCAGTAGAGGCTTTAAGTTATTTTGAGATTTAACCTCCTGCTGTTCCCAAGCAGTACAGAACAGCTTTTTGAGAGCACTGCTGTAGGTCAGAGGAGCTATCTGAATTGCATACTTTCAGCTGTCATTTGTACAATTGCGTCTTGCCTCTACCCTCAGAATGATAAAGCAGTATTTCATATTATTTGTCTCCTTTGGCAGCTCTTTATAGAGAACTTTGTGAAGCAGCAACAATTCATTTGAACTCCACTCCAAGCATTTAAAATGTCAAAGAATAGGAATGTGACATCAATTCTGGTCTCATTTTATATAAAGAATTGATTAGTCTCCTTTTATGAATGTTAATCATAACAACATAAGAACGGCCATACTGGGTTGGACCAGTGGTCCATGTAGCCCAGTATCCTGTGTTCTGACAGTGGCCAATGTCAGGTGCTTCTGAGGGAATTAATAAAACAGGTAAGCATTGATTGACCCATTGTGTAGGCCATTCCCAGCCTCTGACAAACAGCAATCAACCCATTTGTGTTCAGTATTTCTGACATAACTGCCTTTTTATATAGAGAGTGAATTCAATTGCCCTTTGCCTCTCCCTCTTTATTTCTGTAACCGTTTGTTACTACATTACCTCACACAGCCTATGCCACTGAGAGGTTAATACCTCCTGATTATGGCTAAAGGCAAGACCCACGTAAGCAAATGTTGCACATTGCGCTATCTGAAGTCATGAGGGTGTGATTGATGGTTTTAAAAATGTTAAGTTGGCGTCTTTCTCTTCAGTAAAGTTGCAGAGCCTGACAAGTAACTGCTAGACACACAAACCTGGGAATTGGCACCAACTTCTTTAAACAATGTACTGTGTCTCTGACTGATGTCCTCAAGAGAAGGAAAGGATTCTCCCCAAGCTGGGTTAAAGTCAGAACACTTCTAAATCTTATTTTTTCAGATATGTAATTTTATATCTTACCACCTTGACAATCCATTTGGTCTCTGGCTTCTGAGCTGTTCTCTCCTGCCCTCAGCTCCTGCCACATGTTGGGGCTGGTGGGATGGGCAGATCAGCAATAAAGGAGCTTAGAGAGACTGAAGCAGTTAGAATCCTTCCCATATTTTCAGGGTTGTTAGGTCAAACAACAGAGCTACCTCAGACTCTTACCTTTTTGAAATTCAAATGTGTATTTACTTTACTGAATAATTCATGCTTCATATATTAAAATGAACAAATAAGATATGTGACTGTCCTAAAAATGTACTGGAGGGAAAAATCCTGCACTGGCAAACAGATAAGCTGGTTGATCTAACAGGTATCCACACTGGGGAGACAGCATGGGCCAGTGGGTTCTGTTACCAGCTCTTCTACTGACCTTCTGTAATTTCATTAGGCAAGTCATTTCACCGCTCTGTGCCATCTGCAAAAGAGGCCTAGTGACAGACACTTCACTTACACTGCTTTAAGATCTACGGGTGAAAAGCACTTTAGAAGAGTTAAGTCTTGTATTGTCATTGTATTTTCCATGTCTAACTTCTAGGATTCTAATAAATGTTGCATACGTGCTACGATGGGAAGCTAGGAACGTGCACTGATGGTTTATTAGTATGACACTTTCAGATGGTCATCTTTGTTAATTTTACAAAGGAAGTGAGTTTTGATCGGGGAAGTAAATAAATATGCATCCTTGAACTCTAGAAGGTAAAATGAGATCATTATCAAGATAGGTCAGACATTACCTTGGTTATATACTTTAACTTCAAAATAAAGTTTTTTGTTCACTTGGGTGATTAGTTTTGAAAAGAAAAGTTTGAAGCTTTAACGTCTTGCTAATTTCCCTGGGATATAGACCTTCTCTTTACAGATCTGTAAATTTATGTTGTATCCTTTTATCACTCCAGTGATGTTGAAACCAATTAGATTAAAAGCCACATTTATGGCCTGATAACCAGAATTCTAAGTAATTATTTATCTTGGAAAGCTCCGGTGATTTGTTTTTAGTTGTAACCATTCTGTTCATTTTTATATTAAGCAGCCAAATGTTGTTGGCTTGCATATATGTGTCCTCAGAACTGCTGTTTTTAACTTTTGGAATTTGGAGCAGAAATTGTGTTCTATGTAAAAGGCAAAGCTTTTTAACAGGTTAAGACAAAGACCAAACTGGTTGTTTCATCGCATAATATACATACTCAGCAGCTGATTTTTGTTGATTCCATGGTTACAACAACAAAACAAAAAAATATGTATGTAACCAGCTTGCATTTTTATTGTTCAGGGTGGAAGACCTTACATAAAATGAGCTTTAATGGACAAGCAAGAAAGGATGAATTGCTGTACTTGTGCAATTGGAGTTTATGAAATAGGACTGGAAAAATACACAGTATAATTGGGCACATCCTGTACTTAGTGAATCACCAAGCTAGTGCAATAAACATTGCTGCATTCAAGCTTTGAGACCTGTATCCCTGCTCTGCTGAAAATGCTGGGAACGGCTTAGGAAAATTAATGCATTGAAACTTAAGTTACCTGCGTGTTGCACAAAGTTGGTTTTCTTTTGTATGTTTAATATTTGGGAGGTAATTTTGGATGTATAGACTTATGACATAGGCACCAATTCCATCATGTGACTTCTTCCTTAGATCTGTTTAGACCAGGCCAGTGAAACCTGTGAAACAAATAGCATCTGTGTCAGTACATTTGTAAAAGACTGCTGTGATAAAACAAAAGGTTCCTTATACACCAAAATATAAATTCCAGTTAAACAACGTACTGTTTAAAAGAACAATATATTGTCTCCCTAAGTAAAAATATAAACTAGATACATCTCTTGGCATTTCAGTGTTTTGTCATTTAAAGGAATAAACTGTCAATACATGTAAGACATTATTGGGTTTATAAAAAGCATGTCTCCTTTGCTATTTAAGAGAGAAAACCAAAGTTAAAAACAACAGACAAATCTGCTCTTGGTGCCACGTGTGGCTCCTACAAAGTCAGAGTGAGCTATACGTGCACATTGACGTGATAAGTGTTGTGTATCGAAGGACAGAATCTGGCCAGACCACGAGGTTAGAGCTTCAGTCCAGTTCCTGGGATTGCAGTTTGGATTTCAAGCAATTTCTGCCTTTCGGCTGTTGCCAAACCAGTAGAGATGTTGACAGACCGTGAAGAAATTCACAACTAGTCCTCAGCCAGAAAGTCAAGGTAGCTAGTGGTTAGGAACAAAAAGGAAAACTCTGGGATTCCCTCCATTCCCTTTTCTCCCCAAAATCTTGATAGTTGTTTTAAAAAAAAACTTGGGGTATCTTTCATTGGCAAGTACCTTTGCTGTACCAGCGAGGTACGTGGCATTGTGCCAGATGCACATTCATTCTTACGCTCTGGTTCTCTCACATTGCAAGAGGAGAAGATACGTTTCAGAGAGGATGCAAGTTGTGTCTTTGAGAAGGGTTGCACCCCTAGGGTGAAATCCTGGTTCAACTTCAGAATCTCCCTTGCAAGACCAGGATTTTACCTGGTCTGGTACCAAACAGCATTAAAGTCTTTTCTGTCACAGTTCTGCCATAAGCAGGGAATGGAAGTCAGGAATGAAAGAATGGGTTGAAAAACTCCCACAGCTTTTCCTGGGACAAACCAAACACACTTAGGTACCTCCTGGTCATTAAGACAGAACAGAGCAGTGTTAGTGGAATTTCTTCTTGTTTAAACTTTGAGTGTGTTCCCTTTTTTGTTAAAAGCTTATTATTTGACTTCTCCTGTGGAGAAGGAAAGTGGACTAGGCCTGTGGAGAATTTCTTGCTGATTTTCTAGCCAAAGACTGAACTCTCTCCCAAACAAATAACAATAGTAGGACAGAACATTCAATCTGGGGATAAAATCAATTTGCTGCACTCCTTAATTCAACACAAATGCAGCAGCAGCAGACATACAGTGTGACTCATTCTGCAGTGATCTTTGAGTGGTGAAACTCTTATGTGCAATGTCTCCTGTTCAGGCATTTTGTTTTCTAATTCTCCGCTCCCTGTTCCCAGAAACATGAATAACGAGGCTTTTAGCAGAGAGATGGAAATGTTCCCTGAGACACAACATGAGAGGCGGAGCATGCTGTAAATTGACTGCTGAGTATAGTATTAGGGATGGGGGGAATAATTAGCTCCAACTGTTGCTCACCCCTCAAATAAAACCCAGAAGTTTTGATCAAGTTCAGCTAAGGTCTCTCCCTCTTCTGGACTTCCACTGGAGCCCCAACTACCCCTCCTCTGTAATCTGCCGTTCTGCTCTCATTTCCCCACCTTTTGAAAGGTCCCTTTATAGAGGTCAGCAGCTCTAGCAGCCCCCTCAGAGGGAGTCTGGACAATACAGAATCACAGTCTGGCGTACTATAGAATACAGAACGTTTTCTGAGATGGATTAACGCAGAGTGTGTGAAAATTTACATTTTGGGGGCCTTGGAAAACAACATTTACCAAAAATCTAAGGGGAGGGGGCCAGCATCTCTAAGCCAGATAACATCCAGGGGCTTGATTCAAAGCCTGTTACCATCAGTTGAAAGACATCCATTGACTTCACTGAGCTTTGGATCAGGTTTCAGATGAGGAAGGTGGTGGGTTTTGGGTAGAGAAGGGGTGCAGTTAAACTCTGTTCCTAAAAATCTACCAGGCTCAGGTTTTGTGTCTTTGGAAAGGCAAAACTACTTTTCCACCCTTAAACTGATTTGCATTCAGATTAAAATATGAATCCGACCTGTCCTTCCTTTTCCTAAAATTCAGTGAGGAAAACCCCATTTTTGAGCGTCTTTCTCTTGTATGCAGGCCCAACTATAAAGCAGTGCTGTAACAAAGAAAGTATGTGCAGTGCCAATTTGACTCCTGTATTTTATTAATGTAAATGTAATGTAATCAATCTCCTGTCCATGTGGCAGGTGGTGTTTTCATTAGGACATGAATAATCTGAGCTATAGGCTCTGTGCAAGGGGGTGGGGATGTAGGAGATTCAGGTCATCTGCTGTGGGTCCATAAATAGACACTAACAAGGGAGTCCTTTCTCCCCTTGCATAAAGCAACCTGAAAGTCTGTTGCCTTTGTTTTTCCATGGACAGATTATTCACGAGTTTGGGATCTAGTATATCAATGAAACTTTTCTTGGAATCATGCAGTTTAATTCCTTATTGGTGGTGGCGGGTGAAGGGGCAGTGTGGGGAAAAACTGGTTTTGTGTACGAGAATGAAAATTAAATACTCATATAAACCCCTGTGGGTTAGGAGATGAGATCCAAAGCAAATTTCCAAATTTCTCTTTGTTTATACCCACAGAAAAAGTATAGTCTGAACAAAAGCATAGATTATTTAGGGATTTATACTTACTTCCAAGATCTTGATTTTTTTTGTTTAAATAAATTTGTGTCAGAAAGAAATTCAATTTTACCTACACAATGAAAGGGATCCATATTTTCTAAACTAAATCTGATTGCTCTTTCACCTTCTGTGGCATCTTCTGTTCTCAGGCAAAGTTTTCTGCGTCTACATGGAAATAAAAGAGTTATTTCCTTTTTCCGTGTCCTAGCAAGGCTTTTCTTGGCACAAGCAGATAGAAAAAGTACTAGCTTGAGCTCTGCCCTGGAAAGATACAAATGTTCTGGCCCAGTTCCAGGAATGTTCAGATGAGGATTAAGTTTTATATTTTATCTAGTAATGTTCAGGGCAGCCTATCAGGGTTACCAGGACAGGATGGTGTTCACTTGGTAAAGATTGCAAGAAAAGAGGTCAACACAAACAGTTTTTGGTTTTTTTTAAAGTTTATTATATAAGTTTATTATATAGTCTCTTGAAATTGCATTATCCGTGCATTCATGTACCATGACACTGAAGTGCAGAAGCTTAGCATTTGTGTGTCAGTTCTGTAAAGGAGCAGTTTTTATTCACACTAGTGTTTTTTTTTTTATCTCAGAAAAATTTTCACCAGGTAAACTTCAGGTCAAACAGAGACAAGTTAAACTGCTGTTCATCCAGAGCACAGTGCAGGAGAGTCCAAAGTACAGTATTTAACTTATTTCTGAAAGTGTACTATAACAAAATAGTTACCAGACAGTATGTTTAGTGTTCACATTTGAGTAGACCTACTATTATGAATAGTAATTGGTTGAAACCAAAGAAGGATAAGCAGTCCCTCCAAAAACAATTGGAGAGCCTAGAGGCCAATCACTTCACTCATGTCTACAAATAGAATAATAGAATATTAGAGTTGGAAGGGACCTCAGGAGGTCATCTAGTCCAACCCCTGCTCAAAGCAGGACTAACCTCAGCTAAATTATCCTACTTCCATGTCTGGAAAAATTTTATTCCAGCCAGCTAAAGATGCTTTTCCCTCCCTGTATAGTAATAACAATTGGAACAGGGAGCATTTAACTGGTATATTCAATTATTTAGTATTGGGAACTGATAATAAACAAAGTGTCCTGGGCAAATGGGTGAGTAGAATTTTGTAAGGCTGTAATAAAGTGTGGCTGAGCCTTTTATAGACTTGTGCTTTGCTTTCTATTTAATTATGTGATTTATTCTCCTAACTTTCTCAGGCATTATCCTGAAGGGCTAACTGGTCAATTCAGTGCAACTTTCTGACCCTCTGCCTCCTTCAGCCCTTCCTGCTTTGTAGGCTCACCAGTTGTATTTTGACAGGTGTTTATGCTTTAAATGTTATATATTTTTATTATTGTAAACAATAATCTGCTTCTCTGAATTAACCATGCCACAGGGTCTTGTGCATCTGTTGTGTAGGTCAATAGACTTGTCAAGTACTCTGTTGTGAATCCTGTCACTAAATCAATTTATTTTAATTTTAAAAAATACGCATCACTTTTCAGAAAAAATGTATTTGCTCTTGTAGACATGATCCATTATATCCCAATACAAGAGAAATGCATGTGAGCTTTTTGTTCTACCTACATTGGCCATTAATTGTAGCTGATAGGTTTTTGTTTTGTTGGTGGTCAAATGGATTAAAAACCTCTGCAGAATGAAGGAGATTTTCATTGTTAAAACACTCTCAGTGTACTCTGGTTTTCTGCAAAAACAAATAACAGCAGAGAACTTGAACAGGTAGCTGATCCAACAGGTGAGAGTCATCCTCTCTTACAGACCCCTCCATTTCTTTCCCACTTCACCCCTACCGAAATATACAGAAGCCCCTGATATGATGGCAAATACAAGACACAAATTTTTATTCACTGTTGTAATTCCTTAATGGCTGTATTCTTACATGACATAATGACTTAGTGCATGCCCTGTCTTGAAGATAAGCAGACATAATTCATTGCAGGCGGGTCATTCATCCTTTGAGATAAACAGCAACTACATGCCCGGGGGAACACGGAGATAAAGATACTATACATTAGCAACAGTAGTTCAAGGTCTCAACCTCTCCACCTCCTTCCATGACCCAGCAGTCAGCTGCAGTTGATTATTCAGCCATTTGCGTTCTTTGGATTGCGTGCACTGGCTGCAGTGTGCAGAAGTAAATGCATTTCAGTTTTGGCTATGCTTTCCAGCACTGTATGAATGTCTCTCTATCTGAGAACATGCCTCCCTGAGTTGTTGAAAGATTTCATCTCTGCATTCATGTCCTTCTCTCCTATCCTCCTCTTCCCCCCCCCCCCTTGTGAATAGCTGTATCTACAGTTCATAAATGGAAATTGACATCTGGAGATGCCCTATACTAAAGAACTGAAAAAGATCAGTGATAGGCTCAGGTAGTGTTTTGTGATGACTAAGCCTTAATGAACTATTTTTATCTTGTCTGCACACAACAACAACAACGAAAGAAAGAAAGAGAAAGGGCAGGGTTTTTTTATGGGCATGTAAGATTGCCATGGTATGATTCCCAATTTGTGGTGTAACTTTTACATGTTTTACGTGGGGGCTTTTATGGGTTTTGTTTGGGGTTTTTTTGCTTCTCTGTTTTAATTTCTAGGGCTGTTTTGCTTTGACTCAGCAACTCTGAATAGTACATATTGTACTACTGTGACTGGGAAGTCAAAGGATGATGGTGATGAGGATGATGAAAGCAAATATCCTGCAGTCTCAGAAGGGAGTAAGAAGAGACGGAAACATTAATCCTGTTTATGCTTTTGTTTGATATCAAAGTCCCTTTCTGCACTTGTGCTATTCTGCAGTGTTCAGAACTATATTTCTGAAACGAAAAATTAAATAACTAGAAATCAAAATAGTTTCCCAGTGTTCTCCATTTAAAAATAAAAACCCAACCCGTTTAGATGAATAAGACATTATTGTTTGAACACCTTGTATAAGAATTCTTACAACAAATAAAGGGATCTTGGCCTTTAATAGCTTCTTGGCCCATATGCAGAACGTCTAGAAGAGGGTGGAGAATGGAGTCAGTCATATGACTGAATAATGTCCCTCAATGTGTAGCAATGCATTATGTGTACAATTTCATGGCCTTCTGATGACATTCGTGAAACATAAATTATGCCCTGAAGGATGCTTCATAGCTTCCTGTCCTCTTTTAAAATTTTTAAGCATTGAATTTTTACTTCCACGATTAGATCTCATTAAATTTCACTGTTATGTTTCAAGTGTGGCGTCACATAAAGAAGTGCAAGATAATAAGGGTTTGACTGTTTATTATTTTCAATAGGTTTGGTTGCCCGTGTGCAAGATCCTAGTAACAATTCATTTGTATTGATATCATCTTGCTGTCTGTTTTGTCCACAGAGGGATGCCAGCTAATGCACCTAATGCTTGTCATCTTTTTCTTCTTTTCCAGTCTGTCATTTTAATGTAAGACACTTGCATCTCAGGGTTTGTTTAAAATAAAGGCTTTCTGTCCTTTGACGTAGGAGCCTTCTGTATTACGAGTTGCCCAATGGACGTAATTGGGTGTGAACTTTAGGCATCAAGCCCAAGTAAAGATGCCATTTTTGACAGCTAATAGAGAATTTATGAAAGAAAGAGGAGTTTTTTATTATTTTTTATTTTATTTCAAAGAGTCTGATAGCTGGAAGAATGGGAATTGAAAAATACGTAGTGGTGTACATCAGGAGGTTTTGCAAACTGTGAGATTGATGTTTTCTGTTGCAGGTTTTGTTTTCTGAAAACTTTAAAATGAAGGGATACTTCATGGTAATATGACAGTGTACTGTATATTGACATTCTTGATTGATTGATTCTTGATTGATAGTCTATTCCATCAAATTCTCTTTTAGCTGCTCTTAGTAGAGTATTTTGATTGTGTCATTTTGTATTATTAGAAGCAGTATTTGAAAGCCTCCTAATTAGCCTCCTGTGTTCGACAAATGTCAGAAAATTTAAGCTCATCACTCTTATAATTTTTAATAATCTGAAAAAAGATGAGTCCATCCCAGAGCCTTTAATATTTTTAATGGATTTTCGGAACTGTGGATGACACTCTGCTTGCAAAGGAATAGGACTTTCAGACTTGCTTAATTCCTCTTAATGATTTTCCCCCTGCTGTAGGCCTTCCCATGTTGTTCACTACTCTCCCCGTGACTGTAATTGCACTAATCACATTTGATAATGCAGAAGTAACCAATCATGTGAACAGTTTAGCTGACTCTGCAGTTGCATGCAGGAAATGCTGCATGTGAACTTCAATCATTCTTGGTTTACAAAAAGCCTGATGAGTTAAGAAACTTGGTCAATGTGACATACCGGAGACAAGTAAAGTTCAAGGAAAGAAAGGAGGATAGGACAATTTACCATGGGAACGGGTATTAAATGTGGAAGGTGAGTGTGCATATAGCATGGCACCATAAGTGGTAAATTATTAGAACAAGCTTGAAAGAGCAAAATGGGTCTTCTAAAAAAAATGTCAAAATGTTGGAGGTCCTTCCTAAATGCGCTATTAATACTCAGTTGAGACAGCCTGCTACAGCGCCCTGTAGACTAATCCAGTTAACTCATGATGCTACTGAGTTTTGCTTTATGTATTGTAGCATGAAAAACTGGTAACTTGGGATAGCATCATAAACTTTGTCCACAACACTAGACACTGGAGTGCATCATTCAGCATCTAATACACAGGATCTGTTCTGGTACTTTAGATGCACACATATATTGGTAGGTAAAATTTTATTGTGTTGGTTATGTTATCATTTAGTGTAATACAGTGTGCAACAGGGCAGAATGATTTTATTTAAAGTTTATTTTGACTTCAGTGCAGTTACAGTTAGAGCTGGGCGAAACTTGTCAAAGAAAATTTTATTCCGCAAAAAAAAATAAATTCAGATTTGGCATCACAGAATGTTTCCTAAATTCGTATCAGTTTCACCAAACTGTTCATTTTGGAAAAGAATCCTTTAAACCCCCCCCCAATCAAAATATTTCATTTTGACACTTTTGAAAAGAAACATTTCAGTTGTTCTGGTTCAAATCACTTTGAGTCAAAATTTCATAGAGCCATAGAAATATAGGGCTGGACGGCACCTTAAGAGGCTAGCAAGGCCAGCCACCTGCTCTGAGGCAGGATCAAGTAAATCTGGACCATCCCTGACAGGTGTTTGCCAACCTGTTCTTAAAAACCTCCAATGACAGGGATTCCTGGGGAGCCTATTCCAGAGTTTAGCAACCTTTACAGTAGAAAAGTTCTTATTCTGTAACCCAAATCTCCCTTGTTGTAGATTAAGGCCATTGTTCCATCTTCAGTGGACCTGGAGAACAGTTAATCATCATTTGTTTTATTACAGCCCTTAACATATTTGAAGACTGCTATCAGGTTCCTCCTCAGGTTTCTTTTGTCAAGACTAAACATGACCAGTTTTTTTAAACTTTTCCTCAAAGGCCTTTTATCATTTTTTGTTGCTCTCCTCTGGACTTTCTCCAGTTTATCCACATCTTTCTGAAGCATGGCACCCAGAATTGGGCACAATACTCCAGCTGAGGCCTTACCAGTGCCGAGTAGAGTGGAACATTTATGTCCTATGTCTTACTTACAATACTTCTGTTAATACACCTGAGAATATTAGCTTCTTTTGCAACTGCATCACATTGCTGACATATTCAATTTGTGATCCACTGTAGCTTCCCCACACTAGCCACTGATTCTCCATTTTGCAGTTGTGCGTTTGATTTTTTTTCCTTCCTAAGTGTAGTACTTTGCACTTGCCTTTATTGAATTTCATCTTGTTGATGTCAGGCCAATTTTCCATTTTGTCAGGGTCATTTGGCCCCTGGCTTCCAAAATGCTTGCAACTTCTCGCAGCTTGGTCTCTTCCACAAATTTTATAAGTGTACTCTCCGCTCCATTATCCAAGTCGTTAATTAAAATATTGACTAGTACCAGACCCAAGCCAGACTCTTGTGTGATCCCACTAGATACGTCCTCTCAGTTTGACAGCAAGCCATTGATAATAACTACTCTTTGACTATTTGTTTTTCAACCAGTTGTTCACCCATCTTTATGGTGTTTTCATCTAAACCACCTTTTCCTCATTTTCTTACGAGAAGTTCATGTGGGACTGTCAAAGACTTTAATAAAGTCAGGCTATATCACATCTATAGCATCCACCCATATCTGCTACACCAGTAATCCTGTCAAAGAAAGAAATCAGGTTGGTTTGATTCATGGATTTCCAGCCTAGAAGGGAACATTGTGATTTTATAGTCTGCCCTAAAACTTTCCCAAATAATTCCTACAGCAGACTCTTAGAATAACATCCAATCTTGATATAAAAATTTGCGGTGATGGAGAAGCCATCATGACCCTTGAAAAATTGTTACAATGGTTAATCTCACTGTCAAAAATGTATGCTTTATTTCCAATCTGAATTTGTCTAGATTCAGCTTCCAGCCATTGGATCATGTTGTACCTTTCTCTGCTAGAGTGAATGGCCCATTATGAAATATTTTTTCCCATATAGATACTCCTCAAATCACTCCCTTAACGTTCTCTTTGTTAAAATCAATAGATTGAGCTCTTTGAGCCAAACGTTATGAGGCAGGCTTTCTAGTCCTTTAATCATAGTAGGTGCTCTTTTCCGAACACTCTGCAATTCAGCTGATTATCCACCACAACCCCCAAATCTTTTTCAGAGTCATTGCTTCCCAGGACAGAGCTCCTCCATCCTGTAAGTATGACCTGCTTTCTTTGTTCCTAGATACCTTAGCGAAATTTAAATATGATATGTCAACACAGTTACTTTTATCAGCCAAACTTGATACCTTCTTTTGGTGAGATTACAAATTAGAAAGGATCTATTTTCCACAAACCCTGTTGATTTGAATTAATTACATTGCTGTCTTTTAATACTTTACTAAGAGAGTCCAATAACAGCTGCTCCATTATCTTGCCAAGATCAATAGCATGATTTGTTCTTGACAAATCCATGCTGGCTATTCCTTATAATCTTCTTATTTCTAGGTGCTTACAAATTGATGGTTTAATAATTTGAGTATCTCTTCAGATATCAAAGTTAGGCTGACTAGTCTGTAATTGCCCAGGTTCTCTTTGTTCTCTTTTTTAAAAATATACTATGTTTGCGCTTCACCAGTCCTCTGGGACCACACCCATCCTCCATGAGTTCTCAAAAAAATAATTGTTAACATTTCCAAGATAACTTCAGGAAATAGCTTAAACATGCAAGGGTGAATTTTATCCAGCCCTGCTGTCTTGAGTACATCTCACTTACCTAAATATTTTTTAATCTCTTTTTTCCCTATTTTGGCTTGCATTTTCCCCCCTTGTTAATATTAATTGTGGTAAGTATCTGGACACAATTTACCTTTTTAGTGAAGACTGAAGTCTTCTGTTATTAGCTGTCCTTCCCTGCTAAGTAGAGGATAAGCACTTTCCTTTGTCTTTCTCTTGTTCCTAATGCATTTGTAAAACCTCTTTTTATAGCCTTTTATGTCCTTTGCTAGTGTAACTCATTTTGTGCCTTAGCATTTCTGATTTTTATCCCTACATACTTGTGCTATTCTTTTACAAACCCCCTAGTAATTTGTCTGTATTTTCACTTCATGTAAGATTCCTTTTTGATTTTTCAGGCCACTAAATAGCCCCTAATGGAGCCATATTGGCTTCTTACTATTCTTCCTATCTTTCCTTTGCATCAGGATAGTTTGTGGTTGTGCCTTTCTTATTATCTTTTTGAGAAACTGCCAGCTCTTCTGAACTCCTTTGTCCCTTAGATTTTCTTCCCATGGGACCTTGCCAACCAGTTCTCTGAGCTTGTTAAAGTCTGCTTTTTTTAAGTCCATTGGCCCTATTGTGCTGCTCTCACTTTCATTTCCTTAACATCATGAAATCTATCATTTCATGATCACTTTAACCCAAATTGCCTTTCATCTTCAGATTTGCAACCAATTTCTCCCTGTTGATTGGAATCAAGTCTAAAATGGCTGTCCCTCTGGTTACTTCCTCCACTTTCTGAAGACAAATGGAACCTGCTCCTGCTCCTGCTCCTGCTCCTGCTCCTGCTCCTGCTCCTGCTCCTGCTCCTGCTCCTGCTCCTGCTCCTGCTCCTGCTCCTGCTGCCCCAGACCTCCTGGCAGCTTTTCCTGCAAGTGTTCCCCCCCTTCCTCTAGGGAAGGCAGGGCTTAAATACCCCTGGCCGGGCCCTTCATTGGGGCCAGCTGCCATTAATTGCCCTGCTGTGTCTTTCCCTCTGCCTGCCAGGCAGAGGGTTTTTAACCCTTTCAGGCCCTTGTACTGGCCCAGGTATACTCTTTTAGAGCCATCTGTCCTGACCTTATCACAATATATTCTTCTCCCTTTTTTCTCTGCCTGTCCTTCCTGAACAAGTTATACCCCTCTGTTCCAGTCAAGAGATTTATCCCACCAAGTCTCTGTGATGCCAATTAAGTCATAATTCAGGTTACTTCCTTATATTTCCCATTCTTTCTGTTTATTTCCCATACTCCTTGCATTTGTGTGTAGACATCTAAGGTGTTGAGCAGACTTTTCCAACTGATTTCCTTCTGGTTGCTCCTATGACTCTATTGCAATATTCCCATGTCCGTCTATCCCCTCTCCCCAACAGCTAGTCCTCCGTGAAGGTCACCTTTTTAAATGCTCTACCTGTGGGCTTTCATCACCTGCTCCCTTTGAACTTAGTTTAAAGCTCTCATCACTAGGTTGCTGAATCGGTGGGTGAAGATGCTTTTCCCTGTCTCAGCCAGTTGGACCCCATTTCCTTTAATTGTATTTTTTTTTAATTCAAAATCATTTAAAAAATGTTCAAAATACAAATTAAACATTTTATTTGACCTGAAATGCATTTTTTCCAACTTTTTGATTCACCAGAAATTCTTGTTTTCAGTCTGACCTGAAACAAAACTTTTGTTGAGAATTTTCCAAATTGCCATTGGACCAAAAAATCTGTTGTTTGCCCAGTTCTAGTTAAAATCTGAAGAAATGGTTCTGTTTTTTCCCTTTTGCTGGTGAACTGAGTTCTGCTGCTCGCTTGCTCCCTCACTTGCTCTCTCTTTCTTCCTTTAAAAGAGTGGCAGAACAGCTGTGCTCTCTATATCTCTAGGAAGCCTTATGTGCCTGGTTGAGTCACTGTGTTTTCCAGAGCTCACACTGGGGCAGTGATCCTCTTCGCTGTCCCCAAAAGGAGTTGTACCTTTGAAGCACAATAGAACCTTAATGCCATGCTGATGGAATTCTTTATATGTACTTTTGTTTTTATTTTGTTCTTGACATCTAGTTCCTTTCATTATAGGCTACTGAAGCTAACTGCTTCAAATGAGAGAAGCAATAGATTTCCCAAGGTTCTGAGTTAGCTATAGAGGATGATGTAATACGGTTTGAGTGAGTGTTCTGTATTCCATGGATCTTGGAACATAGTAAACTTTAAAATGTTTGACTTGTATGACAGGGCAGCTCTGAAGAAGGAAGTCATAGTTTAAGAACTCTTGAGTATTGTTTTTTTCCTGAATTGGCCCCAGGACAGCACTAAAATATTCTGGGACCTGCAGTCAGTTCAATATTTGTTGGTAAGGCTCAAGATACAGTTTACAGGAGCATGACTTAGCCATAAAGGAAAATGATCATTGAATGTAGTGATTTTTGTACAACTGTTCCCCTTGTACAACATGCTTTCATTTGCAAGTACTTTTATGTTTATCTTTGTAAAATTTTTCCCCAAACTTTTAGAACATTAAAATTAGCATTAGTTGCTTAAAACAAGATGAATGAAAATACATCTGATGTAGCTACCTTAAGGTGGCACTGTAATTTTAATGCCATTTATGAATTGCTTTAGGAAAGCTCTCAGTAAGCCAAAAATAAAGAGGACAAAATTCAGATCACTGTTTAAAGGACTGACTTAAAAAGATTACTACTAGAATTCTTTGGAAGATTCAGTCTATTCTACAGGTGCAGTATATGGCCAACGCTTAATGGTTGTCACATAATGTTTAGTTCTATAAAAAAGATTTGGTATGTTGCAATGCCTTTCTGTTGGATGAAAAATAAAATAATAAATAAGCAAGTGTAACCTGTATTATTCGTTTGTAACACAATATGAGAGTTTTACATGTGGGTCTAAAAATGTTTCTGAACTGTGCAGTGACTTATTATCTGCTTCTTAGAGACCAAGGCAGAGTTTGATGCCAGAAGTGACCCGATTCAGGAAGACATGTAAACAGGTGGTTAAGATCATCCCAGTTTAGGAAAACACCTAAGCATGTACTTTATTTACATTCACTTCAGTGGAATGTAAGCACATACTTAAAACTAAGCATGTGCATGAGTGCTTTCCTAAATAGGCATCTTTTCCTGAATCCAGGCTAAAAAAGAGAAAGCTACCTCAAAAATTGTAGTGATTTACAAAAAAAAAAAAAAAAAATTGAGTAATTTTTTTACACATGGAAAATTATAAAAGCATTGTTTCCTTTGGGTATGATTTTCAAAAGAACCTAAAGGAATTAAGTGCCCAAATCCCACTGAATTTCAACGCATTGAGAACTCCATTAGGCTCCTTTGGAAGACTCTGCCTGTGTTTATATAGTAACAAAATCAACCTGGTGTAGCTTATTACAATATGATTTCTCCATACCATACTGGCACTTATCTTGATGCTCATCTTTCGCTCCCATGTAAAGGGCTATTTAGCTACAAACTTACTTTTCCAGTATTTCCAAATACTTGCATGTTTTTGTTTTAAATACTTTTGTGGGACTCTAAGCCACATCAAAATCTCCAAACTTCTTTAAGGTGTTAACAGACATTAAAAATGGCAGCTCAGAGAGAAGGGTGGAGGTGAGAGAGAGATGAAAAGCAGCTATTCAACTACAGTACCAGTTATTTTCTGACAACTGCAGTGCCATTTATAAGCCAGTGAGGACTGAGTGGGTATTTTAGTTGAAATGTATCTGAACCAAACCCCCCAATCCAAACAGACTGGGAAAACTTGGCTCTGGATCTGAACTTTACATCTAGCCCCTTTCTCTTTTCCAAGATGAACCAAAACTTGGACTTCAAATACCCATGAGCTTTGGGAAAGCGAGTGCTGGATTGGAACTCTGGGTGCTTGGCCCGGCTATATTTTGTTTAGTTTTTACGGTGCCCAAGAAGCAGAGTGAAGGTCGCTTTACAATGGATATGTCTTTTAGACACGGATAAACACCTCAGTAGTTCTCAACAGATGTGCATTACATATTGGTAACTACAAAAGATACCATTGTGAGAGGGTGCAGTAGAAATGTGAAATTAATGCTTTGAGAAGAGAAGGGGCAGCAGGCTTTGGGACACAATGGGGTTATTTAAATTAATCCTTTTTAATTTAAAATTTGTCTTCAGTAAAAGCCATAATAAAATCTTAGCATTACTTGAATTAGCCCAAGACATCCTGTGAGCCTAGTGGAGCCCATGATAGCCATAGTTTTTAAAAGATATGAGGCCCATGTTGACCCTGGCATGCAATGCTGCATGTTATTCCATGTTGACGGCAACTGAAATCGAGGAATGTTGCATGATGGGAACTGTAGTAGCTCTGAAATGATTTCAGTATGAAAAATAATGACTGTGACAGCAGTGTACCTTTCTGCTAGCAAAAGTTTGAAAATGCGTCCATTAGTCCTTTCACATACACCTACACAAACACAGCCAAACTCATATAACCGCATCTTGTCACATGTAATTTTTATTTATTAGAGAACCAGAATCTAGACAAAGATTTTTTGTCTGGTCCTTTTATTGTCTTAAATCACTAAGGGAGTGGGAGTTAGGCATCTAACCTTCACTGACTTCCAGTGGGAGTTGATAACCTAACTATCCTTTGTGCCTTTGAAGAACTCCCCTTGGATTTTTGCCTTATTGAAAACCTCATTTCATGTATAAAAAGATTCATACTTCTTTGAAGAAGCAGTATAAGTTCTTTGGAGGCGAGGACCTTGTCTTGTTAATATCTGTAAAGATCTTAGCATACAAATTAAACATAAATAAACTGAATACTGAACTTAGTTGCAGATTTATTGGATTTATTATAATTGTTTTGAGTTGCACATCTGATTACAGGGAGTGAAGCAGACAACAGAATCTTTTGATGTTTTGCCCCTTCCCTTGTTTGTTTCTTCTTTCAGACTTTGAGATCCAGTACTCTGTCTCTAACCATGCTGCTGCAGAAGGCCAGTGTATTGCTCTGATATCTCAGCTAACGTCTGTGCAGAGCAGATTACAAGAAGAATTTTGCTGACTGGGATTTTTTAAGATGAGCTGTACCTATGCTAGCTTAATATGTATGTGCTCTATTTTTCAGCTTATTTTTTCATTTTTTCCTAAGTCCTGGCCACGCAGTAGTCTTTATTCAGAATTTGTTCATTTTTTCATCCTTCTGATGTTTATGACTTTTTTCTGAGCCTCTGATCCTTTTGCATTTCCTCTGCAACTCCACTTCTACAGCACCACACTATGATATATTTCTCAATTTTTATTTACTTCGTCAATCGAAGTTGATCCTTGCTGTTACATTTATCCTGGTGTGGGGAAAGAGTTTGTGAGTGTTTAAAAAAAAAAAGTGTTACCACATGGGTAATAAACAGGTTTCATATAGTTCGGGAGAAAAGCTGTAAAAGAGTCTTTATATCAGACTGTTTTAAAGCCAAGAACCACTTTGAAGGGAGTGAAAAGCATTTCAAATGAGATTATCTTCATTTAATATCTTCTGTCTTTTCCTATCTCTTTCTAATATACAATCCTTGAAAGCAGCATAAAAACTTAATTTGCTCTAGCTTGGTGTTATGTTAAATTCAGTGTCAAGTTAAAATGTTTAATAATTTAAAATTGCACTTAGAATATCATTGAGTTTCTCTTTTGCAGTCTGAGGCTGCGTGTTTAAAAATTTAGTTAGTTACACGAATCGTTGGCATAATAGGCCATATTCTACTATTGCTCTGCAGGTTGAACTCCCATTGATGTTAATAGGAGCTTTGTCTAAGGGCTACGGGAAGAACAGGGGCCATTGGTATTTTTTGGTTTTTGGCTTTTTTGGGGTGCAAGATTGGATTTCCCAGCACTAATGCAATGACTAGTCACCAAAATCTAAATAACTGCTGCGTGTCTGTCCCTGAACCTGATTCCCACGGGTAAAGTGGTTAGAATAATGGATTCTTCCAAGTTTGTGTTTTTACATGGTACCTTCAGGTTCATGTGTTTATAAACGTGTTTGAACCCAACTCTTAAAACAATATGTGCTGTATGCAGAGTTTATTTTTGTTTTTTAGCTAAGAAAAAAATCAAGTTTGTGTGCTGATTTTTGGGCTGCAGGCAGTTTCATTTAGAGTTTTTATCATGCTCCCGATTGCGTTGAGTGACAAGTCTGACCTTTTCATACTTACTGTAAATTAAGCTGGGTGGGGAAAGGAAGGGTTTAACAAGAAAAAAAATACTGTGTTTTAGACATGTACTGAAGTTTTTTTATCCTTGCTTTACTGGAACTTTACAGGACCATGTCAGGCTGCCTGAAATACAGGGGAAACACACAGTAAACCTATTGAAGATCTTGATGTATAGGTTACTTGATGGGCAGCTCAAATACGTATTGATCAACAGAAGTGCAGATATTAAATATGAGGCATATAATTCATCTTTTCTACTCTTCTTCAATTTATTTATTCTTTGTATTCTTTCAAGAACAGTGGTGGAGGATGGTGAAAGATATGAAAAGAAGAGAACAAGTGATGGAACTGCTGATTTTAATATCACTTCACCTACTTCCATGCCACTTTTTTAAAAATTCACTTTTTACACAGCACTTTATTTTTAAAGAGAATGTGAAATAGCAACACAACTACAAATTGCTGTCATGAAAGATGGCAGGACATGATACAGGTGTAGGACTACTTAGTACAAACGGTAATTCAGACTCATAATATTACATACTACACTATAACAATCATTTTAATGACATCTCTCTTGTGAATTATTTTACATTACTTATCAGCAAAAGATTCACATGGTGTTTGAGCTGCAGTTTCAGGTAGAAAGACCAATGTGTAGATCCTTCATCCTGATGTTAATGAAAAGACTGTATTCAC
The DNA here is from genome assembly GCA_007922155.1 of Mesoclemmys tuberculata. Taxonomy (NCBI): domain Eukaryota; kingdom Metazoa; phylum Chordata; order Testudines; family Chelidae; genus Mesoclemmys; species Mesoclemmys tuberculata. Next base: position 54,345,761 of record ML675604.1, on the reverse strand, counting down.
ACCGTTTCCATATTGGTATGATATAATGTTAAGAAAACATTCGGCAGATTCTTCATCGGTAACATGATCAGCTTTCAGTACCAGAACATCTACGTTTAGCTCTTGATTCACCCCTACGTGATATAAGGATTGCACCCTCTTCACATCCGATAACTGCTGTGCCCAACAGATTTATTCCAAGGGAAGGCAGGCAGGACATGCACTGCCAACCTTTCTCCAGGGATTCTGACAAGTATGAACAGCTTACTTTTGTGGATTGGAATGTAGTTTAATCCTGTGCATGGAGCTACTGTGGAGGCTGCCCTGGGAATGAGTTGAATCACTTTATCCCTTTACCCATGCCCTTTACTGGCCACTACCACCAGCTTTTGGGGTCAGCTCCACCCTCTAGCACAGTGGTTCTCAATCACGGGTATGCAAGATCTTCCAGGGGGTACTCAACTTATCTAGATCAGTGTTTCTCAACTTGTGGGGCGGGGGTGTTGCAGCCCCGGGGACTCACGAGAAGGGTTGAGGGAGGTTGCAAGTGCAAGGTTGATGAGGGGGTGGCAAGTAGGGCAACTGCCCACACCACAAGGGGTCCCGTGAAGCCAGTTACATGCTTCAACCCCACCTCCTGGGGCTTCAGATGGCTCACAAGTGAAAAGCAGGTTCAGGCATTGCACTGAAATGTAAGTACAATATTATATTCCTGTTGATTTATTTTATAATTATATGGTAAAAGTGCATTATATGAGAAAGTAAGCAATTTTTTCAGTAATAGGGTGCTGTCAGTTTTTTAAGCAAGTAGTTTTTAAGTGAGGTGAACTTGAGGGTATGCAAGACAAATCAGACTCCTGAAAGGGGTACAGTAGTCTGAAAAGGTTAAGGACCTGTCTAGCAGAACAGAGGTTGTGTCAGCGGTTACTTGAGTCAATGCAACCTCTCTCCAGGCTCACTTCCCACTTGGCCAACGCTTCAAATCCAGCCTTGCTTAGTAAAAATGTATATCCTGAAGAATCTGAGGTTGCTTGATGTAACTTAAGTAGTTAAAGAGACTTATCTGAACACACCTCCACAAACAGCAGCTCGTCCCTCCATCCAGTGTATGCATGCTCAGTCACACACAGAATCACTGAGTTGCAAACCATTCCTACTCTTGCCTGAAAAGCAGTGTCACAAGATGGGTCCAGAGTTAGCAGAGGTAGGCAAACTTTTAAGTTCAGTGCTCACATCAATGGTGGTGTACACTGGTCAGTCAGCGTGCGTTTCTCTCTTGTATTCAGGGAGCAGAAGGAGGGGGCTATGGCTGAAAAAGTGGCCAATAGGTGGATGTTAGAGAGATCGGGGGTGGGATCCACTTTGTTACTCTTTCTTCCATCCTGTAAGGATTCAAGCCTTGCGGGTCTAGACCCGGGCTGTGGGCAGCCTGGATCTCTGATACTTCCTCATTGTCACCTAAGGAGATGGGCAAAGCAGCATCTTGCCCATCCTGGAAGGGCAGGTCCTATGTGGAGTCCTGTTGGAGCAGCCATGGCCTGCAGCTGCCCGATTGGCTCATTCCTGCTACTTAAGCCAGGAAGTGACCCGTGTGGGCTGTCTAATCAACGGTGAAGACTTGCTGCTGCAGCAACAGTGGCACCACTGCTGGACCCTGCTCTTGCTTGCCTACTGCAATCTGCATCCAACCCTGTTCCTGCTTTGCTCCTGGTTTCTGCCTCCCCTCTGCTAGCTCCCCCCTTGCACCTGATCCTTGCTTCGCCTCTGGTTCCTGTCCTTATGTCTTGCTTGTGACTCTCAGCTGCCGTTTCTGGCTCAACCTTGGCTCTGGCATTTGGTATTTGACCCTAGCTCCAATCCTCAGTTTTGGTTCCTGGTCCTGACTCTGGCTCTACCCCTGCCTCTGGTAATTGGCAGCTGACTCTGGTTCTGATCCACGCCTCTGTTCCATGGCCTGGATAGCTGCTCCACCCACTAGACCAGACTCCTGCTCTGACCACTAGGCCAGATTCCCTACGTACAGACTCATAACACACCCTTATGTTGGTTCCTATTTCTGCTAAAGCCCTGATGTTCTTCCCTCTCAGCATGTAACTTATACCTGCTTACCAATGTTGTAATTTATATTGCTATTTATGTCACCTCTGAATCTGGCTCAGAATCTTTGCATGAGATATTAAAATGTACATTGTACCCTGGGCTAATTAGAGCTTCAGAAACAGGTCTCTGATAAGGCTGTGTTTAATAAAGACTTGTTGCAATGAGCTTCATTGATTATACAGAGACTTAACTTGCTTTTCTAAGCTATTGAGAGAGTGGGTTATTCTGCATCATGCATTTTGAATTGAATTCTATTCTTGCAGTAGCGTGGACGTGCCGTGCAGTGGAGAAATAAAGGGGGATAATACATCTCTTGTTTTCCAGAGTTACAGTCTAAAAAAGAACATTTACACTGTTGGTTGGAAGCAACACAAAGATAGAGTAAATAAGTGGTGTAGTATGTCTAAACTTTGAAACTAATGCCAAAAATAAAATCGCCCCTACCTTTACTTTTTCCACCTTACATAGAAGTTTCCAACCACATCAAGTAAAAAGGCTGAGTGGGTGTATGGTATTTATCATCACTAAGTTATACATCGTACATTGGCTGGTACATATGTTTTGTTCCTGACTATTAGTTTTAAAATGCTTTTAATGAGGATGGGGAAGATTATTTTAGAGATATTGTCACATTACAGATATGATGGTGCATCGCTCTTCCTGATTTTAGGGAGAGGGCTAGCAAAGACAGTGATTCTTTGTTTTTGTGATTTCCTCTCCCTCCCACCCCCAGTTTTGATTGAAGTGTAAAAATTGTGGGAGTACAAAATTCAGTTTCAAGGTATTACCTGCTATCAGAGATGGTATAAATGTTTTCTGAGCTCATGTTTATCTACATCAACTTTCTTATAGTACTTAAGTGTTGTTGTAAGCATGTTGGTACCACTCCACTCCCCACACTAGAATCCATATAGGGTATCATCAAACAATTACAACTCATACTTTTCAGGAACCACATCCTGAAAATCTTTCCTGAATCCCCTCTTCTGAGCTTCAAACAATCCCCCAACCTTACTAAGCTCATCATCAGAGGCAAGCTCCCCACAGACCAGAACACCAACTGTAAGCGGCACTAGACCCTGCCAGAAAGACAAAAGCAAAACCTGCAGACATATCTCCAATGCTGTGATGTTCAGTACCACCCAGAACAACATTTCAAGATCCATGGGTCCTTCACATGCTTATCACAATATGTGGTATAAATCATCCAGTGCATCAAATGCTCCAACAACATCTGTCCAGTCAATAACTACACTCTCAAATGAACTCACAGAAAAATGATACAGGACAAAAACACCCTGTCACCGGTGGATGAATGCTTTCACAATGTGATATCTGACCTCTCAGTCCTCCTCCTCAAAGGAAATTGCTGTCAGCAATCCCTCAGAGTTCGAGGATAACTGTCTGTCTTCCAATAAAATGATAGCCGGTTATTGCTGGTAGATCCACAGCTGACTAATAGGACCTAGCCAAGATCCACAGATCTTGTCACAGTTGGAGCAGACATTCCCCAATGGAAGGGGAGGATCTGGATTGTGAAGTCGGGCTACAGCACATTCTCTCTTCCTGTCCCAATTCTCCATTTCCTCTTGTCTCTGTTGGATCTCAGAATACTGGCATCCTTTTTCATTTTGGTTGATCGAGGGTTTGGGTTTCCCATGAGTTTGTCAATATTGTACTTTTTCATGTTGGCTTTGAAGTGCTTTTTTTCCTTACCCCTTCACTGTTGGCTATGGTTCAATTGTGAGAACATGACCTGCTTTGGGAGTTGACTTTCTGGCATTCAAAGAACATGACCAGCCGAATGGAGTTGGTGGTGGATGATTATAGCTTCAATGCTGGAGAGTTTAGCTTGGGACAGACCACTGATATTGGTGCGTTGGTCATCCCACTTGATTCGGAAGCTCTTTTGGAGGCTCCAAAAGGAAATGAAACTGCATAACACCTTCAAAATATAAGCTGGGGAATTTAACTTAATTCTGCTAGATACTAAAAACCATGGACTTAACAAAGACACTGATTTTATGGCTCATTAACAACAATTTTGTAACACACTCTACCGCCTACTAAACTTTTATTGTCCACTTCATTTTAAGTGGTCTCTCATAGCATGTGTGAACCCCTTATACTTAATAATCTGTTCCAACTTGTATTTCACTTAGACCTTCTGGTTTCCATTCCCAGAAGAAGAGCTCTGTGAAACTCAAAAACTAGTCTCTTCCAACAACAAAAGTTGGTCCAGTAAAAGATGTTACCGCACCTGCTTTGTCTCTCTCTTATGGTACTTAAGTGATTTGATATAGAGAGTAGCAAACTTTTTAACCAAGGCCCAAAAAATGGAAACTCAGATCCACATCTAAGAGCTATGACAATACAATTTTTAATATAGCATTCTTCTTGGAAAGTATTGCAAACTGCTTGACAGTGAGACTCAGTCAGAGTGTAAGAGATTTAAATGGGTGAGCTGGAGGGGAAAGTGAATCAGCGGGTAGAAAGAAGATGCCATATTGGATAGGGCAAGTGAATGAGTTGGTCTTGAGCATTTCACCTCCAGTGACTGAGACAGAGGAGAGCACGATTAGTGGAGTAGGGTGGACGTAGAGTAGATGGATATTTAATCAAAGTGGTAGGATAGAGAAAGTCCATGATGAATTCTTGAAAATCAGGAGGGCTTTTTTTTCTCTCAGCATCCGTAGGCTAGGGGCTGGATTGAGACTACTGAAGACAATTTAACTTTACAAGTGAATGATAAGTCTGATTGAATTTGGGAGCAATATGACCTATCTAGCTGGAGAACTTGAGTATTTTGGCCACAGCATTTTAAGGGCTTGCCTACGTAGGGATTCTCAGGAAAATTAATCCAAATTAACCAAAGGTGTGAATTTAAAGTGGATTAGTTAAACTGTATTAAACCCCTTTGTGGACACTCTTATTCTGAATTAAAGTGACCTTAATTTGGTTAGTATAATTAATTAATTTAGCATAGACAGAGTAAAATAAGGACTAATTCTAGCAACCTATTACATGTGGTGATAGGCAGACATTTATAGACCATAGAAGTGGAGAATTTTGTGGGCAATGATTTCTGCCAGTATGAACAAAATTAAGAACTAGATTGAGAAGAATATTAGTGGATTTGGAAACATAAAACAAAGAAGACATGGTTACCTTGAAGGATTTTAATCTTCAAAGCATTCAGTTCAGTTTTAGGATATTAAAGTGTAGGTAGAAACTGGCAGGCAGGTAGGTAGGAGATGAAATGCATCAGAGAGTGAGTCATCTTAAATACAGCATTGAGAGTCATCCACGTGAGGGTAACCAGTTAAAATGTTTTCCCAGAAACTTTACATTAAACTCTCTTTTCTAGAGGGTTTCCATGTTAGAGGTAATGTTTTGGGCGTGGGAGGGTAGATAATATTAGTTTTTTGATTTGTGTATTATCTTCTTTCCGTCCAACCAGCTCTCCACTTTGCAACCCATAGGTTTATTATATCATTAAGGGGATAAGATGACCTTTTAAAATTCATAGCACACCAGTTTTTCTGTGGGGGGGGGGAGAGAGGGGGTTCCATTTGCACTTCTCTGACCTCATTCCAATTACAGCAGTTGTATTCTCTCTTCCTCTTTCGCTCCCAATTCCAGATACCATTTTTTGCCTCATTAAGGGATGAAGAGTAGCTGTAATGTCCAGTTTTAAGAATCCCACTTGGCTATTCATGACTGGGTGTGACCACATTTCTGCAGTAGGTTAATTTCTTCTGCAGAAGTTTTACTCCGTGTTTTCTTTTCTAGAAATCCATGCCCTTGAGTTATTTTTGAGTAGTGGTATCTTTTCTTAAGGTCAGGAGGAAGATACAACAATGTATGTATGTACTTATTCTGGCTTTTGTAAAAGGGAGAGTACCTGAATAGGACAACTTTTTGCCATAAATAGGGTAGATGGATTCCTTCGTTGTGTTGACTTTTTTTCAGCTGGTTGTCTTGTCATTTGATGCCTTTTAATTACTGTACATGCACCAGAGGCAACATCTGATTTTTCTAAATATGTTAAATAAATACATACATACATGCAAAGTGGCTCAGAGCAGAATTTCAGACCTAGTTTTTTAGTTGCTTTATTGGTAGAGAAATTTACATGTTTGAGCATAGTCCGTCAGTAATTCGGGGGATGGGGATCATGTCTTCTTTTGTCATCTTTCCTTTTCTTGATGCTGAAGTGCCAAGGCTAAAGGGATGATGAAGAGGTGAGTCTATTTGTGGTGTTAATTTCCCCCACCTTCATTTTGGTCTCCATAGATTTAAAAAAAAAAATCCAGCTGGTCTGCGGTAAGACAGATTTCTACTTCTATTTTTTTATTATTCTCTCTTGCTGTTATTTGACTGATTTCTTCTTGTGGTACAAACTGCTAAGATAAAGATGGACCCTGTCCCAAAAAGATTACAGTCTAAAAGACAAAGAGAAGGAGAGACTAACTTAGTGTGAAGAATGTGGTGCTGCTCTGTCATGGTTTGTGAATGGCTGGTTATTGGGATGTTTACTATATGAATATGTGGGTTTCATTTAATAGCAGGCTGTTGGAAAAACAAGTAGAAAAACAAGACAGTGGCTCCAGATAAAACATCTCTGGGGAAACGCGTCAGGGGTGGGGATGAGGTTTAAGAGTCGGTGCCTGAACTATTAATTGGTTTAAGAGTCGGTGCCTGACCTCCTTGTTTCCAGCCAGGTTACACAATTCGTTTTGCCAGGGTTGGGAACTGACATATCTAAAGGGCTACAAACAGTTAAAAAGTCTCTCTCTATCCAGAGAGGAGGTAGTTTGGGAGGTGAACTCGGGGAACGGAGACAGCCACAGACTGGGGATCTAAAGAAACTGGGTCTTCCTAAAATTCCTAGGTGGGAATGGTGAGCGGGAAGGGGTAGGGCTTAGGTACGACAGACAGATATGCAGACTTTTTATTGTTTTTAAAAGCCTTTTTCTGTTACATTATGCTTTGCTCATGATGTTCAGGGTAAACAGTGCTCTGGTTTGAGAACATTGCTTTTGAGTAACGGAGATAGGACTAGGTGACCTCTTGAGGTCCCTTCTAACCCTAATCTTCTATGATTCTATGATTGAGCACTGGTCACAGCTCCCGAAGGGAAGGACCAGATACCTGAACCCAGTCAAACCTTTTGGGGGTAAGCGTGGTTGATCCACAGGGTGCTTCAGCCCAGGGTGGATAAAAATCAGTGATTTAAAAAATATAAATAAAAACACTGATTTTAAATTTTTTTTAAATCATCAATAAAATACTAAATTTCGTATTTAAAAAATAACAGTTACAATTAAATCTCATCACAAACATGCTAAACCTACACGTACAGTCTCATAAAAATGAATTAATGGCTCTAGCCTGTCCAGCTTAGCAACCAGCTCATGCTTCGTGACAGTTCTGGGCTTTCAGTTTCTGTTTCTGTTTCTCAGCAGATTAAAGTCACGTGTGCAAAGAAAGACACAGGCTGGATAGGATCGTTGTTCTGTGCTTATGTGGAGTGTAGCTGGGCCAAGCAAGGCAGAGCAGTTAGTTAAGACACGGTCTTAAAGACAGAGAGACAAAGGATGGAGGCAGAGTAGAAAGGAACAGTGGAGTGGACTGGAAAGAAAAAGGGAAGACATTATTCAGTACACACACAGCTTCCTATATTCCCCCCACTTTTGCCACAGAAAAACTGTCATGGCTTCTGGGTGTAAGAGAGATCCTATCTGGGAATATTTTGAAGAAATTCCTTCCTTGGGTAAAAAAGGAAAACGTTTCAAGTACATGTTTATTGCTGATGTTTTGAACAAAGTCACTCTCCTTAATTGTTGGAAATCATTAGCCAGGCACCTCAAAACAGAGTTCCTTCAGTTGCTAAGCCAGATTTTCACAGCAGTAGCTTTCTCTGCAGGCAGAGAGAGAATATTTTCATCATTTGGCGTTATTCACTCAAAGCTAAGAAATCGACGGGGAGTTGAAAAACAGGAAAATGTGTATTTCTGTTTGTCTATGAATAAAAATGACAGTGGGAGTGGGGAAGATGAGAGCTAGTTGTAGAAGCTTTAAGGGCAGCACATGTTTAGTGTTGTGATGACTTGTCTGTTAGAGTTAATAAAATTTGAAAATTTAAAAAAAAAAGGAGTTTAAGGACAGCCGTCAGCCGGCAACTCAGGAGACTGCAGCAATTGCAAATGTGAAACATTTATATAACATTTTAGATTTAGTTTAATAAAATATGGGCTTTTGTGCTTGTGTGTGTGATTTAGTTCTTACCATTCCTTATGTACTGCTGCTGCATCTGCAGATTGACACAGGTAATGAGTATTACATACTGTTTCCTAACTTGATTTTTATTAATTTATCATTAAAAAATACACAATGCATACCCTCCTAGATGTTGTAAAATGCTGTAGTGAGTTGTAAATTAACATGTTTTAGTGATCAGATTTGCACCATTGTTTAAGAAATATGTGAAAAAGTATAAGTGGGAAACTTGATTTAAATCAGTGATTTTTCTCTTGGTGATTTAAATCAGTGATTTAAATGGCCTTGATTTAAATCAGTCTACTTTGCTTCAGCCTAGGACATAGTCTGTGGGTGGGAGAATTGATGAAGGCACAAGGTCTGAGACCTGACTAGGTGCACTTAGAGAGCAGTCAGAGGTTTAGCTAGCCCTGTAACTAACACTTAATTTTTTTTTTGTCATCAGCATATTATTTTTATTTTAGCATGAACTTGCTATTGTGGATATCGCAAAATAAGTTATTTTTGTGGGGAAAGGTAATTAGGGGGACTAGCGTGGGTAACGTCATGAATTAGCACCAGCCCCATTGTTAATCAGGTTTTCTTTTGAGAGAGGAGGATGCTGGGTAAAATGACTCCAGAAGGGCCTCTTAATCATGGTGCCTACTTCTAGGGGACTGTTCTTTTTTAACAGAGCTGCTTTTTTATTTTTCAGGTCTCACCTGAGAGCTTTGGCATTTTCAAAATTTACTTTTCCAGTAAATGTGGTTCTTAGGTCCTTCTTTGAGTGCTGGTCCCTATGTGAATTCCAAACCCGGGTGCGCATATGCGCCAGAGCCGGATCTGTTCACAGCGGTGTTCATTGACCTGCATGCACGCCGTTCATCTGAGGTCTTCTGAAGCTGTGTGGGTCAACGCCTCTCCAGTTTCCTCCTACTGCCACATGGCCAGAGTTGGAACTCTTTCTCTCGCCGTATTGATAGACTTTTAGCATTCTTGTGTATAGTTTACAGCAGTTCTAATGTAGTTTTTAGTAGTTAGAAGTTAGCAGTAGTTAAGTTAGGAATATAGTAATAATCATCCTTTTCCCCACTTAGGGGGATTCTGCCCTGACAAGCCAGCTTTAAAAGCTGTGTGTCAAGTCTCTGCTCCTTCTCTGTGAGTGACAAACACCAGCACTGTCTCTATTGTTTGGGCAAAGCCCACATCATCGCCCACTGCTGCGTCTGGCAATCCTTCCCACTGCAGGTTCATGAGGCTCAAGAGCTCCGACTCTGAAAACACCTCACGGAGGAAGAAATGCGCCCACCTGTGCACTTGGTTGGCACACTGGCGGATCCACCGGAGCTCCCCCGGCTCCATCCAGCACCACTGACGGTGATGGTGTCGTCGTCGAAGTAGCACCATGCTCGTAAGAAGCACACGCATGGGCACAAGGGTGGCTGTCCAAGAGAGACTGCTTTGAAACGTGGTGTTGCCTCCCTGAGTCAAGCTAGGTCAGGAGATAAGGTGCATGACGACTTGACTGCTCCTCCACCCAAGAAGTCCCAGATGGAGCACAAGATGAAACATCGTCGAGACCAACCAACATCGTCCTTGATTTCTGCCGCGGAACTACTGCCTTCACCACCGGCTCCATCTACACCTCCAAGACTGTCAGAGATCCCACACGTGGTGCCATACATACCTGGCTGCCTGCCTCTGCTGAGCCCTACAGCCAAACTTCTTCTTCTGCCTGTTCCTTGGTTGCTTACTGTGACTGGAGGTTCTTCAAAATGTGTGGTCCCTAGCTGGATTCCAGTCCTGCCCTCCTTCTCCTTTGCTACGGGCTCTATGCCTGTCGGTAAGAGGGACCTGGAGAAGCGTTGACCCGCACAGCCTCATAAGGCTTTGGACGCACCATATGGCCAACTCATGATGAGTATGCGGGTCAACAAATGCTGTTACGAACAATTCCGGCGCATGGCACGTGTGCGCACCCTTGTTTGAAACCCAGCTAGGGACACGCATCCTGAAGAACCTCCAGTTACATTAAATAACCTCTGTTTTTCTTCTCTCCTTGCATTTTTCTACCTATCCATCAGCTTTCCAGAGAGAAGGGAACTATTTAGTTTAGTTGGCAGGCATCCATCCAGAGGTTTCTTAGATTCAGGTGATTTATAATTCAGTGCTCATCTATCCTGCCAATATTCTTTTTGTCTTATGTTACTTGGTGTCCTGCATATCTTAGACTCTTTTCTCCTTCTTTTCTTTCTGGGTGTTTGTACCAAGGACTTTTTCCAACATTAGTCTCCTCCAGATTTGACATGTCCATTCCAAAGAACTTCATCTGCTCCACCTTGAATTCTTCTTGCCCATCATAACTTCAACCCCTTTGTAGTCAGACTGTGATGTAGTATCTGGTTTTCTTCCCAATCTCTTAGAAGCATGGTATTAGTTGTTGCCTCTGAATGAATATATGATGCTTTGTGTCCTTCCCTTGTCTTTTCCTTGTCATGCAGCCTTTTGGCTCTGTGAAGATGTTTACTCTGCTAGACAGTGGCATCTTATGGCTTTTGCTCTCTACACAGCTGCAGAAGGTCCTGCTGACGTAGAGTCTTTGTGTGTGTACTGCAGATTCGTCAGCCACAGTGACTGTTGAGGAGAGAGATTTTGATGGAATTGGAGTGTTAAATATATTTTACTGCATATGGGCCTTGCAAAATCCATATCCATAGTCAGCCGTTGGTTATCAGCTCCCATCAGTCATCTCCTGGTGCCATGAGTTGCAGAAATCAAATTAGCAGTCAAATCTCAATTGGCTTCATCAGTCAGAGGCATTGTTCTCATGATGATTTGCATAATCCTAGGTTCCCTCACTGCATAGTTTTTTTAATTTTAATTAGGAGTCCTGCAATATAAATGAGAGGATGGTGAAATGCCTTTGTTTCTGTCTTGCTTTAGTTTGCTTTTGTTACCTACAACCTTGTCTGAATTGTCACTTGGGGCAAGGACAGCAGCGAATGTGTTATTATAAATGTAAATCAGCTTATGTCATGATACTGTATAAAACAAGATGTCATGACATGCCACACATCTGGTTACAGTCACTCAGTAGTTTGTCAGTCAGTCATTGTACCATTATATTAAACATCAACTGAAAATTAGCACAGGACTGCAACACTCCTTAAAATTCATGGAGACTATCATGTGTTAGAAGTATGGTATGTAAAAATGCAGCTTGCTATAAATGCTAATATCTAGTCTCATAAAGAACTGCTGCATAAATCAGCATGGTTGATAAAGACCCACCACTCGAGAATCTTTGCATGAATTTATTTATGTCCAGATAACAGAAAGCTGCTACCATTTCAACAAAAAGTTTCCATCAGAGCCTCAAGCCTGTCATATGAACCTCTTCCTCTAAACAGATACCATAACTAACTTGAAATATGAGATAAGATCAATCACTTTTAAGTTCTTTGTGGCACAGAAAACAAAGATAAGATGCTATTTATTTCTTGTGATGGGGATGAAAGCAAGTGTACTTCACACTCAATGTTTTGGAGTTTTTCTCTTATAACCCCCTTCCTCCAAAGTACTTACTGTGTTACATGTCATGATCTCTTGTAGTAACTCTTAACTTTCATCACAATTGCAAGCACTGAAATAGTATTAGAGCAGAAATGACCATTAAAACCAGGACTGGGCAACGCAGCTTGGATTCATAGATTTTAAAGCCAGAAGGAATTGTAGAGTATATGACCTGCTGCATGACTCAGGACACAGGACCTTACCCTGTCACTTCTGCAAGAAGCCCATAATTTCTGCTTGAGCTATAGCATATCTTTTAGAAAAATATCCAGTCTTGAGTTAAAGATTTCAAGTGTTGGAGAATCTACCATGTTGCTGGGTAAATTGCTCCAGTGGTTAATCATCTTCCCTCTTAAAAGTTTTCCTTTTATTTCTAGTCTGAGTTTGTTTAGCTTCATTTTCTAAGCATTGGATCTTGTTATGCCTTTTTCTGTTACATAAAATAACCCTGAACCTTCATCCAAACCTTCACAAAATCTCTTTTTGAGGTTTCTGGATCTAATAGTTCTAGACATTACTTTCTTATTGGAATCCAACTGATGGTGAAGAAAGTAAAATGGAAATCTAGTGATGTAATACTAATGTCTTATATTATAAGTATTTTGCAATCTGCCTTCACTGGTAACAATTGTTGTATACCAGTGGAAGGAAGGGAGCTCCCATTGTTCTAGTGGTGAAAAGCATTTGTTTCTAGCACTTGTGGTGCATGGGGTATCTGGCTACATCTGTTCCTAATGTTCTCAGTCTAGCACTGCTTTTAAGGGACTGATTTGGTAGAGACTATAACAAGGCTTGTAGGATTAGTTTAATTTCCAATCCCTGAAATAGATTTTTTTCTTTTAAATTTAAAAAACAATTTTTTCTACTTCAACGGTCTATTTTAATCTGTAAAAAATTAGAGTACTTCTACTACATATTTTGACTATAATGACAAGGGGTTTATCTGGAAGACTGAGCTGGTTGTATAAAAAATTTCAGCGTGTTCAAAATGGCATGTTAATCTTTTCTATTAAACAGATAATGCCACAGTTACCCTCTGAGGCTAACAACAGGATCAGTCGTAATTTTTCTCAGTAGAACACAATATAAATCCAAATTCTGCTTGTAAAGCTATTCTTTTATTTAGATGGTTTTTTTAAAATGACATAAAGTAACTGAACTTTTGTCCATTGCCTTGTAGGATCACAGTAATTTTATGAGAGAAATGTTTGTGCTTAGTGGGCCAGATTCAACTGTCAGCAGTGACTAAGGAGCTGATCATGTGGGGTACTTTCATCTGTTGAAGTCAATGGGAGTTAAGTGAACTCAGCGCCTCAGAATGGGCACTCAGCACATTGTAGGATCTGGTTCTGATTGAGACTAGCATTTAGCCAGCATACTGGATTATTTTGCAATGAATGTACAGCAACATACACTGATAGTGATGTCTTGAATCTTCTGTTGATAAAACTTTTAATTTCTCCCAATGCAAAAATGATAGTATGAGCTAATGAAAGGGTAGATTTCACTCTTGATGAATATGTGTGATTCTCCTATCAACACTAGCAGTAGTTACACCTTGGAACTTTTATTACTTTTTAAACTGCATGTGTCTGTGACAAGATGAAACCTAATGTTTGCTCAGACCTCTGTATTTGTAACAACAATGAACTCTTGGTTTCCATCTGTGATCAAGTAGACTGTTCAGCCTATATGTGCAGTGCTGGGGAGTGGCCAGTGGTCGTGGTACATCTAGGTATCAGTAACATAAGGAAAGGTAGAGAGAGGTCCTGGAGAACAAATTTAGGCTTCTAGGTAAGAGATTAAAGTCCAGGAACTCCATGGTAGCATTCTCTGAAATGTTTCCATTCCTTGTGCTGGGCCAGTTAGACAGGCAGAACTGTAGGGTCTCGGTGCGTGGATGAAATGATGATGTAGGGAGGAAAGTTTTAGGTTTATTAGGGACTGAGGAAGCTGTCAGGAAAGGAGTCACCTCTACAGGAAGAATGGACTCCACCTAAACCAAAAAGGAACCAGATTGCTAGCATGTAAAATAAAAGGGTCTTAGAGTTTTTAAACTGAGGGCTGGGGGAAAGCTGACAGGTGTAGAGGAGCACATAGTCTGTACAGAGACCTATACGGGGGGATCCATTAACATGACAGAGTAGGTCATGCCGGTGGGGAAGTGGCACTCACTATATGTGAAAGAAAGCATACAGTCAAATATAGTAATAAGAGTTTACCACCAACCACCTGCCTAGGATGGTGATTGTGAAATGTTTAAAGAGGCTATAGAAATAGAAGACCCAATAATAATGGGTTATTTCAGCTATCCCCATATTGACTAGGTATATGTCACCTCAGGACAACATGCAGAGAGAAAGTTTTTAGACATCATTAGTGACTGCTTCTTGGAGCAGCTAATTCTGGAACCCACAAGGGGAGAGGAAATTCTTGATTTAGTACTAACTGGTGCAAAGAATCTGGTACAAGAGACGAATATAGCTGAACTGCTCAGTAATAGTGACCTTAATATAATTATGTTTAACATCCTTGTAGGGGGGAAATACCAAAGAAGCCCACTATAGTAGCTTGAAACTTCAGAAAGGGAAATTACACATAAACGAGGAAGCTAGTTAAATGGAAATTAAAAGGAACAGTCAAAAGAGTGAAATGCCTGCAAACTGCATGGAAGCTTTTTAAAAACACCATAGTAGAGGCTTCAAATTAAAAAAAAAATAGCAAAAGGACCTCCAAAATGCAACTATGGCTAAATAGCATAAAAGAGGCAGTTAGAGGCCAAACGGCAAATTGGAAGTCAAACCCCAAAGAGGAAAATAAAAAGGAGCATAAACTCTGGCAAGGCAAATGTAAAAGTATAATTCGTCAAGATAAAAATAATTTAAAGAGGAGCTAGCAAAACACTCAGAAACTAACAGCCAAAAAAGAAAAAAAATGAAGTACATCAGAAGTAGAAAGCCTGCCAAACAGTCGGTGGGGCCACTGGAAGATATCGAAGTATTAAAGGGAAAAGCACTCAGGGAAAACAAGGCCATCACAGAAAAAACAAATGAAGTCTTCACTGCAGAGGATGTGGGGAGGTTCCTACACCTAAGCAATTCTTTTTAGGTGACAAACCTAAAGAAATATCCCAGATTTAGGTGTCAGTAGAGGAGGTTTTGGATCAAATTGATAAACAGTAATAAGTCACCAGGACCAGTTAGTATTCACCCAAGAGTTCTGAAGGAACTCAAATACGATGTTACAGAAGAACTAACTATGGTATGTACCCTATCACTTAAATCAGCCTCTGTTCCAGATGACTGGCGGGCAGCTAATATAATGCTGATTTTTAAAAAGGCTCCAGAGGCAGTGGTGGCAATTACAGGCCAGTAAGCCTTATTTCAGTACCAGGCAAATTGGTTGAAACTATAGTAAAAAACAGAATGATCAGACACATAGATGAATTGTTGAGGAACAGTAAGTATGTCTTTTCTAAAGGGGTATCATTCCTCATCAATCTATTAGAATTTTTGAGGGCGTGAATAAGGGTGATCCAGTAGATAAAGTATACTTGGACTTTCAGAAAGCCTTTGGCAAAGTCCCTCACCAAAGACTGAAGCAAACTAAGCCGTCATGGGGTAAGAGAGAATGTCCTTTCATGGACTGGTAACTGGTTAAAAGACAGAAAACAAAGGGTAGGAATAAAAGGTTAGTTGTCAGCCTGGAGAGAGATAAATAGCGGTGTCCTCCAGGGATTTGTATTGGAACCAGTGCTGTTCAACATATTCATAAACAATCTGGAAAAATGGTAAACAGTGAAGTGGCAAAGTGTGCAAATGACACAAATTACTTAAGATAGTTAAGTTTAATGCTGGCTGCGAAGAGTCACAAAGGGATCTCAGAAAACTGGGTGACTGGGCAACAAAATGGCAGATGAAATTCAGTGTTGATAAATGCAAAGCAGTGCAAATTGGAAAACATAATCCCAACTATACATAGAAAATGATAGGGTCTAAATTAGCTGTTACCACTCAAGAAAGAGATCTTGGAGTCATGGATAGTTCTCAGAAAACATCTGCTCAATAAGCAGTGCTAGTAAAAAAAACTAACAATTTTAGAAACCATTAGGAAAGAAAGATGATAAAACAGTAATGATCAAAATACCACTATATAAATCCATGGTACACCCCAGAGGCTTGAATATTGCATGCAATTCTGGTTGCCCCATCTCAAAAATGTATTAGAAATGGAAAAGGTACAGAGAGAGGCAACAAAAATGATTGTTTGGAACAGCTTCCCTATGAGGAGAGATTAAAAAGGACTGGGACTGTTCAGCTTCGAAAGGAGATGACTAAAGTGGGATATGACAGGCTCATAAAATCATAAATGGTGTGGAGAAAGTGAATGAGGAAGTGTTATTTATCCCTTCACATAATACAAGAACTAGGAGTCACCCAATGAAATCAATAGGTAGATGGTTTAAAACAAACATAAGGAAGTCCCTCCTTCACACAACGCACAGTCAACCTGTAGAACTCATCGCCAGAGGATTTTGTGAAGGCCAAAAGTATAACCAGGTGCAAAAAAGAATTAGATAAGTTCATTGAGGATAGGTCCATCAACGACTATTAGCCAATAAGGTGAGGTATGCAACTCCATGCTCTCAGTGCACTGCCAGATGCTGGTGCTGAACAACAGGGGATGGATCACTTGATAATTGCCCTGTTCTGTTAATTTCCTTTGAAGCGTCTGGCATTGGCCACTTTCACAAGACAGGATACTTTGGTCTGACCCATTATGGCCATTCATTTGCTCTTACATGGTTCCCTATTAGCTGAGTATTTTCTCCCATAGTTACTGTATGTTGCTCTCTTGTTGCTCTCTTCCACATGACTGTACCCCCAGCAGAACTGACAGTTGCAGGTGTCTTGCACTTTTCTATCTCTTTTATCCTGGAACTGACTTCTGGCCAGTAGGACTCGTTGTGGAAACCTGGGAGTGAAATGAGTCAGATGTTCTTAATTTGCTAATTAACACCAGAATCTGTTGGCAGCCGTTCTACTCTGTATGTATTGAAAATGGATTACTTACATTTTTCCGCTTTTTGCTACAGTGGTAATCTTAACATGCAAGCTCCAGCTTTGTGGGTTTTTTGGGCAGAGTTTGTGCGTTGGATTCAGGCTGTCTGAGAAATGGACCTGTTTTCTTACAGTAGTTCTGGTTTTTGTCATGTGTGAGCACAAACAGCATTATATCAATTTTTAAAGTAATGTCCTGATTCATGGAAGGGCAGAGTAGGTAGAGAAAGCTCTTTGTGTTCAGTGGCCAAAATCCCACACAGGGTGAATGAAGTTGAACCGTTGAGCAATTTTATGGCATTCTAATTGTTGATGATTTTTCAGAGTATATATTATTTCAACATATGGCAGCAATCCAGTATCGTTCTAGCGTCATTTGATGCGTAAATGCACATAAAGAGTATTGTAAATATTATACCTTGCACCAAGTACAGAAATAGGTTTTGAAGAAACAACAGCACAATACCAGAATGTGATTAGTTTAAATTAGTGTCTGAAAGTATATTGAGATTATCTTCCCTGAAAGGCCTTTGAATTTCAGACTATGAACTCCTGCTTCTTGGCACACAAACATTCTTTCTCTTGGAAGATTCTGAGTAACAGTTGCCCTTTTTTCTTTTTTAAATACCCTTGAATCACAGGACTTGCATATTCTGTTTTTCTTGTTACAGGTCTAAAGCTGTTAAAGACTATGTCAAAGTAATGAAGAGAACATTGTGTACTGAATACAAAAGCTGAAGGGAGAAAGGGAGAGAGAGGGAAGAGATAATCCTGTCTTCAAGCATAGGACTTGATCCTGCAAACCTTTTCTCAAATGTGTAGTTGTATTAAGATCAATGGGACTTTTCACATGAACAGAGATTACTCACATGAGTAAGGACTTGCAGATCAAGACCATACTATGATTCTGCTTAAAATATTCTAGTAATTTGGCCAGGTTTTAGGATAACAGTCATAGAGTGGTTTAAACTAAGTTAAACACTGTTCAAGAATACTCTGGGTCCAAGGGATTTATTAAGTAGAAATTTTGCAAATGACAAATGAACAAAACAGGGCATCAAACTCTGGGGAAAAAAGTGAAATGGCTCCCTAAAAAGGACACATACATACACTGCAGATGCAGCATTAATGTGTAAGTTGGCAGCATTTCTAAGGAGCCACATGAATACACACACACTATTGCCAGGAATAATCTGCACAAAGGGCCCAATTATTTGTTCTCCTGCATCTTGCGGAGTCATTTAAACCAGTGCAAAGTGAGTACATAGTACTGTACCAGTCAGAATGGTAGCAGGTTTCCCTTGCTATGCACTCACTGTACACTGGTGCAGATGGCTAGATAGTAAGCTCTTTGGGGTAGGGACCAACTTTTTGTTGTGTGCTTGTATAGCACCTAGCACAGTAGGGTCCTGGTCCATGCCTGGGGATCTTAGTTGCTGTGGTAATGTATGCAATAACACATAAGGTGCAGAGTAATGGAGAATCAGGCCCAGGGGCTGCCTAATGCTTAATAAGTATGTATTGTGCCTTCTAACACACAATTGCCTGTGGAGTCTCCTGCTGGACATACATTTTCTGGCATGTGCCTGTGTGTAACATCTGCCAGAATATGGCTCCTTGTAAAGTAATCTGTCTAAAATATAGTTCATTAGAGACTCGATCCTCTGGGTGCTAAGGACATGGAACTTGGGTGCCCAGCACCTTGGAGGATTAAGTCCATGGAGAGGATTATTTGTGGATTGTTATTTTGACTTTATCTGATTATAATGCAGTCATTTTGGGGGGTTCAAGGGAGGAATTCTTAAATGTTAGTTAAATGAGAGAAACCAACATTCCCTCTCCTCCCATGGGTACAGGCAGAACACAACAGAGGGCGACAGCTGATGAAGATAGCAGCTGCTATGGATGTAGGAAAATACAAGTTTGCAAATACCCCAATCTGTTCCCTCCTCCCCTTTTATTTTCCTTTGTTGACGGCACTACACAGAAACCTTATGTGGCTATCACTAGCCATCTTCATGAATGTTCAGAACATGCTGAAAACTGGGCCGTGATCCAGTCTCATTCTCTTCCTTTATACGTCATTGGAGAAAGAGAGCTAGACTGAGGTGGGTTTTCCAGAGTCATCTTATTGTACTTCTGATGATGGCAACAATTCATAAGCTGAAGCAGCTGACTTGTTAACCTTATAAAAAGATGACATTAAATATTGTATTTAACGCCTTGGTGGTTCCCTTCTTTTCTTTTTCTTTGGTCCCCACGTTAGCATTAGTGAGTGACTCAGTTGTCACTCTGCTTCTAAAGGGCTGCTGGATTATATTATAACTGTGATTAGACGAACTGGAAGAACTAATTTCGGCTGAAAATAATTAATATATATTTTCACCTTCTGCAGATCTTGAGACAGAGCCCATTGAAGGCTCCTCTTAGTTTGAATGGGGCTTGGATCATGCCCACGAGAGAAACTGGAAGCCAGATATTTCAATTTTTTTTTAATTTTATTTATTTGTTTTTGGTTGTTGCTTACATCAGTTACCTGGATTTCAGTAAAGCATTTTATATGGTTCCACATGGGAATTTATTAGTTAAATTGGAAAAGATGGGGATTAATATGAAAATTGAAAGGTGGATAAGGAACTGGTTAAGGGGGATTTCAACAAGTCACACTGAGTGAGGACACTAGTGGAGTTCCTCAGGGATCAGTCTTAGGACCAATCTTTTTAACCTTTTTATTACTGACCCTGGCCCAAAAAGAGGGAGTGTGCTAATGAAGTTTGCTAACAAATTTGAGAGGTATTGCTAATACAGAGAAAGACCAGGATATCATACAACAAGATCTGGATGACCTTGTAGACTGGAGTAATAGAAATAGGATGACATTTAATAATGGAAAGTGTAAGGTCATGCATTTGGGGACTAATAAGAGCTTTTGCTATAAAAGTTAGGGACGCATCATTTGGAAGTGACAGAGGAAGAGAGGGACCTGGGAGTATTGCTTGATCACAGGATGACTATGAATCGCCAACGTGATGTGGCCGTGAAAAAAGCTAATGCAGTTCTAGGATGCATCAAGCAAGGTACTTCCAGTAGAGATAGGAAGGTGTTAGTACTATTATACAAGGCATTCGTCAGACCTCATCTAGAATACTGTGTGCAGTTCTGTTCTCCCATGTTTAAGAAAGATGAATTCAAACTGGAACAGGTGCAAAGAAGGGCTACTTGGACGATCCAAAGAATGGAAAGCCTGCCTTGTGAAAAGAAACTCAAAGAGCTTGGCTTGTTTAGTGTAACCAAAAGAAGTCTGAGGGGCAGATATGATTGCTCTCTGTAAATACATCAGAGATGTAAATACCAGGGAGGGAGAGGAGTTATTTAAGTTCAGCACCAATGTGGACACAGAACAAATGGATATAAACTGGCCGTCAGGAAATTTAGACTTGAAATTAGATGGAGGTTTCTAACCATCAGGGGAGTGAAGTTCTGGAACAGCCTTCCAAGGGGAGCAGTGGGGGCAAGACACCTAGCTGGCTTCAAGACAGTTTGATAAATTAATGGAGGAGTTGGTATGATGGGACAGCCTAATTTGGCAATAGGCTGATCTTTGTCTATTAGCGGTAAATATGCCCAATGGCCGTGATGAGATGTTAGATGGGTTGGGTTCTGAGTTACTACAGAAAATTCTTTCTGGGTATCTCACTGGTGGGTCTTGCCCACATGCTCAGGGTTTAACTGACTGCCATATTTCAGGTCAGGAAGGAATTTTCCCTAGGGCAGATTAACATAGGCCCTGTGGGTTTTTTGCCTTCCTCTGCAGCATGGGGCATGGGTCACTTGCTGGTGGATTCTCTGTACCTTGAAGTCTGTAAATCATTGTTTGAGGACTTCAGTAACTTAGACACAGGTTAGGGGTCTATTACAGGAGCAGGTGAGTGAAGTTCTGTGGCCTGTGTTGTGCAGGAGGTCAGACTAGATGATCATAATGCTCCCTTCTGACCTCATAGTCTGAGTCTGTAAATAAGGCCCTCATCCAACAAAGACTTATCACATGCTTAGCTTTTTACATCCTGTGAGTATTCCATTGAAGTTTATGAAACTACTCACAGTGGCTAAAGTTAAACACGTGCATAAGTCTTTACAAACTCAGAACTTAACTTTGTATAGTGGATACAGACAGGGCCAATATAAATAGAACCCGGTGAACAAAATGGCTTTGAACAGTCCTGATAGTGAAAATTCTTGAAAATCTCATCTTCTTAATTTTATAGAAAATCTTCTCAGTGAAATGCAGCTACAACCCCACTTCTAATAGTATAAAAAAATCTTGAAGAGAAATTACTCCTCTCTCCTTGATCATTTCCATATTTTCCCATGTTCCAAATTTTGAATGTTTTTGTGTTGCATTTGTACAGCACCTAGCACAATGGTGTGCTGCCCCATGTGTAGGGCTCCTAGACACTACAATAATACACATAATTAATACTAATATTGATATGTCAGAAAAGCCAAAAAAAGTGTGTAAAATAAGTTTGTGAATAGATTTGTCTGCCTTTTTTATTTTTTTGTACATCTAATCATACCATTGTAAAATAATTACATGATCTCTCTTGAGCATACATGCACAAAGACACTCTTTCTCTCACTGTCCACACTGCATACATGTCAGTGTTTTCATTTGGGAGTGGAAAAATCCTGCTAACTTTTCACTAATCATCTTTTGTTTCTGGCCTCAGCAGTTTAGCTGGAATTCAATTATTCTTGCATTGTAAATGCTGCTTATTACAAATGGAACTATATCCAGTATATTTATGTGTGATGTCCTTGAGGCTAGTACTGTAAATGTTTTGGGTGTTTTAGCTAGTTAGTTTTTTTTTTTAAGTATGCATGCACTCACACAAATGGAAGAAAGGGGAAATTGATAGTAATTAATATAAATCAGAAGTTAGGAATTGTAGAAAATTGATAAGGGAAGCAAAGAGATGCCAGGAGAACTCTATGGCCATCAGAGTTAAGGACAATACGAAGGAGATTTTTAAGTATGTTAAGAACAAAAATAATCCTAGCAATGGTATTGGTCCATTACTAGACGGAAATGGCAGAATTCTCAATAATAATGTAGAAAAGGCAGAAGCGTTAAATATTTCTGTTCTATATTTGGAGAAAAAACAGATGTACTCATATTATGTGAGAAAACTCTTTCCACTGTATCTCAGAAGGATGTTTAACAGCAGCTACTAATATAGATATTTTAAAATCAGCAGGGCCAAGTAACTTGCACCAAGAGTTTTAAAAGAGCTGGCTGATGCACTCACTGGCTGCTAAATGGGCTGACTCAGATAATTATAGGCCTGTCAGTCTGATATCAATCCCATGCAAGATGATGCAGTGGCTGATACAGAGCTTGATGAATAAAGAATTTAAAGGAGGGTAATATAATTAATGTCAGTCAACATGGGTTTATGGAACAGAGCTCCTGTCAAACTAATTTGATATCTTCTTCTGGTGAGATTACAAATTTGGTTGATAAAGGTAATAGTGTTGATGTAATGTACTTAGATTTCTGTAGGGCATTTGACTTGATACCACATAACACTTATTAAAAAACTAGAAAAATATAAAATTAATGTGGCACATACATGGATTAAAAGATGGCTAACTGATAGGTCTCAAAATCTCATTGTAAATGGGAAATGATCATCGAATGGGTGTGTTTCTAATGAGGTCCTTCAGGGATCAGTTTTTGGCACTACGGCTATTTAACATTTTTATCAATGACCTGGAAGAAAACGTAAAAATCATCACTGATAAAGTTTGCAAATGACTCAAAAATCGGGGAAGTGGTAAATTAAAGAGGACAGATCACTGATTACCAAGTGATCCAGATTGCCCTGAAACTGGGCACATGCAATCAATACGTGTTTTAAATACAGCTAAATGTAAATGTATGTATCTAGGAACAAAAGAATGTAGGTCTTACTTTCAGGATGGGGGCTCTGTCCAGTGAAGCAGTGACTCTGCAAAAGATTGGAGCATCCTAGAGGATAATCAGTGGAACATGAGCTCCCAGTGTGATGCTGTGGCCAAACAGGGTTATGCACTATTTGGATGCATAAATAGGGGAATCTTGAGTAGCAGTATATAGGTTATTTTACCTTTGTATTTAGCACTGGAGAGACCACTGCTGGACTACTGTCTCCAGTTCTGGTGTCCACAATTCAAGAAGAATGTTGATAAATTGGAGAGGGTTCAGAAAAGAGCCACGAGAACGGTTAAAGGATTGGAAAATATGCCTTATAGTAATAGACATACGGAATTCAATCTATTTAACTTAACAAAGAGAAGCTTAATGGGTGACTTGATTACGGTCTGTAAGTATCTACATAGAAAACAAGTATTTAATAATGGGATCTTCAGTCTAACAGAGCAAGTATAACATGAGCAGTATAACATGATCCAATGGCTGGAGGTTGAAACTAGACAAATTTACACAGGAAATAAGGTACACTTTTAAGTGAGGTAATTAACCTTTTTGGAACAACTTACCCAAGAGTCATCGTGGTGGAGTCTGACAATTTTTAAATCAAGATTGGATGTTTTTTCTAAAAGATCTGCCATACGAATTTATAATTGGGGACATTCCATGGCCTGTTACACAGGAGGTCAGACTAGATGATAACAAAGGTCCCTTCCGGCCTTGGAATCTACGAATCACAGAGATCATGAATCTTTGTATTATTCATTAAAGTCTGTCTTACAGAAGTCTTGATCTTGTAGACACTTATAGCATGTGATGAACTTTAAGTGCACGAGCAGTCTCATTGACTTCCCCTCCCTCTGTGGGCAGCATGTGGGGCAGGCACCCTCTTCTTGTGTCCTGGGTGTGGGGCCAGAATCCCTAAGAGGCAGAGACTTACTGTGTAGCAGCGGCAGCATCAGGGAACACATGCCTTCAAAAACCTGGGCACCATCTAAGAGAACAAACAAACAGCAAAACCAGAAAAGTCAGCAGATCCCCGCTCATTTTGTCTAGGGCAGGGGGCAATTTGTGTGAAGTGAGGAGATCAAAGGGGCGGACACTTTGGATGAGTAATGGTTGACCTGATGGTCTGGAACAGCTGTACATAAAGGAAGGTGGTATGGGAGCATTTTTTGGGAACTAAAAGCTAACAAAAATGCAGCTATCCTATTTTATACGGAAAAACTTTTTTTTTCTTGGGGTGGTGGTGTCTTGGTTTGTTTTTTTGTTTTGTTTTGGGTTTTTTTGCATGATATGCTGCTGTTTATCTTGTCTATTAGAATTTTAAGTTTTTGGGGCAGAGACAATGTCACGTTCTTTATTTGTACAGTGCCTAGCATAATGGTGCCTCCATCCTGAATGGGGCCTCTAGACATTACTAGAACAAAAAATTATTGTCTGATGCAGATTCTTTCTGTATGCTTGTGTTAATTTATCACAAAGGCCATAACTATTTACAGAATCAAGGTCCTGAGAGGCATTTTCTTGTTAGGTCTAGGACTGTATTCTGAGTAGAGTTGTGGATTTATCCAACTTTAAGGACCAAATTTTGCCTTGATTCACACTGTATGCAACCCTGTTGAAATCAGCATGGCTCAATTGTTAACTGAATTTGGTCCTAAATTATGTAATATTTTACTCCACTTAAAAAGGTCTGAAACATATACATAGAAATTAAGATACCACTATTGTTCTAATCTCAGTTTCAAAATAAATTATTACTGTGTTACAGGTTCACATTTGGAACACAAAATGGCTCCATTCATCATTTCGCTATTCAGGATTTGGTGTCAGGGTGTGATGCTAATAATGTGTTGGAAATATTTAAACATTCTGATGATGGCCTAGCTTTAGAATCAACACGTAACCTAAAATGATACTAGTTTCTCAAGTAAAGTAAATAGCCAATGAAAATAGACTTTCCTTACCTGGTCATTTTGTCTTGATTCTGGGGTTTCCTGGTTGTTGGCGCTTCGTGCAGGGCAGACACCATAGAACATCCTGCTTGCATTATTTAGAAAAAAAGCACAAGAAGTGTCACCTTCCATGCTATATATAGTGTTGTAGTTGGTCCAGTAAAAGATATTACCTCACCCACCTTCCATGCTATCACTCACAAGGCATTCTTCTTTACCTTCAGTGGTTTAAAAAAAAAAAATCTAGTGAAACCAGTATGTTTGATTAAAGCAAAAACAGTTCCTCAGATGAATCATGTGAGACTAATTTAAAGGGGAAAAGGCACAGGAAGTTTAAATCCATTTATTCTGTTTAAGGACTTTATCCTGTATAAAATAGGGTACCCAAAACTCCCACTGTTTTCTGTGAGAACTCAGAATATGCAAGGAGCGCAGAATCAGTTACCTGAAGTCAGTAGAACTGAATCTTACAACAGCTGGGGATCTGGCCCTGTACATTCACAAAAGTGATATTAGAGAGACAAGGTCAGTGAGATAATATCTTTTATTGGACCAACTTCTGTTGGTGAGAGAGACCAGCTTTCAAAGCTACACAGAGCTCTTCTTTAGGCCTGGGAAACTTAAGGCTTGTTTTACCTACTGTGATGAAGCTGTAGCACTTCAGTGAAAACGCTACTTTGCCGACAGGAAAGCTCTCACCCCTTGGGAGACTGACATGGATACAACACCACTATATACACCAAAGGGATAGTCATACAGTGACATGGCTCCATCTGCCCTATGATTTTTTTAAAGGGTTCTACATACACAGTTAAATACTGTTATGCCAGCGAAAATGGACAGTGCATAACTGTTTAAATAATTTTTTTGGTTTAGCAGTGAGTTGGAACTGGCTACTGTTGTTCTTGATAGTCAGAGCCTTCTTCAGATCATTCTTTTCTCATGCAACACTGTTGGAAGCTGAAGTAAAGAATGGATTAGTTAAAGAGTAGTAAATAGGGCTCTGTATGTACTTCTCAAACCATTTTTAAAATGATTTAAAGACATTTATGCCCCATCTACACCATTTGGCATATCATGCGTTTAACTTGTGTTGGCAGAAACCAATTATAAACCTGCTTTGAAATTTATTTCCAAATACTGTGCTTACAAATTGTTTCCTAACATGAGGATAAACTTTAGTGTAGACACGGTGTGTGTTCTCACATATACTGTCCGTGGAATAAATACACATGTACTTCAGAATAACATCTAGATCAAGATGAAAACTGATCCCTAATTTTAAAAACATTATATGTTATAGCTAGTGTTACAGTTTGAAAATGGTGCAGGCTATATACTTGTTGGTAGCCTACAGTTACCCTCAACTTTTTTTATTATTATTAAAGGGGAAATGCCCATTTTTCAGACTGTTTTATTCACTCATCCATTACCTCTCGAGTTCATTCAACTATTTCACCTCCTGCAAATAAGTCTAGGTCCAATTCTTCATTTCTCACACAGGCCTAAATTCCCGTGGGAGTCATCAGGAGCTTTTCCTTGTGTAGAGACCACAGAATCAGGTCTGTTTTAAAAAGAAAAAACAAAAATGACATTTCAAATGCTTCTTTAAATTGTTTTGCACCATGGTCTTGTTGTTGTCAAATAGAAGTGGGCCTGTTGTCAGCTGCTGGCTGAAATGAATCATATTTTAAAATCCAAATTTAAAAAAAAAATTAGATAATTAGTTTATTATTGAACCAGAAAAGATTATGTGCTTTAAATCTCTCAGAACAAGGTTTCTGATTCAGTTTAGCCTTCCTAAGAGAAAGGGCAAGGACAAAACAGAAGATTGCTGAAAGAAAGCCTCTTGCTAGGAGGACTGTTGTACCATGCCAGCTTCTGAAGGGCCTGTACAGGCCTGCTGACCCCTTGGTCAGTTTACAACATGTTAGATCTGTTTATCTAATCAGTCACATGTTAGCTATACCTGTCACCAGATTTGAAAGATAATATGGGCAGCTCAGTGCTTCTGATTAATACAGCTCACATATTTAACAATCTATTGCTGACCTGCTATTTCAGAGTTAACTCTGGTGAACTAAGCACATTATTAACACTTTTGTAAATCAGGCATTCGTTTTAAAGGTTGCATTGTTAGCATGATATATTAACCATCAGAGACAAGATGAAAAAGTCAACATTTTGCCAGTCAGTAGCACAGATGTCTCCTGTTTGGTATAGGGAAAAGCAGTGGTAATCTCAGATGTTCTTGGCATATGTTAATACTTTAATGACAGCCTTTTTGCCATTACCCAGACTGGAAATATCACTTCTATTTTATCTTTCATTATTTTATCAGTACAGTGATTAAAATATTGTATAAAACTGGAGTCTGATCCTGGAAGTCAGCAGGTCTGTTTGCAAGAGAGAGGAATTGGGCTCTTGGGACACTTATAAATACAAATGGAGTTCATTAGTTTTATTCTATAGTACGGTTAATCTTGTTATAGAGTAGCTAGTTCAGTCACATTTCCTAGGCATGGTATATTTCAATAAAATGTGTGTATTTATAATAGGTGGTCCAGCATTGACTCACCCTTGTGATTTTTCATGTGAAACTAACATTTCCAGCAGTAGATTTTTATAGGCTGTAGCAGCACTTACCGACATTTACTTAAAAGAGTATGAAAGGACACCTACATATTTATCTAAGGAGTCAATGTATAGTAAAGGCCATATGTTGAGAAAGAAAGAAAATAATTAGTACATCACTCCCCAGAAAAATGTGTGAGGTATTTGCTGTGGTGACTTTTTTTTTAAATTAATTATTGTAGTTTAAAAATCTGCAAGAGAAAAACTTGTCTTGGAATAAAACTGGAATGTGTACATGATGCCCAACCCATGGGGATTCTTCCATTAACTTCAGTGGGCATTGAATGATGCCGATGGTGATCATGACAACTATTTTTGAGTATTACTGTACTGTATAATATTGTGGTTAGTGATGTGTGCCCTTGCTCTTTTTTGGGGACTTTCTTGAACTGAGAGGGGGGAATTGTAGTAATTTCCTATCAAGGCACTATATAAACATAATGTGATATGATGCCAGAGGCTATCATGAGGAAAATACTTTGTTATAACTATTTTTTTAAAGAAAAATAAAAGACATATATGCTAATGACACTGATCATAAACAGGTATTCTGAGCTTCTGTGCCATAGCTCACCATATCAACATCTTTGAACTCCATGGTTACTATAGAAATTAAAGTTTTGTTTTGAAAAAAAAAATAGTTTCAACCCTTATTGTGAAGAAAACATTTTGGGTGAGATCAGTGCAGTGCCGCTGCCTGACTGAGTCTGTAGACAGACAAACTGAAAGCTCTGGGAGCGATGAGTTCCTCTTACTCATCTCAGTGAGTTAAATCTAAATGCTAATGATGACTGCTTCTGTATCTACATTAACTCATTCATTGTTGATCATTTTAGCAAAAACAAGTTTTTTGGGAACTGAGGGTAGATTTAGGAATGAGAACAGATCTTGAGTATAATAACACTATGCTTCCAGCACACGTACTTGTACACGTACTCTGACCTTTGGACATAAACATTAAAATGAATCAATGACCAAAATCAGAAAAAAAGACCATACAAACAATATAAAGGATTTGGAAAATGCAGAGGTTTGGATAATAGGGTTTCGGATTAATGGGAGTATACTTACTGTACAAGCCTCTTATAGAAAGACGCGTGAATAATAGTTTACCAATGAAAAATACTTAAGTATGTGAACTCAGGTGAAGGTTTTATGCTGTAATAGCACCAAAGTGTCAGGGTCCCACCCCTTTCAATGCAGTGCAGAAAACTGGACCTAAATTCTGTTGCAAGTCCCCTGACCTTGGTCTAATGAAAGTTCTGTAGCTGCCTCAAATGCATAGAGAATACATGCATCAGATACAGAAGATTTTGCTGAATTAAAGGTTATAATGAATAAAAATTGATTTGATAATAGACAGTAACATATGTTAGTGAATATTTCTCCATATATTTCCCACTATTCCAAGAATTCAGTGCTGGTGCACACCCTCAGATAAGGGTTTGGCCACAAAATTCAGGCTCACGGTGCTCTATCATCCCTCTCCTCTACCTCTTGTCTGCCCACAGGGGATTGGCAACTCCATCACTCCCCATCCTACTGGCTAGCTGGTGAGGGAACTTCCCTCCTCTCTGCCACTCCAAGTAGTGCACAGGGGGGAAAAGGATGATGTTTTTGATAGGATTTTGGAGGCTTCTTCATCCACTCAAACACCATTGGGTCTTGAAGCTGACAGACAGAGTACTTCAGTAATCCGTGTTCTGTGGGCTCCGCTGGAGCTCACTTTGTTATATCAACTGCAAAGAACCAGTACAGGATTTATCTCACTATATGGAATATACATAACAATTACCCAGAGTTGGGAGACTCTGAGCACCATATACGTTGCAGCACGTGATGCACAACCAGATGTATCTCTCTTATTTCCAAACACGTTTTTCTTTTCCAAAATGTCAAAAGATTAATGAAATATAAATTGATGAAAACATTGTATTAAACAGTACGAATCCACCCAAAAGATGATCTACAGTGTCTGCAAAATGGATCGTGTTCTCTTGAGCCCTGTTGTTTCTAACCACACTTACAAATAGCGTATCTTCAGATACGAAAAAAAATGCATACATTGCTATTTCAAATGTCACTAGAACTGAACCTTGGAATACCTGGATGCAAAGATATCAAACCATCAAAGCAAGCTTTTTATGATTGTAAAATCAAATGCCAAATGCCACCTTCACTGCAGTGACCCTGGTAAACTAAACTGGTCTGGTTTCCTTCTCAGGATGTGTCTATACTGCAGTTAGACACCGGCAGCTCACCCATGCCAGCTGACTTAATCGTGGCTTAGCCCTTCGGACTCGGGCTAGAGTTTGGGCCATTAAACTACACAGCAGTTAAACAGCATCTTAATCAGCTGGCACAGGCCAGCCATGGGTTTTTTAGTTGCACTGTAGACATATCCTTATTTATACAAGTATTATCCCAGTGTAAAGTCATTTCCTTCTGTGGAGCTGCTCTTATTTACATGGCTGTGAGCTCAGTATGGAACCCAATTTATTTTCATTTATCAAAATATTCGTACAGGGCAACTCAGTTTAGCAGTTGTCAGCAAACTTTCAACAAGATACACTACTTGTTGTTTAACCAGACCTGGACAGCATACACAGCCAAATTCAAACCTGCTGCCATTCTGATGAAAATAATAGTTACACCAGAGATTAATTTGCTGATAACTTTTAAGGTTGTGTTTAACAGAATGACTAGTTGTAGGTGTTTCTATTTCTCATTCTGAAGGTATAGATCTCCTTTTTCTTTTCTATAATACCTCCTAAAAATGTAAAAAAAACCCACTGGATCCTTTAATTTCTTTGCCCTTAGATATGGTTTTTAAAGTTTAAAACATTTTTTTTTAAATACGATGAACTGGAAATTTTCCTTTTTTTTGGTTTTTGTTTTGTTTTGTTCAAGTTAGGATTTCAAATAGGAATTTTATTAGTGGGCTGTAATGTTTACCAGAAAAGATTTTAATGATTCCAAGTGTAGGGCCTGTCCTTCCAGGAGGTGAATCTGTCCGGATCATAGCTGACTGCACTCTACTCAATGGCTTCAGTGGGAATAGAGGGCACTTAGCACGTCAGTAGGTACCCTGCACCTTGCAAGATCAGAGCCTGACAGCAAATTTTTATTCTAAATTCAGGATCACAAAATTATTCTCAAGTATTTGCATTCATGATCTAGTGTGTGTGGAGAAGGATGGATAATGGAGCTCTTGTTTATAAGACTCCACTACAGCTCCTGATTATATGAGTTGTTTCATGCGTGCATGTGTATATGGATACAGATACTTTATTTTTACACAGTATTTTATGCTAAAGTGTGCGTGTGTGTGCAGTTTTATAATATTGACAGGAATTGCTGGAGTGCACAGCCAAAAGAGAAAGAAGGGAAAAAAAAACCTTTGAGAGCTGCTTCCAAAATCCAATGTGTGCCGGAAGCACAGGTTTGGCTGTGTGGAATGGAATGTTCTCTGTACTCCTCCAAGAACAAAAACAGCTGGGAAATAGGCTACTGAGACAATTTCTAAATTTGAAAAAATAAACGCTACCCAGCCGTTGCCGTCTCTCTTCATGAAGTTTACTTCACTTTTCAGCACATTCGGTATGTTGTTTTAGGGTGAGAGTTTTTCTGCTTTATTTTTCCTAATCCTCTGACTTTTTGCTGTTTGGTCATTCTCAAAAATTTCATTATTTTGATTATTGAGATTTACTTTACTCCCTTCCTTCAGGCAGTGGAAAAAAATAAACTGAAACCAGCATGCTCTACTAAAAGCAAAACAAATGTTAGTTATTTGAGTCCTCCTGCGGTCATTGGATGGCTGTCTGTAAAATAACTGGAAATTTTGCTGCTAACTGGAAGTGTGATGTGTTCAGCCAATTCCCAGACACTGTATTTTCAACCAGATTTTTTTTGTTAGTATAGGTAGTTTAAAATGTCAGTGTTTTCAAAGAACAAGGGCAGCAGCATGTTTTAATGATAATGTTATTGTGTAAAGCATTTGATTAAATATATATTATGATTAACTGATAAACTGTTCTGATATGTCTTCCCTATTGTACCTATACTTTCAAACTGTGTGTAAGAAGTCCTTTTCAACAACTAAATGGGGAGGGACTAAAACTCCTACACCTGGAAGTTTCTTTCCTCCTATGCTGCTTTAAGGGAGCAAAAGCAAGCAGAAAGTGCATGTGTATGGGGAGTTAGTTTTCTCTGCTCTGAGCAAATCCTTCCATCACAGTGTGGTACAGTTGGGATCCTCACTTTAGGATGGACAGAGGTTTGTAGGGTAGTCTCCTATCTGACTAGATTTCAGAGTGTAAGTCTTCACTGGAGTGACTGTTGCTCCAAGAAGCTTTAATATCCTTTGATGCCATCTACCTTTCCTAACAGTAGGAGTAAGGATGTGTGTGGGGGAGAGACCTAATTGCAGCAAGGCTCTCTCTTGACTTCTCCCTTAAAACTACATACAGAAACACCTCTGTCTTGATGAGAGAATAAGAAGGGAATTCCACAAAGCAAAAGTTCCACAAAATTCAAAGTTCCAGCTGATTTTTTTTTCTTCCTGTGGGTTTTTTTTCTGCAGAAAGGTATACTTGAGTCACCCTAGTGTCTGGGACTCACAGAAATGAGTGTGTCTCACTTTCCACTTTATTTTTGCTCAGAACTTTAACTGTACTAGCCATTGTTAAATGTGTATTAAGGGCTGCTGCCCTCCTTTTTGTGACAGTGCTGTTCTTTCTCTGCATGTACTGAACATCTGTTGTGATTCACAAAGGAACTGAGTTGCCGTAAGAAATTTACAGCTAGTACAGATATCGAGACTAGCAAATGAAACTTTTATCAAGAACATTTCAATTTGTGTGTGTAATGTCTATAAGTCATTCAGATACATGGTTTTTGGAGAGAAACTATAGAAAGCAAAATCTACCATTAATGCAGTGTTTCAGAGTGAGAAATCAAGCACTGAAATGTGAAGAATTTTCAATTCAGTTTTTTTCCCTGCAACTTTAACTCTTTAGGTAAACATTAAGGAAAAACATTCAGCAAGAAATACAGAAAATGAAAAATACTACATGTAACATGACAAAGTTAATGTTATGGGAGAAAGCTTGACTTGAACTTCCTTACTTCAGAGTAGAGCCCTGCAAATCTGCAGATATGCACAGACCATATTTGTGGATTGCAGATCGGATGCAGATATAAATTTTGTATCTGCGCAGGGCTCTACTTCTGAGTGCTTGGTTTCTCTCCATCTGCAAGGCAATAACACTAGCTATTGCACTGCATTTCCCTGATATTCTTAAAGGAAAAGAGAGACAGGGAAGATAAAATGTTCTGGAGTTTTTTGGACCTTTTAAATTTCTTCAGCCAGAGCAACACAACATTCATGTAGAGCTATGTAGGAAAGGTCCACACAAAGCTAACAAATTGGCTCTTCACTAAGTAAAACAACGTTGTGTAAAAGAAGTGGTTAAAGGCAAAATGGCATCCTTTAAAACTTGGAAGTCAAATTCTAATAAGGAAAACAGAAAGGACCATAAACCCTGTCATGTCAAGTGTAAAAATATAATAAAGCAGGCCAAAAAAAGAGAATTTGAAGAGCAACTTGCAAAAGAAACAAAAACTAACAGCAAAAATTTACGTACATTGGAAGCAGGAAGCCTGCCAAACAGTCAGTGGGGCCACAGAATGATAGAGATGCTAAAGGAGCACTCAGGGAAGACAAGGCCATTGCAGAAAAGCTAAATGAATTTTTTGCATCTGTCTTCACTGCAGAGGAGGTGGGGGACATTCCGACACCTGAACCATCTTTTTTAAGTGACAGATCTGAGGAATTGTCCTGGATTGAGGTGTCAGGAGAGGAGGTTTTGGAACAAGTTGATAAATTAAACAGTAATAAGCCACCAGGACCAGATGGTATTCACCCAAGAGTTCTAAAGGAATTCAGATATGAAATTGCAGAAGTGCTAACTAGAGTGTGTATCCCATCAGTTAAATCAGCCTCTACCAGATGACTAGCAGACAGCTAAGGTAATGCCGTTTTTTGTTTTTTTTAAAAAAAAAGGCTCCGGAGGAAATCCTGGCAATTACAGACTGGTAAAACTAATTTCACTACCAGGCAAAATGATTGAAACTAAAGTAAATAAAAGAATTATCAGTTACATAGATGAACACGATTTGTTGGGGCAGGATCAACACGGTTTTTGAAAAGAGAAATTATGCCTGACCAAACTAGCAGAATTCTTTGAGGAGGTCAGCAAACACATGGACAAGGGTGATCCAGTAGATATAGTGTACTTGGACTTTTAGAAAGCCTTTGACAAGATCCTATACCAAAGGCCTTTAAGTAAAGTAAGCAGTCATGGGATAAGAGGGGAGGTCCTGTCATGGATCAGTAACTGGTTAAAAGATAGGAAACAAAACGTAGGAATAAATGGTCAATTTTCACAGTGAAGAGAGGTAAATAGAGGGTATCCTCAAGGATCTGTAGTGAGACCAAGGCTGTTCAACATATTCATAAATGATAGAAAAGTATATAAACAGTGAAGTGACAAAGTTTTAGATAATACAAAATTACTGAAGATAATTAAGTCCAAAGCTGACTTACAAAGGGAAGTTACAAAGGGAACTCACAAAACTGGGTGACTGGGCAACAAAATGGCAGATGAAATTCAGTGTTGATAAATGCAAATTAATGTACATTGGAAAACATAATCCCAGCTATACATAGAAAATGAAAAGGTCTAAATTAGCTGTTCCCATTCAAAAATAAAATGATCATAGATCCATTGTGGCTAATTCTCTGAAAACATCTGCTCAAATTGTAGCAGCAGTCACAAAAGCTAACAGAATGTTAGGAACCATTAGGAAAGGGATAGATAGTAACTTCATAATGCCACTATATAAATCCATAGTATGCCCATACCTTGTGTATGGTATACACTTTGGTCGCCCCATCTCAAAAATATATATTAGAATTAGAAAAAGGACCAAGAAGGGCAACAAAAGTGATTAGAGACAAGGAACATCCTCCATATAAGAAGAGATTTAAAAGACTGATATTGTTCATCTTAGAAAAGAGCCGATTAGGCAGGGATATGATAGAGGTCTATAAAATCATGAATGGTATGGAGAAAGTGAATAGGAAGTGTTGTTTACCCCTTCACATAACACAAGAACCAAGGGTCACCCAACTGAATTAACAGGCCTCAGGTTTAAAACAAACATAAAGGAGTAACTCTTCACACAACGCACAACCTATGGATGTCGTTGCCAGGGGATGTTTGAAGACCAAAAGTGTAACTAGGTGCAAAAAAGAATTAGATAAGTTCATGGAGGATAAGTCCATCAATGCTTATCAATCAAGGTGGTCAGCAATGCAACCCCATGCTGTAGATGTTCCTAAGCACTGACTGCCGGAAACTGGGACTGGACAACAGGAGATGTATCACTTGATAATTGCCCTGTTCTGTTCATTCTCTCTGAAGTGACTGGCATTGGCCACTATCAGAAGACAGGATACTGGGATGGATGAACCATTGATCTGAGTCACTATAACTGTTCTTATCTTTAACTGATACATCCTTCAAACGCCTACCAAAAATAATAGAAAAGTTCTAACTCACATGAGCAAAATTAGCAACTTGAAATGTCCATAATTCAATTTGCGTTGTTTTTTTAAATCTCACTGAGAACTGTGAAACAAACAAAGTTTGAAATTTGTTGCTGCAGCCATTTTGGGGGACACAAATTCTCATAAGGACACATGGGTAATGGTGATTTTTTTCATGCTTATGTATTCAAAGGCAATTGAATGGATTTTTGCTCAAAGTTTCAAAAAAAGTTCACGTTTGGGGCCAACTATAGAAATATTCACCCCTGTAGTGGTTCTGTGGTCATCCCTCCTCATCAGGCCCAAAAAGAATTTGTTTGAGAAAGTTACGGGCAAGAGGAGTTAAAATGGAAGATGGAACTCAGCCAATTAATGCTGCTCAGAGATGAGGCTGGTGTCCTATGTGCACAGACCAGTGGCAGGCCTACAAAATAGAATGATTCCCACTCTTTCTTTTCTGTGCTATTAGATTTTATGCATCTCTGTCAGAGTATATGCCTTTCTCTACTAAATTTCTAGCGAACTAATTTGTATAGTGAAGTTACAACTTTATATTATTGCAATAAAGTATACAATCGAGTAATATCCTCCTGAGAGAGCATTACCACTATTTATGGGGTAATCCAGGTGTTTCAAACTCATTTCGTATGGCAGGCTTGATCCAATACTCTTTCATGCCATTTCCCCTCACCCAGACATGTACCGGCTTCTGCCAGACTTATGCCTCTCCAGCACCTCTTAAACACAACCAAGTGCTTCTAGACCTGTATGCAAGGTTTTGCTGGATTGCTGCTTCAGAGTCTGGACTACAGGGGTGTGATTGCTAGAACACACCAGTGTGTTGTGCTCAAATGCCCCCATGTGAACCCTGCTGGTGCACCTCAAGTGTTCCTTGTTGTGCACTGATATAGTCCTGTTTGAAACAGGACAGCTTGAATCACTGCATGCCCAGGTGAGGTAGAGCTCAGCACTCTGTGTGCTCTACAGATCACACCCTTGTAATGTGGACTCCGGGGTTGTGCAGACAAGCCCAATTATTCATGAGAAGTCCATGGGCTGGATGAAACTGTTCTGTCGGCTGGATCTCTTCTGCAGGTCATACATTTGACACCCTTGGTGCTAGACGGATAGTGTTTAGTATTGCCTCATTACTTGCAGCGAGCCAATTGTTAAAGTAAACTACTGTCTTACCCTACAGGATGTCAAATTTGTAGATGGAACTTTACAGTTAGGGGTCTGTATCTGAAATAGTGAATTAACCACTACAAAAACTGAACTGGAAACAGATCAACATGTAACTTGGTCTCAGCATTCACCAGCTGCACCTCATCATGCTAATCTTCAGGCTTTTTTTTTTTAAACTGGCGCTTTTAAGAGTTAAGTTACACAACTCTCTTTTTATTTTTAAGTGAGTGGATTCCTTGTTGCGTTGTTGATAATTTTCAGGCTTTTTTTAAAAATAAAAGGGGGGGGATGCTTTGAAGAGTTAAGTTACACAACTCTCTTTTTATTTTTAAAGTAAGTGGATTCCTTCTTGTGTTGTTGAGAATGATAAATTGAGACCACATGTTGCTTCCAGACAAAAAAGTCTCTATATTTCTGTGGAAGCACTTGCAGCTGGTGTCTGAGTTAATGGACGGGTTCCACAAGGTAAACACAGTTTGGAAGAGACTGAAACAGACACTGGCTAGGAGAGGCAGGGGAATTCTTGCCTTTTTAAAGACATGGGGATCTGCCAGTTTTGTTAGAGCGGAACAAAATGCTGAAATCCTTTACAATTTTAAAGTGTTGAGGCAAGGAGCAGTTAGGTGTCTATATCAAATCTGGTATATAATATTTTGGAAATGATAAAATACCCTGTCTGTAATCCTACCTTTTTGTAGTCCTATCAAAATGGTCAGAGAAATAAGTTATCAGGACGTAATAGGTACACTCATTTTCTAAAGCAAAACATAGCTGATTTCTTGAAGGAGGACTAATTTAAGGAAGTTTTATGCAATGGATAAATGTTTACCCATTAAAATTTGAAAATACAGTTCTGGGTTCTATAAAAGTATTACCTCCATCAGTGCTTTTGATCTGAGCACTGATCTGCTGATTCATTACAAAAGGACTATTGTAGCCAATTGGCCCTGTCCTCGCATACAGCGTTCTGTTCTTTTCACATACAAAACTAAATGAAAAAAATTAAAGGTTGAGATGCATAACAGAAGCAAGAAAGCACACAGTAAAAGAGCCAAGGGAGAGAGACTCTAGTCCCACTTCCCTAGCTCCACTCGATGAGTTTCAGGCCCCCAAGCATTTCCTCCCCACCATGTGGCCCACCTGCACCAGACTTCTCCTTCCAGGAATGGTCTAAAATTGGTCTCTTCCCCCTAAAACTCCAGCAGAGTCCTTTAGCCACTTGCAGCAGCAATAGACAAGGTTCAGACGCAGCAGCCTCCTGATTGCATCTGGACCCTTCTTCCAGGACTTTCCACCTTGACAGTGGCATTTCCAGTTGCTTCTAACGTCTTGCTGACCCTCTGATCTGTATGGCCCCTGGCTGCCCTGCCTCATTCCCTTCCTGCCCATCCTGCATCTGATCAGGAACACCACAACCTGTCCCAGCTCCAAACCTGCTCAGCAGGGCTGGCCTTAGACCAAATGTCCAGGTGAGGACTGTCTTCTTTGTTAAACTTGTTACACTCCATTTGTTAAACTTTGGAATACCTTATTTTGTATTGCTTTTATAGCCCATTTCATGATTTTGATGCATGATTTGCATGCATGTTTTATCCCTGTCTTACAAGACGATATATTTGCACACTAGGATCTGTAAATCTGTATTTATTCATGCCGTATATAAGCAAAGAAAAAAGAATTGTGTCCTCTAAGCTTATAGAAACCTTTTAGTTTTAAGAATAACTGAAATGTACTAACATCAAGAAATTTAAACTGTGCACCAGCATGGGGTGGACCAGTATTAAATAGTGTTACAGTAGAGGACAGCCTTAGAATGTTAACCTTAGTCCTTTAGTTCAGTCACTTTTCTTGCCTTTCCCCTTGTGAA
The DNA here is from genome assembly GCA_007922155.1 of Mesoclemmys tuberculata. NCBI lineage: Eukaryota > Metazoa > Chordata > Testudines > Chelidae > Mesoclemmys > Mesoclemmys tuberculata. The sequence goes on along the minus strand of ML675604.1, from coordinate 54,307,561 downwards.
ATGAAGCACAGCATCAGAGAGTTCCAGACTGGCCAGTGGCATTTTCAAGTAATAAAATAGCAAGCCATGTCAGTCTTTCGTCAGCCAGTTTGTTTTTATATCTCAATGACTACAAGTGATGCACTGCCCCTTAGATACCTGCAAGGGCATGGCTGACAACATTTGAGGAAAATGTAGTTCTAAGAAAGTCTTGAAGTTTCCACGAGATTCTACAAAGGTCCGGAACATTCTAGGAGGTTAGTGAAAAATTAATCCACATATGGAATACCTGAAACATTTTACTTCAAACCTTCTGTTTTCCCTGGAACCCTGGGTCACCTGCCCCTAAATCTGGCCCTGCTGCTCAGCACCCGTCTCAGCCCTTCCCACCCACTAAAATCCATAATCACGAACACCAGTGTTCAAATAATTGAAAGTTATCTCTACCCTTTCAGAAGTGTGCAGCCAAACAAAGCCTCAACATATTCTTATTGTCTCACCACCATCCTACTTTCTTCACTCAGCATCTCTCCTTTTGTTGTTCCTTTTTGTGCTGAATCTTTATTGTTTTATTATTATTAGTTGTACTGTAAAAGTGCCTAAATCCCCACTGAAGGATCGGGGACCAGTTTTGCTAGCACCTGCACATACATTCTGTATATATTTTATTTTATATTGGAAGGACCGCATATTCTGTCTGTTAATAAAGCATATAGCACACTTTGGGTACAGTAGATAATAAAGGGAGGAATGCACCATATTTCTTTATTCTGTTCTTATTCAGATCCTTGTTTATATTGTGCCCATAAGTGAGGTATCTGAGTCCTTTTCAGTGATTCATTAAACAACATGACTAGCATCTGTCTCATGCACGTCCTCCAATACAGAGCCACAAGAGTGCCATTGTAGTATCTTTATAGCTTCTCATTAGGCATGGAAGGATTTGTTACATTTCTGTTTTAACAGCCTAATCCTGCTCCTGTTCACATAAAAGGCAAAACTCCAATTGATTTGAATGGGAGCAGGATTGAACCCTCCCTTTGCATTTTCTTGGGGTGGAGGTAGGGTCCCTTTGTGGTTTGTCACAATGATGATATATTTCTAATGCAGATTTTTGTTAGTGAATATTTTTTCAGACTCGTAGGTTACACACACCCTGCCATTTTCATACCAACTCTGGTTTTACTTTAATGGTTTCTGTAAGAAGATTGTTTTTCTTTGCATAATCACTGGCCAGTTTACTTTGTGTCCACTCTTTGCTGTACCCTTGTTGTAGTGGCTTTAAATGACTTTTTCTTACTGTTGTGTGCAGTTAGGCCTGATCATACAACTGGATTCATGTGCACTGACATATATACTTCCTGCACAGAGCCCCATTGAAGCCAACAGGGCATGGGCATAAGAGTTCATCCACATGGATCCAGTTGCAGGATTGGAGCCTCAGGTAGGAAATGTTAGTTAAATTTTAAAAACTCAAATGGTTTATTTAGGAGCCCTGTGGGGGGAGAGTGGGAAAGTGGGTAGTGTCATCTGGTTATTATCATTTAAAACAGATCTTTGCCAGACCCTAAATATAGTTAAAATCTCACTAATTCAATAATAAAAAATTCCCTCCTGGCTAGACTGAGGAACTTGTATGCTAAGAATGAACCCAAAATAATATTTTCAAAGCATTATAGTCCCTTGGAAATACGAGTGTATTACTGAGATTCTGACACAAACTTAACTTTAGTATCATTATGGAGTCTAGTTTGCTATGCCGTGCAAATGATTTAAAAAATAACTCCTGTTTTGAAATGTAATTTTTCTTTTTATTGAGTGTTAAACAAGAATGTTTTTGCCGCCCATGTGTGAGAAGAATTTGGGTGGGAGGTCAGTGCTGAACCTGACCAAATATACGTTAAAAAATGTATTTACAGTCAACGAAACAGGGAAAAAATAATAGGGACTACGTTTCTTCACACAGCCAACATGTCTTCAGTTCACTTACGTCAAATGTCCCTTTATGTTAATAGTATGAATGCTAATGTGTTTATGAAAATTGTTGGTTGTGTGTTTTCTTTGTCCAGTTGAAACTGGAATCCCTTCAGTGCATTGTAAATGGAAAACACTTATTCTGGCTTGTCTGATTACAATGGGAGCCTGTTGACTTTTTCTTTTAAAAACATGCTGGTGGAACACATGTATTTGTATCTTCCATATAGATACAGCTGATGTTTGCCAATATTTGAAAAATGTCTATGACTTAAAACTTGTGCATATTTAACATGCAGAACTTTGGTGTGCCAAAATAGTATGGCATAGGTCCAGAGCTCTAAGTTGAACAAAAATTAAAAAACACACACAAACGCTTACTAGCAAACTCTTCTTATGGTCTATTTAGCTGTATTTTAAGCAGAGGATCTAACGTTAGATTTTGATCTCAGTTACACTTGTGTAAATCTGGTGTCCTTTTACTAGAGTCACTGGGAGCTAGTTTTCTGGCTCGCTCTCAAGATTTTGTATTGGAGTCCATCACCGTAGTATGAAGCCACACCACTTTTTTAAGAATGCATAGGCAGAATACTATTTTTAATTTCTTGTGTCCAGTGTATCTGAAGGTACTTGGGAGGATTTGGGGTATTAGGACCTTTTATGGTCTAGTTTTCTGTAACTAACAGCCTGCTGTGCTAGTGATCTTATTGTGTATAATGGCATTCCAGCTTTGAAAGACTGTGAGGGTGCTGTGGGTGCAGGGAGCAAAAGACTGGCTACCATGTATATAATTCAAATTCCAACAATGGAGAGAAAAATACACCGACCTCCAGTGTGCAGTTCTGTAGGAGGAGGAGGGAAAGCTGTTGTGATTTGCACTGGAATATTGTTATAATACATGTACAAAATTACATGTCAGTAAAGAATACAAAGGTACTTACAGAAGCTACAATGAGAGTAGACAGCCTTTCAGTCGGTTTTATTGAAGTGTTTGCAGTTCTCATTTTGAGAGAGTTGGAACAATTGTAACTGATAATTTAATCTGTATGCAGGACATTTTATTTAGTCAAAAATAGAAGTGCAGATCCATCAGGGCTTAGTGGTTGGTGATGCGTTTTTTGTTTTGGTTTAGGTTTTTTTTTTTGCTGTTGAATGATTTGAAAGTATGAACAACATACAGAGGACTCATTTCTCGCCCTCAGCACAGGGGAAGGGGAATTTGTCAGGGTCTCGGTTGCAATTCCCTCATCCTGCAGTTCCCAGTCTCGTAGATGGTTATGACAATGGAAGATGGGCACTGCAGAGTAAAGCTCTGCCACATCCTTTCTCCTTGGAAGTGCTCTCTATGTCAAATGTAAGGAGGGGTGAGACAGGGCAGCTGGCCCAGGAGTTGGCTCTGCTTTACGGCAGTATGATGTTCTCCACAAGGGGAACTCGCTGCTGGCAATTTACAGCCAGTATCTGACCACTTTGCATCCATCGCCTGAGCAATGCTGAATGTTCAGAACAGCCCCATATCTTGATCTGATTTTTAGGTTTTGTTTAATTTGGGGTTTGCATGATTGAGGTTAAACTACTTGCCCTGACCTTTTGTTTTATTCCTTTCCCACAGAATTCAATCCGGCATAACTTGTCACTTCACAGCCGATTCATCAGGGTACAGAATGAAGGAACTGGGAAGAGCTCTTGGTGGATGATTAACCCAGATGGTGGAAAAGGTGGAAAGCCCCCCCGGAGACGTGCTGTTTCAATGGACAATAGCAACAAGTACACAAAGAGCAGAGGACGAGCAGCAAAGAAAAAGGCAGCCCTGCAAGCTGCACAAGAAGTGAGTGAGGATAACCCATCTCAGCTTTCCAAGTGGCCTGGGAGCCCAACTTCGCGCAGCAGTGATGAGCTGGATGCGTGGACAGATTTCCGCTCTCGGACAAATTCAAATGCCAGTACAACAAGTGGCCGTTTGTCACCTATATTGGCAAGTACCGAACTAGATGATGTTCAGGATGATGATGCTCCACTTTCTCCAATGCTGTACAGTAGTCCATCAAGCATGTCCCCATCAGTAAATAAACCGTGTAATGTTGAGTTGCCTCGGTTGACTGATATGGCAGGCACAATGAACTTGAATGATGGACTGTCAGATAACCTCATGGATGATCTTTTGGATGATATAACGCTCCCCTCTTCCCAGCAGTCACCTTCAGGGGGGCTCATGCAAAGAAGCTCCAGTTTTCCATATGGTTCCAAAGGTTCAGGACTTGGTTCTCCATCAAGTAATTTCAACAGTGCTGTGTTCGGACCATCATCTCTGAATTCCCTTCGTCAGTCTCCCATGCAAACCATTCAAGAGAACAAGCAGGCTACCTTTTCTTCCATTTCTCATTATAACAACCAGACACTGCAGGATCTGCTGGCATCTGACTCACTGAGTCACAGTGATGTCATGATGACACAGTCTGATCCACTCATGTCTCAAGCCAGCACAGCTGTGTCTGCCCAGAATTCACGCAGGAATATCATGCTACGTAGTGATCCGATGATGTCATTTGCAGCTCAGTCCAACCAGGGAAGTTTGGTCAATCAGAACCTGCTCCACCACCAGCATCAATCTCAGAATTCTTCTCTTGGTGGCAGTCGTGCCTTGTCAAATTCCATCAGTAACATGGGCTTAAATGACACAAACAACTTGGGGTCAGCCAAACACCAGCAGCAGTCACTTATCAATCAGTCTATGCAAACACTTTCTGACTCGCTCTCAGGCTCTTCTTTTTATTCCACTAGTGTGAACCTTCCGGTCATGGGGCATGATAAATTCCCAAGTGATTTGGACCTGGATATTTTCAATGGAAGCTTGGAATGTGACATGGAGTCCATTATCCGCAGTGAACTCATGGATGCAGACGGATTGGATTTTAACTTCGATTCCCTCATCTCAGCTCAGAACGTTGTCAGTCTGAATGTGGGGAGCTTCACTGGTGCTAAGCAGGCTTCGTCACAGAGTTGGGTGCCAGGCTGAAGGATCTTTGAGAACAGGGGAAATGGGCAAAGCAGGTCAGTCTCCTGTAGACATGGTAAAAATATTTGGTTGGTTGGTTTGTTTATTTTTTTGGCATTTACCCTGAATAGTTCCTGGTTTGTGTACATTAATGATAGTAATGTGGTCTGTGGTGGACTTGATGTATTGTGGTATATGATATGCAAAGCCAAGCAAACTTGGGAGGTCTTAAGGGCGGGGACGGAAAGCTAAGGGTTGTAAAGATTTCAAGTTTTAAAGTTCAGGTCTAGCTCCCCAGACCACGGGAAGGCAGTTTCTGCTCAGCTACAAAAACAGTCACTGAGGGAGACAGGGTCAGAAGCTACCTGCTTTTTTATTTTTTTTATTTATTTTTTTTAAATGTTAGGTATTAATTAAACCAAACTTTTAAATTAAAAAAAATCATGAAAAAGCAATTAGCAGTGGAAGACGTGTGGTTTTAGGACTCCTGGAACTCAAAACTTTTTATATCACAACAGACTTAATCTGCACCACAGTAGACAGCCCAAGTAACGGGGGCGATGTGCAGGGATAGTAGTAGAGGCTCTTGCAATGCATAGAGCAACAATACAGCATGGGAAGGAAAGATTGCACTTCTGGATCTACTCAGTGCATGGATCTGGTGCGGTAAAGTGGAGGGCACATTGGGACTTAATTAGAGTTGTATTCTTGCCATGGTGCAGTGATTTTAAGGAATTTTTTCTTGAGAAAAATGCAAAAATCATGGAATGATGCTTGCAAACATTGAAGAGAGGAACCTAGACCTAGAGAACAGTCCATTTTAAATGTGTAAAATGTATAAGGGGTAATTACAACCACTAGTGGTCTCTTCCCATTTTATGGCCCAATCCTACAATCTGTCCTATATATGACTCCTAGTAATTTCAGTGGGAGTTTCATACACATAACACCAGGAGGTTTGGGCTGTAATATATTCCTAGTTAGGGTTAGCCTCTTCCCATCTTTTTTGAATTTATTACAGTTTCATGGGTTTTCTCCATACTTCTTTTCCTTCATAGTGAAAATTGTCAGTCTTGCTGCTGGTGTGTGTGCGCTCCTCCTTGTTTCTGCAGATCATTTGGGTTTTCACCTCCATCCATACATCCACCTTTTTACACACACACATTCACTCTCTCATGTTATAGATTCTTCCTGAAGTGCCTTTTGTCTTTGTTGTTTGTTTATTAATATAGAGGAATAGATTTCAAAATATAGGCATATAAAAGATCAGTTATATAAATTAGAGTTCAGAAATCCTATTAAATTCAGAATACTGTACAGAATACCCCGGCTGCAAGGCTAACAGGAGCATTCCATTTGCAATTTACTTTAAATTCTTTTTTTTTTTGGTCTTTCAAGTTTAAATTGCATAACTTGCTGATGAACAGCCCTCTCACCCTTGCTACTTGAGGTATTCTGTAGTTAATGGAGATTTCTTTCTCTAATTCACAGTTAGACTGTTAAGGAAAGGCTTTGAAGTTGGTGAACAGAAGTGGTGAGTGATGCTTCCTGCTGCATGTTTTGAGCATTGTAGAAGATATATATTGATTTGTTGTCTGAAAAGAGAGGAGGACTGTGCCATGAACGAAATTCCTTCATTTATTCTTCAAAGGCCACTTTCTTAGATGTGGTATTTGGCTGCCCTAGAAGAAAGGAGCTTCACTGATTTCTTTGCAGTACAAGCCATACTCTTTCCAAATATGAGACTGCTGAAGTGCAAGGCCAGGAGATGCTCTTTGGAGAGAATCAGCCGTAGAGTCTTAATCTCACACTGCTGATCATGCCATAGGATAGCACCTAGACAAGGCTGTGCATGCTATATGGGTATTTACTAAAATTCAAAAGACTCAGATTCTCTTTCAGTTTCATCTTTGAATAATTTTTTCGAAAGAATGATTTCCCTCCCTCAGAATCTAGAATCCTTATCCATGAACTATTAACAAAAGCTTCCTAAACTCTATGCTTGTTGAGGGATCTGTTTTTTCTGTTTTTGTTTGGCTTGTTGTTTTCCTTCTTAGTGCATATATAATGTTTGGAGTTCGAAATCCCAAATCTTAATGTGATGTACAAAAACAAAGCAGGAACGTTATCACAATAAAATGTCCAAGATCACAGTTTGCCAACCAGTCTTGCAAAAATAAATGCCACTGACAATGAACTTGACACCATGTTTTAATAGCATCACTATACTGCTTATGTGAAAAGGAGCCTTGACTGGGCAACATCACAATAAGTGTGCTGCACAGGAATATCTGCAAAGTTCTCCTGGCTGCCGTGTAAAAGATTGCCCTTTACCATTCATCGAAAGAATAGATGCCTTGATCTTTCCAGGCTGAATACTCAGAACAAAGAATCTGGTACATGTGTGTGAAAGGACTTTCTTTACAGCTTTTTTAACTATAAAAACTCTTCTTGGTGGAGTACTAGCAACTCTTCTGTGGGAGTCTGTCACTGCCTCTGATTACTGGTGGTAGTTAGTGGCTCATTTGGTACCAGGTGCAAGAGCAGATGTGGTTTTTCTGCTGAACTTACTGATTATGAATAGTTCCTGGTCTACTAAACAATCTCATATGAGAATTTGACTCCATATGAGTGTCTCTTATTTTGGTAAAAGTGTCTCACATAAAATATTATGCAGCAATTATGCAATGCTTTTTTAATTGTCTGCTTCACTATAGTTATAAGGAGCTTGAATTAAATGCTACTCTAAGCAATTTTCCTGATGTCAGTAACGAATCTTTATAAGATTAAAGCTTTAGAAAGTATTTTTCAGCAGAATGTTCCAGTAAACTTTCTCCTAATTCATTCACTCATCTGTAATCTTCCCCTGTTCAGACATTTGTTCCTATGTTCCTTTTTTGGCTCCATTTCTTTTGTCTATTTCCCAAAAGTATTGAATGTGATCCCCCAAAACCCTCAATTATCGGGACAATTTTTCAGCTAATAGATCAATAAATAGATTTAAAAATTACTATTTCTTAACCTCTCTTTAGAGTACTTATTATTGTTAATGTCTCTTCTTACAAACTGGGAATCCCACATCAGCTCTTTGTTTTATGATCGTTCTCATACACTGAATACTCAGGATATGGTACTGATCAAATGGGTAGCAGTAAACATCCCTGGAAAGGTAGAATAGTCTGGAACTTTATATCTGCCTGGAATGCCACGGACTGGTGATCAGCATTTTATGAAGAGAGATTTTAAAGTTCTGTTTCAAGGGATTCCTCTAGGTTTCATAATACAGTTGAAGAAGGATTGAGTTGACTTGTTTGAAAATTGGCTAGAGACGTTCATTTTTTCTTCATGCATCATTTCAAATGATGCAATCCTAGGTCAAAGAGTCCTTGCAAGGTCAGCTAGCTATACTTGTAGATTACCCACGTTATAAAGAGTAACACACAGTGTTATATCACTAAAGACAACATTTAACGCTACCATACAGAAAATGAGATGAATATTTGGGCTATTTGCTGATTAGTATTCATCAGGTAAACCTCTCTAGATTAACTTCACCCCTGTGCCCACACAAGGCTCCGAGGTTGTCCAGAGAATGTTCCACAGAGAAGACGTTTGTGTCTTTCAAAAAAATAAGTTTTCTCCTACTGCAGTTGAAATGAAGAAAGCAGAGTTTGAACACCTATTGCCCAATAAATCTGACAGTCCCGGGGCCATGTGTGTTTCCTTTTCTGAAGAAGTAAAAGTCATCATGGAGATTACCATGCTGGCCAGAAAGAAAGCACCCTCAAATAACATTGTCTTGGGCTTCTCAGGTGTGGGGTCAGCAGGCAGCATAGAATCATAGAATATTATAGATGGAAGGGACCTCAGGAGGTCATCTAGTCCAACCCCCTGCTCAAAGCAGGACTATCCTCAGCTAAATCATCCCGACGAGGGTTTTGTCAAGCCTCAGCTTAAAAACCTCTAAAGATGGAGATGCCTCCACCTCCCTAGGTAAACCATTCCAATGCTTCACCACCCACCTAGTAAAAAACTTTTTCCTAATGTGCAACCTAGACCTCCCCCACTTGAGACCGTTGCTCCTTGTTCTGTCATCTGCCACCACTGAAAACAGCCTAGCTCCATCCTCCCTGGAACCCCCTTTCAGGTAGTTAAAGAGCGCTATCAAATCCCTCATCAATCTTCTCTTCTGCAGACTAAACAGGCCTAGTTCTTTCAGCCTCTCTTCATAAGTCTTGTGCTCCAGCCCCCTAATCACTTTTGTTGCTCTCCGCTAGACTCTCTCCAACTTGTCCACATCCTTTTTGTAGTGGGGGGCCCAAAACTGAACACAATACTCCAAATGTGGCCTCACCAATGCCAAATAGAGGGGAATGATCGCTTCCCGCCATCTGCTGGCAATGCTCTTACTAATGCAGCCCAATATGCCATTAGCCTTTTTGGCAACCAGGGCACACTGCTGACTCATATCCAGCTTCTTATTCACTGTAACGTCCAGATCCATTTCTGCAGAACTGCTGCTTAGCTCATCCTTGTCCTTGTTGAACCTCATCAGATTTCTTTTGGCCCAATCCTCCAATTTGTTTAGGTCCTTCTGCATCCTATCCCTCCCTTCCAGGGCATCTACCACTCCCCCTAGCTTAGTGTCATCTGCAAACTTGCTGAGGGTGCAATCTTCTCCCTCTTCCAGATCATTAATGAAGATGTTGAACAAAACCGGCTCCAGGACCAACCCCTGGGGCACTCCACTTGTGACCGGCTGCCAGCTAGACATGGAGCCATTGATGATGCATGGGAGCACTCAGCACCCACAGAGATAGGATGGGATTTGTCCCAGAGCTCTTGATCCAATGAGGTGCTAAGGGCGTTTTACTAAGGGATGGCAGAATCCCACGGAAAAGGTGTCGTCTCTTCTATTGCTGCCCCTTGCACAGCTGCTACATGAGCAGCTTAGGGTTTGTCCCTGAATACTCTTAGTAAGCAAACATGGTCACTTCTAAACACAGGACCCAGCATCTGCTTCCCTTATTCATCCTGAATAGCACTTATCTCCACTAGTCAGCAGGACAGCTTACAAAGTAAGGTGCTACTCAATGTGGGTAAGGGGATCAGAATCTGACCATGTCAAAGGGCGTGTTTGCCCTATAAGTGCCCCCTGCTGGCCAAACGTGGCTCTGCTGACACCTGCCTCAGTTTCCCTTTTACTCAAGGGCTCCTCACAAAATCCACGCTGTTCAGAAATTCAGAATATTTCCCTTTTGGGGTTCAGTTTATTAAGACCTGCAGAAAGTCTTTTAAAGTAGAACTCAAAGACTACGAAGTCTTCATCCCAGTTTCAGTTGGACCTAGCCCCTCCCTCCTGAATGTCTGATTTATCTTTAAAGTTCATTTCGTCACCTTATTCCCAAACTGGGCACAGCCCTTCCTCCCCTGAGGGTGTGTCTTCCCTTGAGAGTTCCAGTGCTCTTCTGCTTCAGCTCCAAGCTTCTTTCCTCTCTTCTTTCCTGCTCTCATAGCGCCTCTTGCTTGGAGTTTGACCTTCTCCACTGGCTTTCCCTGCTAATGTCTTCCCCCCTGCTGCTGAAAGCCCTGCAGGAGCCTTTTTACTCCCTGCAGTGTCTGCATGCATCTACCAACAGCCACCTGCAGCTGTCCCCCATTTAAAAGACCCACTTGCCTTCACTTAAGCCTAATTGGGCAGTAAGTAATCAGTCCAGGTGTATTGGATCCTGCTCACTCATAAAGGAGCCAGTCACCTGTGACAGACCCCAAAATATAAACTCTGAATTGAACACTACTTCTGGAATTGCTTGCTTGCTTGCTTGCTTGTTTGTTTGTCTGTCTGTCTGTCTGTCTGTCTAGAGCTGGGTTGGATTTTTTTGTTTTTTGTTTTTTCTTGGTCAGGGATGCAAAACCATGCTCCGAAGTGTCCCCTAAAATCTTTGTCAGAAGCTGGGAAAGGGTGACTGGGGATGGATCACTTGATGATAACCTGTTTTGTTCATTCCCTCTAAAGCACCTGGCATCGTTGTCGGAAGACAGGATATTGTGCTAGATGGACCATTGGTGTGACCCAGTATGCCCGTTCTGATGTTCTTATTAACTAAGAAAAATAATCTATAAAAATTAACATCCACTCTTTAGAACAGTGTTGTGAAAAGACAACTGCGAAACCAAACATGTTCTAACGTTGTACAATGTCTCTGGTTTTTTTCTGGGTTTGTTTTATTTTTATTTATTGCATTTTATTTTTTAGCACGTTGTTTTTGTCATGTGATTCAGCAGCAGTAATTAACAGGAACTTGCCATCCCTGCAGATGCCAAGATTACAGGATGACATACTCTCACCAGATGACAGCATAAAACTGATATTTTTAGAACAGCCTGCATCAGTTGGTCTCCCCAGTGCTTTCCTCTTTGTATCAACAACATTAGGATTTTATTACAGAATGAGTCTTTGGAAATTTTCTTTTTCGTGTGAATGAGCTATAGTGATTGTTTAGAACTGCAGGATAGCATTTGTTCTGAAATGCCCTACTGTGATAGTTACAGGTTGATTTCTTTTTCAAGTACATTGTGCCTTTTTTAATAATCCTTTAAAAAAATCAATTTTCTTAAAGAATCAGGCACATAGAGGTTAATTTTAGAAACACAGAGTTATCCAACTGAGTTAAGGCCAAGATCTTCCTTTTTTTTAAAAGACTATTTTTCACATGAATTCTGTGCTTGATTAAGGTGATGAACTGACATGCTGAAATCTTTTGTTGTTATGTTCACAAACAGATACAACATAGAGAGCAGCAGTTCGAGCTTCCCCCCTTGGTTATTACAGTAATGAATGTCATAAAAAGACTGTAAATAAATATATGTGCCCTCTAGCTTAACCTGGAGAGACTAAGTAGTTCAATCTCCAGGAGCATTTAATCCTTGGTCTTTCTACTGAGATGGCCAGTGAGGGTGGCAGTTGTTGTGGGATGTGTGTGAGGTAGACATCTGTTGAGTGGTAATTGGACTGAGAGGACTAAACTCATTTTACAGAGGTCACTGCATAGCATGAAGGTCTGAGATCAGTTTCAAGAAAAGATACCTTTCCAGATGATTCTAGAAAGAGGTGTTAATGCACATTTTCATTCCAGGTTAACGTTTTCTCCAGTCTTTTTTTTTTTCTTATATTGCCTTGTTTCAAAATTATTTTTCCTGATTTTCAAAGAAAAGACATTGATTTCAAGAAGGGCAAGAGAAATTTGATTTAGTGGGAGAACGGTCTATTTCATTTTACCTTTGCATTTCTGCTCTTCTGGAGTTTGTGATAGAGGGGATCGTACCTTTCTTCTACCATATCGTATGGTGTCCTTCCTTTCCAGTGATTTTGCTTGGCTTATTGGCCTGTCACTTTCAGTTAACTTCAGCAGAAAATCAGAACTCTGATTGCAGGAAGGATCTTTTTAAAGAGATGCACACTACCCTAATCTGACGGAGGAAAAGCAAGCTCTCAGTAAATGCATGTTGAATAAAGAAGAGTAGGTTTCATGTTTCTATTGCAATATAATCCAGTATTCACTATATCTTGTTCTGCTGTCAGTCAGCAAGATACTTTTTGCCCTCTCACTGCAAAAGTAGGGTTTGTTCTTCGGATACAAAAGTGTAGGTAAAATCTTTCCCTCTACTTTATAGAGGCACTAGGGCATCACTTCCTCTTCCCATTAACACATGTAGCAAGATCTGATCTCTCTCTACTTTTCCAGAGAACACTAGGAACTATCAACCATGCCAACTGGCACATAGTGTCCATTTCACTGTTTTACCAGCATTTCTAATCCTCTTCCTCCAGCCAATTAATGTGTATGTTTGATCAGCAGCATTGTGCCCTGCGACTGCAGAATGCCAATAGCGCTAAACATGCAAGTTGAAATCATGACCCAAGTCAATGGCAAAACTCTCATTGACTTTTGTGGTGCCAGGATTTCACCCACAGTTGATACCATTGTTCTTCCTCTGTGTAGCTCTGTGAGGGAAGGGCAGAGTTCTGCCCATAGAATTGTAAGATAAGAGGCTTCATTGTAGAGACATAATGTCCTGTACTTAAACCTTTTCGAGCAGACCAGGATAGAAGATTAAATACTGGCATATGTCATGGCTCTAAGAAATAAATATATTACAATACTTCTTCTGGGAACAGAAGTGCACATTGATGTATCTATATTCACAAAACTCATGCAGTAATTTGTTTTACAAAGTTTTTGTACTGGCCACAATGTAATGACATCTTCATAGTAGCATATATGATCCTGAATTGTCGGTAAAGAGCGATCCTGCTCCTATTCAGAGTAATTGCAAAACTCCCACTGAATTGAGTAGTTCAGTATCAGGTCCAAGAACATTACGGAAATCAGAACCTACATTTTGCTTCCATAATTGCTTGTTTCTTTTCCCAACTCTGCCTCTCACTAAATGTGTGATCATGGGCAAGCCACTTACCCTGTCTATGTGTCTGTTTCCTCATCTGTCAAATAGGTATATTGATCCTTAGCTACATCGTAGGGTGATTTGAACCTTAGTTAGTTAAAAACAGTTTAAAATCCTCATAAGGTGCTGTAAAGGTACCAAGTATTATTATTTATTACCTAACTGTCATTAAATTATACACATAACAGGCCATAATTTCTTCATGATTATCTATTTATCTATCACAGGTGAAATATACAAAGTCCTCTTGTCTATGAGGGACATGAAAGGAAGGGCCTTCATATCCCACAAAGTCCAATACTTAATTATTTTCAAGTACCGGGAGTTTCTGCTATGCAAGAATAAGGATTGTTAGTATTACTTATTGTGGGAATGACAAGCAGCATCTTCTTCCATAAAGAAAAGAAAGGTAGAATTTTTTTGGTCTGCTATGCCAGAATAATCTGTATTTACTATGGCTCTGAGCAAGGCTTTAATCCCAGAAAGATCCCTCAGGATGATCACATGCATTGTCTGGGTCAACACAAAGTCAAAATGTACAAAACAACCCCCCCCCAAATCCCTGTGTGTACAGCTGAGCGCAGCTTCAGAAAGGGAGCTAACAAATCCGAGCCCCCTATGGTGAGCCCAGATACAGTAGCGTCTTAGATGTTTTTTGGTTTGTTTTAGTTTTGTTTTTAGTTTGAGAGTGACCTCCCGAATAAGCTTATTTCTGTGCAATACCTTACATTCAGTGAAATACATTTCTGAAATATTAATCAGAGTTTTAATTGTTGGTTTTATGGCATGTTCTACAATGCTATTGCTTTGGAATAGCAGCAAATGAAAGGGTTAAACTTTCATATTTCACAACATAGGACCTTCCCAAATCCCATAGTTCTTTGTTCTACTTAACACCATCTCTTTAAATTTCTACTGTTTTTCTTGATCTCTGAACTAGAAAGAAGCAAAAATGTTATAAGTAAAGTTTCAATGAAAGAAAACTTACTTGGGTAAGAGTAGGCGTAAAATTTTCAGACCTCCGAAGGAGATTTGTGAAGTTGTCACCCATCTTTCTGTCTGGGATTGTCCCAATTTTGAAGGAGTTGTCCCTTGCAAAATATTAACAGATCCCAATATAACATTGTCAAAACAAAATGTTACAACACAGTATCATTTTGATGCAGCCTGATATGGTCAGTGCAATGTCATGACATCAGGATTTCTGATCTTTATTCTGTCAGGCAGAGTGTAATGTAACAATATCACAGAATCACATCACAGCATCACAGAAGCTTCAGCCACAAAAGTAGTCTTCTATAGTAACTTCAAAATAACTAGCAAGCCTTATTCTTCATTGAAACGGTGAATACTAAGGGCAGAATATTAACCTAAACCCCAAACAAAAGTATGTCTGGAATAATTTAGAATAAAATTTTACAGCTTTATCTGAATCTAATCCCTTTCCAAGCGAGTGGACAGTACTCTCAGAAAATGACAAATAAAAAATAACAAATATGCTCAAACATTTTTCATTTTAAGAACAGCCCCAGGATTTCTGTTTTGTAGATGAAAGAATAATCTGAATCTTAAACTAAGATGGCGCAAACGTTGAATTGAGCAACAGGTTTGGTGGTTTAGTGCTCCCTTCACCCCAACTCCTTTAAATTTCAGCCTTATCAAACAGGCTGTTGCCCCTATGCATGTTGGTCCACCGCAAAAAGATTTGAAATCAAAGATGAGTAAAATAAGCTTCCTGTGCTATCATATTTAATAAATGAGGTTCGCAAAATGTCTGAGAGTCTTTTGCCTTTCTGTGCTGCATTGAGACAAGCTCTTTTAATTTGTGTATAGTTACGCAGTTGGCAGTGATCACAGAAACAGTGTGCAAGTGCATGAGAGTTCATAGACATATGCCACTGCCGGACAGAGTTTGTTGCAGTGTCTCGCACCACCTCTTTCTCAGGGAAGATTACTTATGAAGAAGTTTTTGTGATGTTCTACCCCAGTTAGAAACACCCAGTGAAGGTACTAATGTCTGTAATGGAGACCTATGAGTTGTGATATTTTCATGATAAAAGTACCTTCGTTAACCATTTAATTAGGAAATTGTTTCTAGGTTCCCTGGCACAGGAAATGTTAATCTGTTCCAGTTCCAAGTAGTCCATTTCCAAGATCATAATTATTTCAAGGCCCTTATAACTCTTCTTTTATGAAGATTGTGTTACTGATTTGTTATGGTTACCATATTGATAAACTCACATCCAATTTCAGCAGGAGCACATTTGCTGTGCTTTGCACTTGGGGAACATCAGTGCGTCACCTTTCCATTCTGAAGAAGTTTCCAGTGCAACATAATGAACACCAGTGGGAACCAAAGGGGGAAAGCAGTCTGCATTAGGTAATGCTTTAGAGTTTCCCTCTTGGTGCCTAAGTTGAGATCAGGGCTTGGGGGACTTAATTCCAATTTAACAGTGGTGGAATGATGCTAGATAGTGGTAAATTAAATGTTATTGCATGGAGGGAAATCCCATCTCAAACAACCTAATCACAAAGTAAGCAAAGAATAGTAGTGGTTCACAACCTGTGGGGAGCAAGCAGGGGTGATTAAGAAAGGAGGAGGAGGGAGCAGAATGAAGGTGCTATGCACTGTCTGCCACACAATCACTTGCAAGTTAAAGAAATTTAAAATATTGAAGCAACTGATTGATTACCTTGTACCTTTACCTAGTGGAATCAACCGAGTCATCATCTAGGATTCGAAATATTAGTTAGGTATTACAGAACAGAAAATAATCTTGAACTGTCTGTAGTCAAAATGAATTTATAGTTGGTAAAACAGATTTAAAAAAACAAAAAAGAAGCCACTTTTTTTTAATCTTGCGTGCATGTGCACACATTCCACCCTTGCGTACAGGTTACAGACCACTGTGGAAAAAGTCCCATGGCCATCTTTTTTATTGTCATCGTCTGTGTGTAGTGGGCCAAAATCAGAGCTGTCATTAGCAAAGCTGCTGCATTGCTTACACTGGTTCTGAATTTAGTATATGTGCGTGCATGTGTGTGTGTTACGGAGTTGGTATTAACTCCATAGTCAAGGGTACACTGAGGTTTACACTGTCAGTCAGACTGACATCCCTCTGTTTCACACTTTACTGGTTCAATTTAGTCTCCAAGTTTGGCACAGAAACTCTTCAAAGGATAATTGAATTTTCTTTTTACATAGGGAATATTCAGATATGCTCCTTATTTGAAATTTT
Source organism: Mesoclemmys tuberculata (assembly GCA_007922155.1). Lineage (NCBI taxonomy): Eukaryota > Metazoa > Chordata > Testudines > Chelidae > Mesoclemmys > Mesoclemmys tuberculata. The sequence goes on along the minus strand of ML675604.1, from coordinate 54,290,908 downwards.
GCCAAACCTGTGGAACTAGGGAGTCAGACTATCCATAGAAGGTAGAGAATTGACCGGGTAGGGACAAGTGCGCAGGAGTCCAGGAATCAGCTAAGACATCTGCTACTCAGGCCCACTATACACCTAGGGTGACCATCCATCCCGGATTGGGCGGGACAATCCTGAAATGCCCAGCGCAGGTGGAGGGTGCTGATGGATTCCCTGCAGTTTGAGGTCTTCAAATCTCACTTTTGAGGATTTCAATAACTCAGTCATGGGTTCGGGGTTGTTATAAATGTGTATGGGTAGGGTTTTGTGGCCTGCCTTGTGCAGGAGGTCAGACTAGATGATCATATTGGTCCCTTCTGACCTATGAGTCTATGAGCTCTTACCATGGCCCGGCTCCAGCTTCCAGCCTGGCTGGGGGCAGGGCCTTGGGGGAAGAGGAGGAGCAGAGGGCAAAGCCTTTGGGGAAGAAGAGGGCCTGAGGGCCAGGGTTTCAGACGGAAAAAGAGGAGCAGGGGCCAGGGCCACAAAGAGGGGAATGACTCCTGCATGTGTCCTGCTTTTGCCTTTTGAAAAGGTGGTTACCCTATACCCACCTGCACTCCCTAGCTCAGCCGCCTATATGATTTCCCGATCCCTGCTCCAAAACACAGCCAATTTCTGACCCTTCTCTTCAGTTGTCCTCTACCCTTGCTCCATCAGACATTTTTTGCATTGGTTACATCTGTTCACACTTCAGTTTTAATTGTTCCTCTCACCCTGTCCCCATTAGTAATAACGACTGGGAAATAGTGGGTAGGGGACAGCTGCCGGTGCCTCAATTAAAGATTTACCAACTTGTCTGCAGAAATTGTATCTCTATTGCAAACTTCTGTGGTTTTCCAGAACGGTGTCCCTGACTGCCTGACTGGAATCAGACCAGACCTCCTGTTAAGAAGAGGGTTAAGACTTCCCAGGGATGGGTGGGTAGGGTTAAAAAGGAAAGAATGCCTGTTGGTGCTTCAGGATACAGGTGGACATATGTGGCCAGTGGAAAGGAGGTGTTATAGTTGAGTAGGAGAATTGATCAGCAGAGGTGTGGATGGAGTATAGAATGATGTAATTGCTTATTTTCCTGGTTTTTAGTGGTGGGATATTGCAGTCTAGCCATCTTACTGAAAGCTAACAAAGTTTACCGTGGGTGAGTTTATGTATATGATAAATCTTAATGGGGCAATGTTAAGGTCTATAGGATAAAAATTTAACCTACTTCTTTCTTTTTGTTATGACAATGGAGACAGATGCCACCTCAGCGACATATTTCTCTTTTTTAACACTTCTCTTTGCTAAGCCTCATTCTAACTCTTTCTCTATATTGCCCAATATATTGTTGGTAGTCTCAGAAGAGTATTTGAGGGTGCAAAATACAAAAATTAGATACGTGATTGTCTATCCCTAATATTTTCTCTTTTATTCCTACTCTTTCTCAGTAAAATTTTCAAATACAATTTTTAATTTAAATGCTGAATTCACTCAAAACCTGATTCAGTACTATGCTTAAGTACATGCTTAATTTTTCAAATATGTGAATAGTCCCTTTTAAGTCCATGGGACTTCTACATATGTTTAAATGCTCTGCTAAATAGGGAACTTGATGCTGAGAAGTGAGTCTTTCTTCTGTAGTGAATTAGCATTTATCAGAGATGATAGCTTCTGAGCCCACCAATACCAAGGAATTAATGAAAAGTGTGGGAGTATGAGACGGAAAAGAGTGTGTATTTATCATACTATATAAGTCACTGCACAGATTATATTGTGAGGTACTAGACCTGTCTCAGTGTCATCAGATGGCCTTGTTATGGCATCCATTGCACATTTGCTAAATGGAATCCCTGCTAGCCAGCCAAATTACTGAATGGCAGACATTAATTTACTCTTTAAAAATGAAAAAATCAATATATTTATCCATGCACAAATCCTCTTATTCATCAATATAGTCTACCTAAAAAACACATTATTAAGGATAAAGCCAAATTTTGATTTGGTGAAACAACAATACATCAGCTTTCGTAGGCATTCAGGATGAAGTTCTCTTGTAATGGTACAGGGCGCAGCTGTCATTCTCTTGCTCCAATAACCATCACACAGAATTAAATTTCCGGCAGTCATTTGGTAGTATAGGAATAGGTCATTTTCATAAAATGTTATCATAGGATCAGTGTCTGGCAATTCAGAGGGTGGAGGCTTCAGAATATTCCAGCAGCCAGAGACAGTCCCTTGATGACAACATTCTAGTTCATTGATTGAGCCACCCTGGAAATAAAGAACATAAGAATTGCCATACTAGATCAGACCAGTGGTCCACTAGTCCATTCTCCTGTCTAATAGTGGCCAAGACTAGATGTTTCAGAGGGGAAAAACATTTCCTTTTGTCAGTTTTAATTGTGTTACCTTTCAGTTTCATTGAATGCCCTATTGTGTTTGTATTACACAAAATGATAAATGATTTATGTTGGGTAAATTTTCAAGAGCACCTATGTGAATTAGGAGCCTATACCCCCTCTTCAGAAGTCACCTAAAGCAGATTTTTATAAGTATTTCGGCATCTAATGATGTAGATAGGCACCTTTGGTGATTTTGAAAATCCCCCTGCATTGGTAGGTGCCTAAATACATTTAAAAATTTGGCCCAAAGTGGCTTTGGAAATTGTCCCCTTTGTACTAGTCATCATTTTATATACCTCTGTCATGTCCCTTCCTATTCTCTAAAATAAATAATGTCTTTTCAAGCCTCCATCTGTATAGAATTCTCCCCATATTTCTAATTATTTTCATCTCTTTTCTCTGAACTGTTGGATTAAGGTTCACTTACTTAGCAGATGGGTCTAACAAATTTATTAAGGCAAAATACTCAGTGAGTAGAGATCAGTTACTCACAAATGGGAAGCTGATCAGGACAATCTCATTATAGTCCCCTCCAGCACTGGACAATTTATTGTCAACCTCCCTTTATTATACAAACTTAACTTTTTGTTATATTTTCTAATCCATATGTATTAGTCTCTCATTTTCATGTTAACTCTCCTACCCCATCAGTACAGTTTAGTGTTAGTCCAGATTGGTCTTTTATAGCTTTTTGTTTACTTTTTCTTTTCTTGTTCTCACAAACATGATTATTCTGCAATTTTTTACATGTACACAGTTCCAAATATTCTTATGCTGTTAAATATTATCAGAACAGACTCTTAAAATCTACAGCAGGCTTCTGTTAGGCCTAAATATGCCTTTGCTCCCAACATGAACCTCTGTTAGATCTGGGTTTTCTTTGTTTATATGAGATAGGGTGACCATAACTGAACACAGTACTGTAAGTGATGGCATACCATTCATTTATATAATGGCATTAGAATGTTTTCTGTATTGTTTCCTGTTCTATTCTTTATACATCCTAATTTTTTGTTTCCTTTTTTGACCACAGCTGCAGACTGAATAGAGGTTTTCATTGAGGTCTTCACAGTGACACACAGGTCTTTTCCAATAATTAATTTAGGACTCATCACTGTAATTTATGCTTAGGGGATAGCTCTGTTTACATAGTAGCTCCAGGATTGGGGGAATATAGAGGTAGGGTGACCAGATGTCCCAATTTTATAGAGACAGTCCTGATATTTGGATCGTTTTCTTACATAGGTGCCTATTATCCCCCCTCCCCTGGCCTGATTTTTCACACTTGCTATCTGGTCACCCTGTGTAAAGGTGAACATTATGCTACCTTTGCATCCCTCGACTTGCTCTGTGTACTCCTCAGCTGTAGCTGAGGATGTGGTCCTTAATGTTTTTTATTAATAATGAATTTGTAGGGGCTGGTCTGTTAGTCTAATGGTGGCATGTTGTGCCATGGAGGAGGTCAGAGTTTAGGGCCTGAGCTTTAATTCCTTCCTCAGTTGCGCCAGTAGGAGCCAGGAATACAGAGAAGGCAGCACCCTGAATCCCAGGGAGGAAGAGAGCAACTCGTGTTTCTCTTTGGCAGCATCCTCTAGCCGAAGCCTGGAGTGACATTTACTGTCTGACTCTGACAGAAGTTGTGTCCAGCCTTCTAGTGGTATTGGCAAGGCCCGCAAAGGAATGAGTAGACTCTGGCAGATCCTTCCACCACCTGGAAATATATTGAATGTGTAGAAACTTTATTAGGTTTCTTAGAGTGTAGTAACCATGTTGGTCCCAGGACGATAGAGAGACAAGGTGGGTGAGGTAATATCTTTCATTGGACCAAATTCTGCTTGTGAAAGTTACCTCACCTACCTGGTCTCTTGATTAGGTTTCTGTAATTCAGACTTGATCCGTAGTGTTCTTTAATTAGGGGGCTATGCTTAGTTTTTGTGATCAGCTAAACCTGTAAACAATTGCACATTAACCGTGACATGCCAGCGCTTGTCTGATGGTCAGTTTTGTTACACGATGCATCATGTTTCCTGCAGGAGAGCTCTAAGCTTGCTGGTACCAAAGGCCTAATGTTGTCTCTTAATTTTAGTTGGGTTATTTTTTACACCTAATAATCTCATTTTCTTTTCTTTTCTTCCTTCTTCCTCTCCAGGCCCTTAAACTGACACGAGACCTAAAGAGAGAGAACCCTTTGCCAAATCTGCTGTCAGCAAGTGGACAGTGATACCGTTTACAGCTTTTGACCTTTGTGAACCCTGCATTATTTTCCTAATGAAGCAGAGACTGTTAATGGGCCCCTTACCCAAGCGAAGAGCCTCCTTTTTCGGAATTGAACTTGTTCTAAAGTATGCAAAATCTTCCTTTTATGGGATAGTCAAGCAGCTGCTGTGGAGACAATGTTCGGCACCACCCTGTTGAGAACACACTGTGTAGCCTTTACAGTAGTTATTTGTCAATGAGTATGTGGTGTTTCAATATATTAATGGTTTATGGGATATTTTAAGTTAGCTTCTATTTTAGGGGTTTTCCTGATCTGCCCCCTCTAACCTTCAGTTTGTTTTGTTTTCTAAATAAACCATTTTCTCTTTCTGTCCTGTGCATCTGAAATACAGTGTGTATGCACAATGAAAGGCTATACTAATTACCATTACCTAACATAACTTCAGACATCAGCACTACTTGAGTATGTAGCATTCATTACACCAAGCAACTGACTAACGGCCAGAGAGAGGTGGTTTGTGGGTTTTGTTTGTTGATTTTCTTTTTCAAATCTTTTCTTAAATGTAATGGTACATACCTATTTTTCATAAACATCAAACCAGGGTTGATTACGTTACATGCAAAGCTAGCAAGGTTGCTGGTCTTGTTCAGTGTTTGTAAGGATTGAGTGTGGGTGCCATTTCATAGCGTTCACTGATTCAGCACCTGATTTGATTTGATCTATCTCACCTATTGCATTTTGTTAGCAGAGCTGCCCTAATGTTGCAGTGAATAGAGTTAGCCTGCCTCAGCAGTTTGGAAACTGGTTGATCTTAAAACAAGGAATAAGATGAGCTGTCCACCCATTGCCAAACAAGTTGAATGTAACCACTTGTAAGGATATGGTTGGAAAAGGAAAGGAAAATATATGACATTGCAGAAAAGATTATTTACAGTATATGCCTCAGAAGTGACTGACAGAGACATCAGAAGTTCTAATGGAGATCACTGCAGGGTGAGTTATTACAGCAGTGATTTTTCTTACATACATATCCTTGATTATTTTTTCTTTCTCACTATGTGTAATCCAATCTGAAAGAAGATGCTGTAGAGGAAAAGGCAAGAAAGTAATACTAATAAACAGCTTTTCATATAAGCTTAGATTATAATTGGATAATGACACTGAAAGACAAGGCAGTTTTATATGTTTTACTTATATGAGTTTCTTTTGTAAAATGAATAATAATGAATAAAAGGTATGGTGCTGCTGTTTAGATTCTCTCTATAATCTGGAAAGCTTGATTACTTTTTATTACTATTTTGCGGGGGGGAGCGGGAAACACCAATGGTACATAAGAACTTGGTATGAAGAAGCTCTGAATAGGACAGTGTATACATATTCTCCAAAATGATATATGATGACTTTTTTCTTTGCATAAAAGCATTATGCATATAAATATATAAATATATTTTATTATGTACAGAAATGGATCAATATGCATGGATGTTAGGAAAACAAACTAGCATTTTAACCCAAAGTTTCAGTGCATGAGTTCCCACTGGCACATGTACCATGCAATGTGGAGTGACTCCCTTTTGCCACCACCACACATGCACGCAGACACACACACAAACTCACACACACACATTTGTGGGCCCCATCTTGCTCCTTACTTTCCAGTTCCCTGAAGTAATATTGGTGAAATAACAGCTCCTAGTGTGATGGAAATTTTGTTTTGTATTGTAACCTCCTCATGCTTGTGCTGTTCTATTTTATAGATGAACCTGTTGATTTCATCCTGCCCTTTGCTGACTATGTAAACTCTGTGCAGTTGTGGTTATAGTAGACCCGTAGCATATCAAGCAGCTAAGAGTTTATCATTTTCATTAAATGGAACAACAACTTTTTTTAATTAAGGTGGTCTGTTTATCAATGGCAGGGACTAGTTTATTGTATTTTCTTTATCAGAATTAGTTGATGCACGTTATTGCATCCCCATTTGAGACGATATTTCAGGTAGCCAGCTACCCAGTATGACAATATTGTACAGCAATCATCTGTTTTAGGGGTCAGTTAACTTACAGGAGTCCAGATGCAGGCACCTTTTACCAAAGTTAGTAAAGAGCTTTATTACAAGCCTTCACTGTATTCGGCGTGTATAACAGTATCTGTCAGGTTTTTGGTACATCATTAAATGTGAATTAAACGAAGGGTGTTTTTCTTTCTTTGTCTTCTCTGGTATTGTGCTTGCTGATTGACACTTTTAAATCTTAAAGTCTCACTCTCTGTCTAATAGGAGGGTTGTGCACAAGTACTCTGGTACAAAGCACGCTTTGTGTTTATTTCTGGTTTGACTTTTTTTCAAAACTATCTATCAGAAAATGAGAATACATTGTAGACCTGTCGTAGAGCAGGCGGCACATTCTCCCTTTCACAAGGTCTAATTTCAGGCAGGTTACAAATCTATAGGTAGTACAGGATTATGTTAATATAGCTCTACCTACCATATATATCTGCCAACTGCATCTTCTTTATTTGGGTTGCTTGGAAAAATATTGGACCAACCTGTGTGCTGGTGTAACTTAAATGGCATAATGCCAACAGAAAATTTGGCCCACTTTATAGAATAACAAAACATATTGGGCCAAATTCTGCTCTCAGTTACAATTATATAAATCTGGAATAACTGATGTTAGTGAGCTACTCCAGATTTTACAGCACTGTCTCTCCTTGATGCACAACCCAAGCCTCCGGGCTCTTCTCTGGGGATCTTCTTGGGAGCAGGAACAAGGAATCCTCCTCTCCAGGCCACTCCATAAGTGCTACTCCAACATCAGAGCAGGAATAGCCTTGGCAATGCCTTGCCTGTGTGTCCCTTTTACAGTGGGGAATGGCCATTCAATCCACGTAGCAGCAGATCCACCAACCCTGCCACATCCCCAAATCCCTTCTGGTACAGTACATACCGAAGTACATGCCACACCGAAGTACATGCCACGTCTTCATATACTCAACTCCTGCAGCACCCCCACTGCAGGCAGAACCTGCTGAACCCGTTTTGGAGGACAGGATTTATGCCAATGACTAAGGTTTGCCCCATCATTCACGGTTACACACAAGGAGATACAGTCCAATGCTTACAATCTTTACTCAGGTAAAATCTCCCATTAAATGGCATTGCCTGTATAAGGACTGCAGGATCGAGTCATTAGAGTCCATTGTTAACACCAACAAGGTTCTGTTTTGACGTTCTGACTAAGGTGACAAAGACGAATAATTTTATTTTTTCTTGCTGTGATGCTAATATATCTAATGGAAGGGAAAGTCTGCTTGTTTGAACATACTGGGCCAAACTCTGTTACTGCAAAGCTAATGTCAAGTGACTCCCATGAGATCAGTGGAGTTACTCTAGATTTACAATAGCATAGATAAGAGCATAAAATAGGGTCTAATTTTTTTAGAAAATGAAGAAAAATTGATTCAGAGACATTCAATCAATGCCAGAGAAGTTAAATAAGCTTTCAGACAAATCAAAGCACAAGCAAATAAGGGGCCTAATCGTACTCCCACTGAAGTCAAAGGCAAAACTTATTGGCTTCAGCGGTGCAGTTTTGGGCCCCAGTAGTCTTGGGGGAAAAAAACCCTGCACTAGCAGAAAGTGATGAACAGAAAACCTTATAGTCTTTTTTATCTCTAATTTTGGTGGCCAGAATTTTCAAACTTAAATGTCTGAAGTTAAATACTTAAGGATGGAATTTTCCAGGGATGTAAGTGAGTTAGGTATTCTGGTTTCATTGCTTTTCAGTGGGAGTAGGGTGCCTAATTCATTTAGAGCCCTTGGAAAATCCTAGGCCTAAATCCATATTTAGACACCTAAAAATTGCCCTGATTTTCAGAGGTGCAGAATAGTCACATCTCTTAGGCCACGTCTACACGTACAGTGCTGCAGTAGTGCAGCTGTACCAATACACCTGTGCCGCTGCAACACGTCTGGAGAAGACTTTCTATACTGACAGGTGAGCTCTGTCCCATTGCCATAAGCCCCCCCCCCACCCCCCCCACGAGCAGGAGAAGCTATGTTGGCGGGAAAAGCTCTCCCACCAGCATAGCACTGTGCACACTAGCACTTATGTCGGTGTAACTTATGTCACTCAGGGAGGTGGAATATCCACACCCCGGAGCAACGTAAGTTTTGCCACCAAAGACAGTAGTGTCAACATAGCTTAGAGAATCCATCGGCAGCCATGAGTATTGAGCACCTTCAAAAATCAGTGACTTATTTCGGTGCTAAAGTATGGATTTAGCTGCCTAACTTCAGAAATCCCCTTTTTGAAACTTTGGCCTTTGTTCTAGGAATATTTTTGAGCATTAAAATTCCCCCTCCCCTCACGAAATCATGCCCAACAGATAAAGTCTCAGAACACATGCAGAGGTTATTGTTTAAATTCTGTGTTTAAAAAAGTTCTAAAAAGGGTAATGCTTTTGCAGGTGAGACAATTGCATGTTCCTGGTTTTAATTTTCTTTGTGAAATATCTTCTCATAGGAATAATTGGTTAATAGGCTACTATCTAACTCCAGAAATATTTGTACTACTGCTTTACAAAGCTAAATATTAGGACATATAGTACTCTAAAATTATGTCATTGCTTGGCAATCAGTCTCTTATAGTTGTTTTTAGTACATAATGTACACTGGAAATGCCAACACGTGCAGGAGGACCAGATGCATTTAGTTAAATGACGGGGGAAAGGATTGTACATTTTGGCTTCACATGTTAAACTTTTTTTTAAAAAAAGGTTGCATGATTGGAAAATAACATGTATACAGTATCTGTAAAACTGTTTTATCTGTTTTTGTTTCACTATGTCAAGCCATATAAATTGGAAGAATATGAAATCCACAGCCTTTATGCATGGCTGTCTTTACATACTAAAGAGTTGAACAATATAGTCTTTTAATTTGGGCTTTCTTGCACTTTCATGTTGCATTCTGAGGATTTTGTAAACTAGATGCTGCCCAGGATGAATATACTACCTTACTACACAACGATTGGAAACAAGTTTGATTTTTAAATCTTCCCCTTTCCAAATGAAGTAGAGATGCAGTGCTTACTCCACTTGGTGTTAATAGATATTGCCTTGTGTATGCCTTTTAAATTGTAATCTAGTTTGTAAAAGAGATGGTGACGCATGTAAATAAAGCATAATGGACCTCTACACTAAATGTGCAGCTTTGTTTTTGTCCTTCTGTTTTATTACATTGCAGACATTTAAAATCTAGAAATCTGGAGGGAAAAAAATAACTTCAAAATATATCTAAATACAGTTGGTTTTTGTTTGGTTGGTTGGGGGGGAGGCTGATTCAAAGCCCTTTGAAGTCAATGAGAATGCTTGTTTACATTGGCTTCAGTCGGCTTTGGATCAAGCCTATAGTGAAGAAATTATTTAGCCCAAGGGTGAAACACTAGGAAAGATCAAGCAAGGCATTCTCAGGAGCAATCCCTTGACAGGAATTTATTCCCACCAAAAATGCAGCTCAACCCAAACCCAGGCACATTTATAAAGTCTTTCATGCCCATCTCTTATTCAAGTTTTTCCACTGACTGCAGGCTCTGGGATCCCTGGATTCTAACATATATAAAACTAAATACCGACTTTTGCACCCCCAAAAGAGTAGCCAAACTTGGTATAGGCGAATTGCACAGAGATTAGGAAGTAATGGCTACAAAGCTACACTGTGGCCACTACTGCAGGCCGGAGGCTGCAGATCATGCTGCTCCTATACCTTCTTGCTCTACAAGGGCCAGTATCAGGTGGATCAGCTTAACAACAAATCCACTGACCCTATCCCCTCTCCTTCCTGGCCTGCCCTGCTCCCCCCTCAGATTGCCATTCAGAAACAGATGCCCAAATTTTACATCTCCCTCATCTCCTGCAGTGCAAAATTACATTAGTTCCACTCTGCCTTGAGCCCTGTGTAGTCATGGAGGAAAGGTTAGAAAATACTCCATGGTGAGAAATATCAGGTATAAATAAGAAGCAGGCATATTAGAAATAGAGATCCGCTTGGGCCTACTTTTTAGGCCTGCCCTGGACCCAAGCCCACCCACCCTGAGCAAGCTGAGTCTTTTTCTGACCATCACCATCCCACACAACCCTGAGGCAGCTCAGCCCCTCCCGCCTGTGGGGTGAGTGCATGGCGGCTCTATGCCCTGTTCCTGCCAGCCGGCACCTCCACTGCGCTACGTGCGCACTGTGATATGAGAGAGAGTGACTCCTCGGCACACTTGCTCCATAATACACACAACACAGTGAGGTGGGAGTGGCCAGCAGGAGCAGGGCACGCAGCTGCCATTATGCCAACCCCATGGGCAGGAGAAGGAAAGTCAACCCACGTCCAAGAGGGTCCAGTTGTTTTCCCTACCCAGCCCCGACACTTGTAGTCGGGTCCTGTCTTGGATTGTGTTGCAGGGCTCTAATTAGAAGGGTATTCATAAAATACGTTGCTGAGAATGTGTATATCCCAATTATGAATATGCTACCTCTATGGATAAGCTCATAGGATCATAGAAATGTAGGGCTAGACGGAACCTCGAAATGTCATTAAGTCCAGTCTCTTGCACTGAGGCAGGCCCAAGTAAACAAAGACGATCCCTAACAGGTGTTTGTCCAACCTGTTTGTAAAACCACCTCTGATGGGAATTTCACAACCTCCCTTGGTAACCTATTCCACTGCTTAATTGCTCTTATAGTTATAAAGTTTTCTGTAATAGCTAACCTAAATTTCCCTAGATGCAGATTAGGATCATTGCTTCTTGTCCTATCTTCAATGAACATGGAGAACAATTGACCACCATCCTCTTATAACAGTTTTTAACATATTTGAAAACTGTTATCAAGTTCCCCCCCCCCCGGCTTCTTTTCTCAAGACTAAACATGCACTTTTAAAAACTTTTCCTCACAACTCAGGTTTTCTAAAGTTTTATCAGTTATTTCTAGCTTTCCTATGGACTCGCTCCAGTTTGTCCACATCTTTCCTAAAGTGTGGTGCCCAGAATTGGACACAGTACTCCCAAATGGAGCTTCACCAGTACTGAGCAGAGGGACAGTTGCTTCCTGTGTTATACATACAGCAGTCTTGCTTTTATATCCAGAATGGTATTAGCATTTTTTGCAACAGCATCACATTGTTGGCTCAGATTCAATTTGTCTTCCACTGTAATCCCCCAGATCCTTTTCAGTAGTACTACTGCCTAGCCAGTTATTTCCCATTTTGTAGTTGTGTGTTTGATTTTCCCTTTCTTAATGAAGTACTTTGCACTTGTCTTTAGTGAATTTCAGTTTGGTGAATTCACACCAATTCTCCAATTTGTCAAGGTTGTTCAGAATGCTAATTCTGCCCGCCAAAGTGCTTGCAACCCCTCTCAGCGTGGTATCATCCATACATTTCATAAGCATACTCTCCACTCCCTTATCTAAGTCGTTATTGAAAATACTGAATAGCACCAGGCCCAAGGCAGACCCTTGCAGGACTCCCTACATACATCCTCCCAGTTTGATCTTGAACCATTGGGACCAATTTTTCAATCAGTCATGCACCCACCTAATAGTAATTCCATCTAGACAACATTTCCCTAGTTTGCTTATGAGAAGATCACGTGGGACTGTCAAAGACCCTACTAAATTGAAGAAATATCACATCTACAGCTTCCTCCTATCCAGTAGGCCAGTAATCCTGTCAAAGAAGGAAATTAGGTTGGTTTGACATGATTTATTCTTGACAAATCCATGCTGGATATTTCTTATAACCCTATTACTCCCTAGGTGGTTACAAATTGATTCTTTAATAATTTGTTCCAATATTTTTCCAGGTATTGAAGTTAGGCTGACTGATCTATAATCCCTAGGTCCTCCTTTTTCCTTTTTTAAAAAATATGTACCATGTTTGTCCTTCTCCAGTTCTCCATGATTCTCAAAGATAATTGCTAACAGTTCCGAGATTGCTTCAGCTAGTTTCTTAAGTACTCTAGGGTGAATTTCATCAGGCCCTGCAGACTTGAATACATTTTACATATCTAAATACTCTTTAACCTGTTCTTTCCCTATTTTGGCTTGTGTTCCTTCTGCCTTGTTGTTAACATTAAGTGTGTTAAGTTTTTGGTCACAATTTACCTTTTTAGTGAACACTGAAGCAAAATAGGCCTTAAACACCTCAGCCTTCTTAGTGTCATCTGTTATAAGCTCTCCTCATTAAGTAGAGCACCCATGCTTTCCTTCATTGTTCTCTTGCTCCTAATGTATTTAGAGAACATTTTCTTATTGCCTTTTATGTCCCTTGCTGGGAGTAACTCATTTTGTGTCTTAACCTTTCTGATATTGCGCTAGCCTTTTGTACTCCTCTTTAGCAATTTGTCCATATTTCCACTTTTTGTAGGATTCCCTTTTAATTTGTAGAGCATTACTAATGGGATAGTCTGCCATTGTGCCCTTAATATTGTGTCTTTGTGAAACTGTCAACTCCCCTCAATCCCTTTATACTTTAGATTGTTCTTCCCATGGGACCTTACCTATCAGTTATCTGCATTTGTTAAAGCCTGCTCTTTTAAAGCTGCCCATGCCCAAATTTAATGCTGTCTCTAGAGGGGATTAAAAGTGGATATATGATTCTAGGCCTCCAGCTGGGTGGGAATTCAGAGGTGCTCAAAGGCCAGATAGAAGTCACCACCAGATAGGCAGCAGGCATTAAGCATACAGCCATTTGATTGCTGCTCTGACCTCTTTGTACCATAGACACTAGAATTAAGGATGCAGGGGGTACTACCGCACCCCCTGGTTCAATGGCTCTCAGCACCCCCACTATAAAAATTGTTCCAGCACCCTGGCTTGGTACTCTTGTTACTAGCCATTCCACAGCTGATTGCTGCTCTGCTCCCAACAGGCTGCCTTTCAGTTGCTACCTGCCTGTTGATAGCCAGCATGGGAAGAAAGGGCTGTTCAGGAAGAACCCTAGAAGTAGGAGTTACATGGTATGTCTACACATACACCGCTGCAGTCTACAGTCCTCCTGCTGCTGCTGCAGCACATCTGGTGAATACGCTCTATGCTGACAGGCGAGAGCTCTCCCGTTGGCATAAGAAAACCACCTCTGCAAGCAGCAGAAGCTATATCGGCGGAAGAAACTCTCCTGCTGGCATAACACTATGCACATGAGTGCTTATAGAATCATAGAATATTAGAGTTGGAAGGGACCTCAGGAGGTCATCTAGTCCAACCCCCTGCCCAAAACAGGACTATCATCAGCTAAATCATCCCGGTGAGGGTTTTGACAAGCCTCAGCTTAAAAACCTCTAAAGATGGAGATGCCACCACCTTCCTAGGTAACCCATTCCAATGCTTCACCACCCTCCTAGTGAAAAACTTTTTCCTAATGTCCAACCTAGACCTCCCCCACTGCAACTTGAGACCGTTGCTCCTTGTTCTGTCATCTGCCACCACTGAAAACAGCCTAGCTCCATCCTCCCTGGAACCCCCTTTCAGGTAGTTAAAGGGTGCTATCAAATTCCCCATCATTCTTCTCTTCTGCAGACTAAACAGGCCTAGTTCTTTCAGCCTCTCTTCATAAATCTTGTGCTCCAGCCCCCTAATCATTTTTGTTGCCCTCTGCTGGACTCTCTCCAACTTGTCCACATCCTTTTTGTAGTGGGGGGGCCCAAAACTGGACACAATACTCCAAATGCTGCCTCACCAATGCCGAATAGAGGGGAATGATCGCTTCCCGTGATCTGCTGGCAATGCTCTTACTAATGCAGCCCAATATGCCATTAGCCTTCTTGGCAACCAGGGCATACTGCTGACTCATATCCAGCTTCTTATCCACTGTAACCTCCCAGATCCTTTTCTGCAGAACTGCTGCCTAGCTCGTCGGTCCCCAGTCTGTAGCTGTGCATGGGGCTCTTCCATCCTAAGTGCAGGACTCTGCACTTGTCCTTGTTGAACCTCATCAGATTTCTTTTGGCCAATCCTCCAATTTGTTTAGATCCTTCTGTATCCTATCCCTCCCTTCCAGGGTATCTACCACTCCCCCTAGCTTAGTGTCATCTGCAAACTTGCTGAGGGTGCAATCTACCCCCTCCTCCAGATCATTAATGAAGATGTTGAACAAAACCGGCCCCAGGACCAACCCCTGGGGCACTCCACTTGTGACCAGCTGCCAGCTAGACATGGAGCCATTGATCACTACTCGTTGAGCCCTTTGCTCTAGCCCAGGGGTGTCCAATCTTTTAGATTTCCTGGGCCACATTGGAAAAAGATGAGTTGTTTTGGGCCGCACATATAGCTGATGAGGAAAAAAAAATGTGTGTGTGTGTTTGCGCGCGCGTGTGTGTATAAATTAAAAAAACTTTATTAATTCATGAATTTTTATTATAAATATAAAATACAATATAAAATCAATATAAAATTGAATATAAAATAAATATAAAATACAATATAAAATCGTTTGTCGTTTACAAAGGTAGGTAGCAAGAAATATAATCAGTTATCACTGGTTATATTTACTGCACAAATCGCCAGAAACATATGTCAAATCGACCGCTAAAAATTGCCAAATCAGCGTGCGCACTGTGGCGTATTCATGATGCGCATAGACATCTATTTCGTGGTAAGAGTAGTGGAGTAACCAACCGCACAGGCGGCAATTTTAAATAAATAAAATTATTTGAGAATGATTTTATGAATCTCTTATTGCTAAAGAACGTGTTAAATCCAAAAATTCTTCACTTATAAATCAGAAGCATGTTAAAATTGTATTTGTAGTCGCAATTTTATAAAGTTTGTAAGTTTACGATTTTTTGTTGGGCCGCATTCATAACGGACCTGGGCCGCATGCGGCCCGTGGGCCACGGGTTGGACATGCCTGCTCTAGCCAATTCTCTATCCATTTTATAGTCCATTCATCCAACCCATACTTTTTTAACTTGCTGATAAGAATACTGTGGGAGACTGTGTCAAAAGCTTTGCTAAAGTCAAGGTATCACATCCACCGCTTTCCCCTCATCCACAGAACCAGTCACCTCTTCATAGAAAGCAATCAGGTTGGTCAGGCACAACTTTCCCTTGGTGAATCCATTTTGACTGCTCCTGATCACCTTCCTCTCTTTTAAGTGCCTTAAAATGGATTCTTTGAGGACCTGCTCTATGATTTTTCCAGGGATTGAGGTGAGGCTGACCGGCCTATAGTTCCCTGGATCCTCTTTCTTCCCTTTCTTGAAGATGGGCACTATATTTGCCTTTGTTCAGTCATTTGGGACCTCCCCCTGTTGCCACGAGCTTTGAAAGATAATAGCCAATGGCTCTGAAATTACATCAGCTAACCCTCTCAGCACCCTCGGGTGCATTGCATCTGGCCCCATGGACTTGTGTATGTCCAATCTTTCTAAATAGTCCTGGACCTGTTCCTTCAGCACTGCGGGATGTTCACCTCCTCCCCATTCTGTGCCACCCAGTGCAGTAGTCTGGGAGCTGACCTTGTCTGTGAAGACAGAGGCAAAAAGGCATTGAGTACCTCAGCCTTCTCCACATCCTCTGTCACTAGTTGCCTCCCCCATTCTGTAAGGGGCCTATGCTTTCCTTAATCTTCCTCTTGTTGCTAACATATCTGTAGAAACCCTTCTTGTTCCCCTTCACATCCCTTGCTAGCTGTAACTCCAATTACGCTTTGGCCTTCCTGATTTCATTCCTGCATGTTCAAGCAGTATTTTTATAATCCTCCCTAGTCATCTGACCAAGCTTCCACTTCTTGTAAGCTTCTTTTTTGTCGGTGTATAACTTATGTCACTTAGGAGGATGGAATATTCCTCCCCTCCCTCCTTGCCCCCCCGCCCAGCAGCATACGTTTTGCTGACACAGGCTGTAGTGTTGACATAGCCTCAGGGAATGCATCCCTTCCTGACTCAGATCATGCCATAGTGACCCAAGAGAAGGAGGAGGGACACACATACAGCAGGGTGATTCATTGTAGCAGAGAGATGCTACTCCACAGAAATCCTTTGTCTAGGGCAACACATACTTTCTTGCCACCTCTACAATATCAGCCAAAGGAAATGTATAGAAATGCACACTAGAGCATCCCACCTTTATCCCAATCTGTAGGACTGAAGGCATAACTCGCTTAAGGCACCCCCAGCCTTTCCCAATCCATAGGGCTCCAGGGGAAAGGCACCTACCCTTATCCAATTCACACTCTATGGCTCAGGGTCACCTATTCCGAGGCCATAGGGCTCGTGGTCTAACTTGGTTAGTTGAAGTACCCACCCTTTCCCAATCTGTAGGGCTCCAGGTATAATTCTCTGTGGGTTTGCAGAATCTTTTACCAGTGAAGGAGCCTTACACTTATTCTCTATTTATTAGCAATTGCCAAAACAGAATACACATGTTAAGCATGCAATGCTCACCACTCCCAATAAGGCAAACAAACTTCTTCTGCTAGCCAATCAGAATTAGATTATCTAGGAACTCCAGCTTCTGTAAATACAGTTAGCAGGGTGTTGAGGTCTGGCAGCTCTGATCTTGGACTGTGTCCTGGAGTTAGGTTCCAAAGAACTTCCTTTTGGACCTCAGTTTACATAGTAAAAACTTGGGTCCTGCTTAGCTATATCTTAACCAATAATTTTAAACTAAAGTACTACAAAACATCAATTCTAGCCCATTACGAATCATAGCCCATCACCTTAATTGATTTAAATAGTGCACACTTAGTTATGCAGCAGATAGAAATAATCAAAGAACCAGACAGAAATCATTCAGATAAACAATAGAGAAGTGGGTACCATAAGGACAAAACAGTAAGTGTAAATTTTACAACCACAATTGTTGATAAGTAATTCCTTGCCAGACAGAATACTATCAAACAAAGTTTTCTTTAAACATCTCAAGATCTGTTTTTTTGTCTGGTGGTGGGGGATACTATTGTTACAGTAGCACCTTCTAAACAGCCCAATATGACATTGTCTTGATGTAATTTCAGGAACGTGAAGATGTGCCTACATGCTACTTAGTTTACGGCTGCTGTCTCTCCTAATAAGGCTGCTAGCATTTAGCCCAAGAACAAGCCCTGAGCTTAACTCAAAGCAAGGCCTCAGACTTTACAAAGGATTCTGGAGGGAAGAAGCCATCACAAAAGTAAGGAGAAGGAGGAAAAAATTTGCATCTGGCTGAGAACTGGTGAGGAGCCATGGAGGTCTATTGCCATCCTGAAGGTTGGAGTGGACCAAAGATTTTGTGGAGTCCATGATGTTGATGTATACAGGCCATATCCTTTTCCAAGTGTTGGAGAGCCATGGGAGAACCTCCAGTCTCAAAGGCTCACCCCCTTGCTGAAAAGGTCTCATGCCCAGACTTGCGTGCATGATCTCACACAGTGATTCTTCCCTTAGGATATAATTGGAGGAACTGGGCAAAATATCTGCTAAGACCTGGGGGGCCATTACAGTCTGGGATGGTAAAAGCAGGAAGTGGGATATGTGTGTGTGTGTGTGTTTGTAAACCAATTTTTAAATAAGGCTCTGGCTACATGACCACTTTTGCTGGTATAACTTATGCTGCTCAGGAGTGTGAAAAAAAAACACACCTCGAGCAGCGTAAGTGACACCGACAGACGCGCCTGTGTGGAGGGTGGTATGTTGGTGGGAGAGCTTCTCTTGTTGACATAGCTACCACCGCTCACTGGGGGTGGTTTAATTATGTTGACCACAGAGCTCTCTCGTGTCAGCATAGAGCAGCTACATGAAAGATCTTACAGCTGCGCAGCTGCATCAGTACCGCTGCGCTTCTGTAAAGTCTGTAGTGTAGATATGGCCTAACAAAAACGCCTTCTTCTGCAGCATGTGTGTGTGCGCCGGTCACTTGTCAGGATTATCCGGGTATATCTCACTTAAGCATTTCCCTGCCATTGCAGGGGGTCTTGGGCGCTGGTGCACTTTGGCCTTGCTAGTTTCTACCTATGGCAGAGTAGGTTAGTTTCCTGGGGGCTGTAACATTTTGGTCTGACTTAAGTTGTTGGGTTAGTGTGCATGTGCTGGTGATGTTGATGGCCTTGTTAGAAAAGAGGTCAGACTAGATGATTTAGTGGGCCCTTCTAGCCTTAAACTCTATGACACAGCTTTATTTACAGTGAAAGCAGAAGACTTTGTTTTGAAAAATGGCTTCCAGCAGCTGGACTGAATACTGCAGGAGATCGCTGTCATCATCATTTACTTACAGTGCCCCAAAGTATTTACAGTGCTTTAAACAAGTAAAAAGATATTAGCCAAGCCAAAAATTGCTTACAGCCTCCATTTCAGACAAGTCAATGAGTGAGAGCAAAGTCACTGGAGCAGGGGAGGGGACCTTGAGAGTAAGATCATGTGCTCACTTAGGTTTGTTCTGTGTACATCTAGGAGTGCCCAGCCCAGCATGCCCCAGCCATGCTGGGGAAAATCCTATTGACCAAGTTCAGTAGCAGTGCTACCTGGGCAAGTAAGGGTCAGGTCTCCTGTCTGTCAAACAAGGACAAAAGCAGAGCCTGGGGGGGGGGGGTAGGCTGCGTGAAATTAGAGTTGCACCATTCAAAGGGCCAGTGGCACTAGAGTAAAAAGAAGTAAGTTGCTTCAGGTGTAGGGGAAGGCGGAGAGGCTGAGCAAAGCAAAAGAACTCTAATGCCAGTCAGAAGGGAGCAGGGTGGGCCTAGAAAACATCAGCCGGACAAGTAATGCCTTTGGAGAAGGGGGTGAGATCATGGGAAAGTAAACTGCTATGCGTGTCTCAGTGAGCCCCGTTATGAATGTGTTGTCTGTTTGAGCCCTGAGGTGACTGTGGAGGGAGTGAATTGGTTTGGGCTTTGCAATCTTAGTGTTGCAGCCAAGCCAGAACGGGCTGTGTAACAGCTCTTAGAGCCTTGCAAATTTAGCAGCCAATCTTATGGGTGGGTGACGTGGGAAACCCCCTAGGGCACCTGACCATGGTCAGGGGGGCACCGTGGTCAAGAGGCAACGAGTGGGGCAGGCCTGGGGTGCGAGGCCACAGAAGGGAGGTCGGCGCAATGGTGGGGGTAGGCAGTGAGGCCTCAGGTGGGATGGAGGCCTGTGGAGGCCAGAGGCCAGAGGCAATGGGAGGATGGATGGGGAGGCAGCAGGGGGTTGCCGAAATACAAGTTCACCCAGGGAACCACTCCTAAGGCTGGCCCTGGCTGCAGTTTGTTTTGACTTAAAGAGAGAAAATAAGGCCTGCAACCTGCAGGCTTCAGTCAGCTAGTTCAAAGCCAGTATTTTTTGTGAGGAAGGCAAGCTCCAGTTTAATCTTTCAGCCAAGCCAGAGTAGGTTTTGTGGTTACATAACCAACAATTAGATAACTTGCTGCTGTTGCAAAAACACAGAGTCACTTGATTTTAGGAAAGAGGTGGCCTCTCTAATACTTGGTTGCTGTTGCAAGTGTAAACTTCTCCTGTGAGGATGGGACAGTTTTATTTGCAAAGCAATCGTTTCCTTACACACTTGCTATTTTAAGCACCTTTGTATGAGAACTATATACACACAGACTTGCTTGGTTTAATACAGTAGTTAAAAAAAATGTCAGAAAGACATGAACCCAACGTGTCGGGATTTGAGGTAAGAAAACGATAAGCCTGCATCAGCAGAAGGTAATAGCCTTGGCCCTGGACCAAGCAAGTGAAAAGCTCATGACATAGAAGAGTATGCTAAGGAATATGAGAAATTTAGACCAAAAAAACAAATAAACAAAAAAATCCGCACTCAGCCTTGTCCAAGGGAACATATTCGTAGGTTTTGTGTAACTTTCCAAAAGCATGATCTTTCATAGACGGTGAGCCCTTTTACTTGGGAGTACTAAGTCCTGGCATGCACATGACCATGCTTCTGTTCATGTGAAATTCATGGAAACAGAAAGTGTCATTTTGTCCACAAGAAGCTCCTGTTCCTGGACTGCTGTGGAAAATACAACATGGTGAGAGCCTGAAGTTTGCCATCTTGATTAATGCAGTGAACACAGCTGCTAACCATGACTTGTTTTAGAGATTTTGAAATGCTCTGCAATGTGCAGGCAAAAAAATAGCCTTAATCTTGCCTTGGACTTATAGGAACAGCCACAACATGAAAGGTAGTACAGAGGAAATTGCAAAGACGAAGAAAGTGTCTCAGAAATGGATGCCAAAAACTATGTTTATTACTGTGCTTTCCGGTGGCTCCATTAATAGGGCTGGAGCTGAACAAATTAGTGTACATAGACCTTTGCAGAATGGGAAACCTTGTCCTCTCTTCTTTGCTCTCATAGGAAACTTGGGATTCAAACAACTGATGGCAGCGTCAGGAAATGTGGGGATCAGCCAGATGGGCTCAAATCAGAACAGCTTGGCTGGAATTTAGGCAGGATAGCAGTGAGTATAGACTGTTCAGATGGTGCATACGCCACATTAAACAAGATCTACCTCACTATGTTGTGCACAGCATCAACCGTGACCTTGAGCTCACTACACTCAAGCTCAAATAAGATAATTCTTATCTTATCATTTGGATTTATTCTGCGAATATTTTCAAATCATTTCAAGCTCTTGCTGATGCCTGTGAAGCAACTGTGAGCAGGGATGGCCAGGGTAGGGGCAAAATGAGTAGTTTGGCCCAGCGCCCCTTGTTTGGCCTGGAGCTAAGTCACCATAGTGGGGTGAGTGCAGTGTGGGCTCCCTCTTCAAAACTGCCCTTTCCTGCCCTGCCTCCCCTCAACAGTAATTTTTATGGAAGGGTGGGAGATTTCAGATGCCAGTTTCAGATTTTACCCCAGGCCTCCAAAAACCTCTGTGTGGCATTGACTGAGAGCTATTTTGGAACTATCCACCACATATGCTGAGTTGCTAGTTAGACCAGACCACTGAAGACAATGATCCGTGATTATAATTTGGCTGTCACCCATTTGAAATAAGTCACAAAAAGTCAGGGGCATTCTTAAAGACAGTGAGATAAACAGATTTGAGGACATACCTATTTCATGATGGGCTTCATCACCAGTCTGACTGGAGTCTCCCTTTTGAAGGACAAGACATCTTTTTTGTGGCATTGCAAAATCTAGATTAAACAGAATCCTTTCTCCTCACATCTTGACTCACCACACTGGGGAGAAGAATAACCCTTGTTCTGTGGTGGTGCAATAATATTTGTAATGGGCCCAGGCCCAGGTTTGGTGGGCTCCTCACAACTTTTAAGTAACCTTCCACTTTTGCCTCACTCACTCAAAATGCTCCATGAGTCTCATGGCACCGCATCCCTCATTTACACTGATAGTTCTGCATTTCTCTTCACTCCCCCGTCACTGTCTCTCTGGCATCTGTGCCCTACTGCCTGATGTTTGCCAGAAGAAGTTGCCACCAGCTGGCTGTGTGGTTGCCTACTCATGTTGTCTGCTCCTACAATCAGTTGTTCCAGGGGTCACTGTGCAAGATGGAGGGGCCAAGGCCTGATGGCTTTGTTTACTTTATTTGTAGATGTGCTTTTCATTGTCCTCTGAGGTATTACCTGATACAATTTACATTGCAGACACAGGAAAACAGGCAAAAAAACGTTCCTTTGTCTATGAAAGGCAGGACTTATGCACTGCTTGAAAAACACCTTTTAAGAACATATGTCCGGCACACAGCTATAATTCTTTATACAGTGAGTGCCCATATAGCATGCAATACTATTAATGATCAGTGGGCTACCAGTTTGCATACGATACCTTACATGGCACCTTTTCGATACAGATTATGGCAATGAGTGTGTCAGGCCTGATGTGAGTTACGGTACGGTGTGACCTCTGCCACTTGGCAGTGAGTGCCTTCCTGAGTCACACTTCCCCTCTTATGATGCTGCAGAGGGTCAGCTACTGGCAAAACCATAGGCAGTGGGTCATAACCCACTCGCCTGGACAGGGCATCTGCCACTATATTTTTCTTTCCCCTTAGTACGCACAATTTCCATGTCAAATTCTTGGCATGTCATGCTTTACCACAGCAGCTTAGAGTTGGTGCCCTTGGTTCTGTGTAACCAGACTGATAGAAAATGGTCAGCCAGGGCCTTGAATTTCTTGTGGAACATATAGAGCCTCAGCTCCTTGATTGCCCGAATTATGGCATGTTCTTTTTCTATGACAGAATAATTTTGTTCAATAGGTATCAGTTTCTTGCTTAAGAAAGCAATGGGGTATTTTTTGTTTATCTCAGCATTTATGTGTACATCACAGTGGGATTGTGGTGCCACTGCTCTTAATAAGGAGAGTGTTTGGCAGCTTTCCCCACTCCCTGTCTTCATCCATTCACCCACTCAGCATTTCTTGCTGCTTCTTCACCATCTCCTTTGCATGGCCAGAGATGGGGGAGGTCAATCCATAGAGCCTGAACACCTTTGCCTTTGGTGAAACAAGAATGTGCCAAAAAGCCAGTGTGAAAGCAGTGGTTGTATCCTGTGAAATTACAAAACTGAGTATGGGGGAAAGAGAACATTAGGGAAAAAAAATAAACGCAGTTAACTAGAGACTTGTTGCAAATTCTGGCAGGAGATGACTCAGTGAGTTCGTTTAAGGACTTCGACTTTTCAGTGCAAGGGTCACACTGCATACTGTGATGTTGCCATAATGAGAGGCATAATGCTGTAATTCCTCATTTTTGTCACTGTGCTTCCTTATTGCAGCATAAAGCTCCTAACTAGTAACTAGGTAAAGAACATTTTTTTACTACTTCCTCTCCCAGGATGGAAGATGAATTTAACACATGCACACAGAGGAAAAAGACAGTCTCCACCCTGTCAATAGACATGATAGAGAAAGGAAATATTTATCCCCCTCTTGTCTTTAAAACAGAAATGAGGCAGAGAGAGATGAAATAACTTGCCCAAGGTCACAGAAGTCAGCGAAGTGATATATGCATAAGTTTCATGTCAGTTTCCTTTTGGATATTGGCAGGGGGAGCCACCCCTTTCTCCCTCTCAGCTACCCTAATTGAATTTTGGCTAGTGCAGTCTCTTGCCTGTCTGATGCTAACTGAGGGGGTCTCATTCACCCATGCTACTTTCAAGACCATAATATCATTCCGCAAAAGCAAAGAATATGAAATGTCTGACAACCAGCACCCCGACTCTTCCTGGGTCTGAATACAAATCTGAGCTGTGGGTAGAGTGAAGGCTTTTACATCAGGAACTTTAACCCACATTTCACACTCTGGGAGCATCTGTTGTGGTTTCACAACATGGGGTTTAACTATAGTCTTAGCAGTCCCATTATCCCTCCATCCAGTGAATGTCTCCCCATGAACTACCACCTTCAGCTCCCACTGACAATCCAAGGGATTGCACTCAGCAGGGTGCAACATGACATTTGGGTAGTGGTTAGGGATGTGAATGGCCCATCATGAATTTATGTGCCATCTGACTTGTTGTGTGACTCCCTCCCTACAGAGTTTCAGCCCCACACAGTTCACTTTGTGAGGCTGGGGTGCAGCTGGCCTTTTAAGCGCTGCAGTGGGCATCAGGGACCATATTGGGCACTCCTCGGCAAAGTGACCCTATTGGCCATATATGGAACACCACTTTTCCCCATCTGAGTGCTTCTCAGTGGTAGTTTCCCTACCCACTGAGCATAGATCTTGCCTTAGGCCTGTTCCTTGTCCTTTGATCCTGTTCCTTCCCTGTTAGGTTTTCTATCAAACCCAGAACAACTATCTGCATATTGGTCTTTCCATTACCCAGCTATAGTTACATCTCTGGGATTTTTGCCTATTAATCATGGTTTTTTTGATCAAGATGGCAGAGTTTATAGAATTGTTCTATTAATTTGTAGTCTTTGTCGACCATGTAACTCCCCAACCAGTTCCCCATTCCCTTACATAACCCCTAATTTGAGTTGAAACCTCAGCACATATCATGTCCTCTTTTTTCTGAACTCCCCAAAACCTTCTATAAGTTTCAAGGGTCAGTTTAAACTTTAGCATCAAAGTTTACGTAACTCATAATCTTTATAGTTCTTCATGTCAATAAGGGCAAAAATGTCCAAAGTTTCTTCCCTGCGAATAGTGGAGCCAGGCACCATATCCTGTCTGCCTTCCCCACTTTATTCAATTCAAATCCCATTTCAAAAGCATTTAGAAACACATCCATGTCATCCACATCCCTAAAGTGAGAAAACAGTTTGGAGTAGGTACCTGGGATCTGGTTTCACCTATGGGACTAAGGTTCTACTGGTGCAATTTCTTCATCTTGAGCTAATATTGATGATCCTTATTCTTCTTTTTTCATTTGTGCTGAGATTCCTGATCTGCTCTCTCTTGCTCCTGATCTTTAATCTGCTGGATTTCCAGGTGCAGTCAATCCCACTCCAGTCATATTCTCTCTTGGTCCACCTGTGGACCTATACCTGATGCATTTGGGCTGGACAGAACATGGTCTGCCTCTTCCAGCTTCTTTCCAGCCTTCCTCCAGGAAATTGGCTCCAAGATTTTCCCTGCCTGCTGGATCCTTTGCCAGTGGGCTGGATGTTCCCTGCAAACATGGATCAGTATTCCTCTTCTGGTCATTAGAATATAGCAAGTTGACCAGCTGTGTCTTTTGTCAGGTTCTCAGTGTTGAGCTGCCTTTCTTTGTGTAGCTTAATCAGCTCACCTTTCTTCAGCTGTTCATAAACCATTTCCCCCCTCTCTCTTTTTGCTATTCCTTTCCTGAATACACTATTGAGACTGTTCTTTGTCTTTTCCTTTCTAGTGTAGTTGCTTTTACCACTGTTAGCACTGATACAATTCACACTCTTATAGATCCACACATGCTGCCACTATATGTATCACAGTTCAAGTCAATTGTTCTAATACTCACCCTTTGGGGTCCAGCATGGACTCCCAGCTCCTCAACCATCACTTCTCTTGGCTGGAGACCTGAGTGTCTCGCTCACCAAGGGTGGGTGTGACCCTTTAGTGCCCAGGGTAGCCAGCTGATAATGCCAGGGTCAGGGCAGGCTGTAAAAGGAGAGCAGATTCTCCCAGTGCTGGTGGGTGACACTGAAGTCAGACTTCCGAACCAGCCACAAACAGTGCTTCTAATTCCCCACACTGGTTATCAAGAAGCCGTTATACAAATACACACAGCCCTCTTTATTGCATTTCAGTCTCTGGCTCCCAGTCTGCCACTAGGTCCAGTAAAGAAACCAGTATTTAAACTCTATGCTATTTACTAAAAAGGTTCCCTCTAATCCCAAAGGGTCAGCCACAGTACCAAATCAATATAAGTTTGGATCTTACCCAAAATACTACACTGCCAACCAATCCTTTAGTAACTAAAACTAAAGGTTTATTATAAAGAGAAAAACAAACGATAAGAGAAATGTTAAAGGATTAAAGCAATCGGATACATACAAAGTCCATATATATCAGGTTTCTAGAAGAATTGTGGAGTTTGCAGGCTTGTACAGTCCCTCTGGTGTACATCCAGTACCTGGATGGGTCTCAGTCCTTTGTTTCACAGCTTCAGTTCAGATGCAGATGGATTGATCCAGAGGTAGATAGTTAGCTGAAAGCTGAACTGTAGACAAAATGGATCCCAAGGGCTCCACCTTATATATCCTCTGACCCTTGCCATGCTGCTTGTGGAATTTTACAGGAACCAAAATGGAGTCCAGAGTCACAAGGGCCAGACCTGGTGATTCATCAGGTCTATCTCTGGCTACTCCCCTGGGCCTCCTGCACCTAGGAATGCTATTAAGCAGGCTATTGTTCTGCAGCCATCCTGTCTGAGGAGTGGCTTAGAAACAGCCCAACTTGAAAAACTGATGTATCAAACATATCCATAACTTCCATTACACATATAACACATGGCCATAAACATTATCATCTTACTTAGCACATTATAGCCTTTCTAACAGTACCTGACATGGCATATCTCACATGGATTACTATGATTTTGACATACTGATGTCAAACAATATAATAAATGCCCTCCACCAATCCAGCCAGCTTGACAGTGGGTTTGTTGTTGTTGGTTTGGTTTTTTTTTTTGGTTACACGATCATAACAGCTATTAGATCAGAACAAGAACACCATCCCCCAACACATCCCCCATGCATTGTTCATTCTTTCCATTATACAGTTTGGGCTTTTGATATTGTCTTCATGTAACAGGTGATCAGCAGACACAAGTCCTTTCCTCAGGGTGAAGCTTCAAAAGGCTACGTTCTTGCATAATCGATGGAGAAACATTTGCATACACCTCTCCCAATCGATTTCCTAGGAAACCCACTTAACTTTGTTTGTCCCACAAGTTTCATTCTTGTCAGGCACATAGTTTCAAATAGTCCTTTGAAGCTCCTAATGGTTCTCAAGGTACATTATTCATGTCTCCCCCCTCCGCAGGAAGTTATATACAATTCCACAATAATACATGAACTTTGCATTTTTAGTACAATGAAATCCAAAGCTACGCAGACTTAATTCAATAAGGTTTTTCAAGGATAATGCAGGAAATTTCCATATTTGTCACAGATACATCTACCAGCAAACCTTCTCTAGTATAGAATTAGCCTTAAATATCACTTTGCACAAAGTAGCAAGTTTACAGCCTTCTATGGATGTATTTGTTCTTTTTGGCGGGGCTGTAGGGACTCTAAGAATTGTGGCTAGACTACACTTGGCCCTCCAGCACATATTCCATGGGAGATGGTGCATATGTTGATCCCTATTCAGTTTCCTTTTAGTAAGGCTTTAGTCACATTCTGGACTGCAACAACAAACCTCCTCAGAAAACATGCAAGATGGCTCATACCTTTATAAAATATTACAGGATGATTGTCTTTGCTTCTCTTGGAGCAACCCTTGGCAGTACATACCTTAAAAGGCTTAGGGGGGGAGATGCTGCTAATTAGCCCCACTGTTCTTTACAGTTCAAGCTAGCACAAATAGAGGTACAGAAATAGAAATTGTTTCTCACTTGTACATTTATTTTTATGCTTCTCCCAGACTAATCTGAAGACACACCTGTTTTGAACAAACACATTTTCTTCCAAATCTGACTGCTCCTCTTTTGTAAGGCATCTCTTATTGTTAGTGAAGTTTTTCCAGTCATCCAAGAGTCTGTCACCCTTCTCCCCAAACATTTATTCTTAAGAAAGCAGTTCTCCTGCAGTTAGGGGGAACTAATTCTGGTTGTTCCCTTTTGCCTCTTTTCCTTTCATTCATCTCTTCTTTTAGAGTCAAGCCGTATGCATGACAGAGACAGAGATGAGAGTAGGTACACAAGCGCATGGACACTTTTGATTGGTGTGACTGCCCGTTGAGCAAAGTAGAGAGAACTTTTCAGTGTACATCAGTGTAGCAGAAGGTGTGAAACAATATATACAACAAAATGCTTAAGTGTGTGTCTTTTCCTTCTGCACTATGAGAAAATGATGTTTCTAAGTAGTCTTAAATATTTAAAATGTTTGCATGTAATCCAGGACTGCCATTGACTGATCAAATCAAACTTGCACTCCTGTGCATTTATAAAAGGGGGGTGTGTGTGTGTGTGCATGTATCCTGCTTGACAACAGTCCATGCTATGATTGGGAGTGACTATTAGCATGGGCATTTGTGGCTCACTCACCTTCAGTAATTATCTGGGCTGTAATCTAACTAGAACTGCTGACCACAGATCACCTTAGTTTTTCTGAACTAGAAGCCTCCTACCCTACATAATCATCTCATGGAACAAATAAACAGTTTTTGGATATTTTTAGACTGACCTTTTAGTGACCTAGAAGAAAATGTCAAATTTGTTTTTTCCATGGTAATAGTCAGTCCTTGGTAAATAAATATATGAAATGTTAAGACTGTAGCTCAGAAGGACACATATATCATAAACAGATTTGATTAGCTCTCATTTGAGGAAAGACCTCTTAAAGTATCTGATTTCCAGCCACTTCACTTGATATACCTGGATGTATACTTTTCTTGAATCCAATTTATCCACTTCCTCTCAGACATATGCAGTATATATTAAGAGTGATAGCACAAATTAGCAAAAGCTAAGTAGGTGGGTAGGATTTCCTACCTGAAATGTAAAATTGTAACTTATTTTCTCTATTTATATAGTAACCTACGCAGCAGAACCTAATTTATCTGACCCCTCTTATCTGAAAACCCTAGTTATATGAAATTGGGATAGGTCCATGATATGCTTTATTTGTATTGGAAAAAATCTTTTTGTCCATAACCTTGTTTACCCACAACAGGTTTCTACTATATACATCAGGAGATTCTTCAACAAAAGATAAGACAAAACATGCATAACGTGTACATGCGAAGATAGTTGAAACCACTGTTAATCAAAACACAGTTTCAAATGCAACTGTACGAGAAACATTGTATTAATCAAATTAAATTCCATAAACCAAAAATTTGTTTAAATGGGACCAAGGTTGGTTAAATGCGAAAATGTCATAATTAAGGCTTAAAATGTGAACATAATGGGTAAGACAGATAACTGCTAATTACAACGTAATTTTGGAAAATGTACATTTGAAGATAACTGATAGAGTATAAACTATACGGAAAATAAAAAGAATAATAAACCAGCCATAATTGGCAAAAAGGTGAGATACTGGAAATTCTTAAATATCGCATTAAATTTTTTTTTTACTCATATAAACTAAGAGCTTCACTAGAAAATCCCTATAATATTAAATCTTTATCCACAGAATATATGCTGTAAATATAAGGGGGGATGGAGAAGATACACTGTCTCTTCATGCAGAACAGAGAGACTGACTTGCTATTTTAAGTAAATACTAAACCCAACCTTAATATAGAAGGAAGAAAAAGAGAAAATATAGAGGCGTTACCATACCTCTATTATACTTGTCAGCATCATGTAGTTTGTGCCGTGTTTGTTTTTTAAAAGAAGCCTTTCCTTAGTCATGATGATTAAACTACTCATTGGAGACAATAAGCATTAATATGCTGGCTAGCTAAAGGTTTTTAATTCCTTTCCCCAGTAAGAAGATATTCAACCTAAACAAACAAATAGTAGACCTACTGCTCATGTGATTTAAATTGGTGGTTTGCATAACCCATACCAAAAGTTTTGAAAGACTAGAGAGTCAACCTTCTAAGTCTTATTCATTGTCACTAATTACCCCAATAATATCAGTATGATATGAAAATATTTTCTTTCATACGTAAAGGCATTGCAAACCTGTAATTAATTTAGGAATTATATAAATGATAAGTTTCAACCCGCAAACCTGCTTTGTAATTTTAAAGGTGTAAATTACTACATTATAAAAGGGTTCTTTTATGTTATGAAATTACTTTCTTGTTCCACTCAAGAGAAATGAGTGTGTAAAACAAGGGGTAGATTAGGGGAATCGGTAATACAACCTAGAGACTTTCACGTCAGTGACTGTTTCAAAGTTAACTCAGATTGGAGTTGGCTACAAGTTCTATGGGATCTGTACAGCCCTATAGGAAATGAATTGGGCTCATTCCAGCTCCTGGAGGACAGCTTCTAGTTGTCTTTGCAATTTTTTAATATGGAGCAATTAATTTTTAACTGTACTAATTATCCAGGCACTTGGGAAGGGTGTCAGATCCAGAGAAGTGGAGTAGACATGGGAGTATACTCCTTTCTGCATTTCTACATATTAGAATTAAACATTTAAAACTGGTAAGTTTCACTCTTTTTGTGTAAAAAATGATCCACCTTGAGTAGTAAATAATAATAATCAAACATCATGGGCATGTAAAGAGCTTTTTATATTGGCCAGGTACTCTGAAATAATGAAAAATTCACAACAAAGAATTTGAGGGAGTTTTCTTTCAATTTTTAAAGAACTTTGTTTAAAGTGCACTGTAACAGTCCTTGGTGGTTCGCTATACTGGGTGGTCAGAACCCAGGCCCCACTCTTTGCAGAGGGGATAGGTTTCTGCTCTTTGTAGGCCTCTGTAAGTGTCTCTGGATGGGAAATCAAAATAAAAACCACAAGCCTCCATGCATTCAGGGTTACTCCCTCCCTGCAGTCCTAACAGAGGTGCAGGAGTTGCGAGTCTATAGTTCTGCCAACTTCCAGCCGCCCAGGCATTGGGCTTGGACAAATTGCTCTGAGAATTGCTGTGTCTCTGAGACCAGCTCAGCCTGGCTGTCTGTCTGTCTTACCCTGGGAGTCTGCTGAACTCTTCTCAGGGTCGGGGTGAAGACGGCTGCCAGGTGTCTGGTTTTTTACCAGAAAGTCCAATCAAAAAGGGAACCTGGCAATGTCCAATCAGCACTGCTGACCAGACACTAAAAGTCCAGTTACCACAGGCGGTAGGAGGTGCCAGGTCATAAACCCATGCCAGCCATGGGTGCTGGTTTACCCCTGATTTCTGTGAGAGAGACACACACACGGAGACAGACAGACAGCATGTGTTGGGGACAGTGAGTGTGTCTGCACCCATCCTGTCTCTTTAACTTCAGACAGCAGCAGCTGAAAGCAACCAATCCCAAGGCAGATGCTGCTACACAGAGAGCTCATAGCTGGTGTCCCCCGTTCTCCCACCCCCCTCAGAAGAGACAGGTCCAGTGCAGCCATGGGGGTGGGGGTGGGGAGAGGGGCACAGTCTCCACCTCCCTCCCTGGCTTTGCATGGCACATCAGGAGTTAAACTCCCCTATAGTTTAGTTTATTTGTAAACCAGGGAGTGGGTGGGTACAAGCCTGCCCACTGCTAAAGGCCCCTCCCCCAGCCTAAGGAGACGAGTCACTGAGACCAGGATACAACTGAGTAAGGGGGACAACTAATGAAAAAACCAGGAAGGAGTGTGGGGGTCACAGGATCAAACAAAGAAAACCAGAATAGGACACTGAGCAGAGAACCCCGGACAGCACTCACTGCTCCCAGAAGGTGTCAAGGGAGCCAGTGGAGGCCGTCCAGAGGAAGTCTGCCCGGATGTGTGAGTGCACAAGGGAATGGAAGTAGGCCCCCACAGTCACAGAGTGCCCTCCCCCGCCAACCTCCTCTTCCTGGTCTTGTAGATGGCCATTTGGCCAGGGCCAGGAGGAGGTTGACGAGGAGGTCCCATGACTTTGTGGGGCCACAGTTGGGGTATGCATAGAGGAACAGGTGCTTGTAGTTTAGGGCAGGCAGGCAGGCAGAACTACCGTTTGCTGTGCTGTGGAGTGAGCTCTCCACAGTGAGTTAAAACTTTCTGGGGCTTTGAAAGGGGAGGAGCGGAGGCAGATCGCTGCAGGGCAGCTGAGCTCAAACTGCTTACCAAAGTGGCACTCATGATGGGATAATCGGGAGACTATTTTTAGTGATACAACCTAAGGGCAGTGTCTACACATGTGCTTTTTTGCAAAAACTTTGCCGAAAAAGGCTCTACGCCTCTCATCTAGGTGGTTTTATTTTGTTGACAAAACAGGGCAGTTTTGTTGACAAAAGGGTCATTGCAGTGTGCATACCAGGATTGTTTTGTTGACAAAAGTCACCTTTTGTCGACAAAACGCTCTAGTGTAAACCAGGACTAAATTAACTCTGAAGAAAATACAGTCTGTTCAGTATTCCCTGTGCTGTTACGTGGAAGCTACAGATTTTTGGTACTGACAATGTGTAACTGCATTGTGAAAGTTGTACGGGAAAAAGCTAAACAGTTTGGCAGCACTGTAGGAGACAATCAGGGCTTTTGGGCAGTGACAGTAATTAAGGGAGACTGGGGATGGGCAGAATGCCTCCCCCAAAGTTTTTGCACTTGCTCTGTATGGACGGGGG
This sequence comes from Mesoclemmys tuberculata, assembly GCA_007922155.1. Taxonomy (NCBI): domain Eukaryota; kingdom Metazoa; phylum Chordata; order Testudines; family Chelidae; genus Mesoclemmys; species Mesoclemmys tuberculata. The sequence goes on along the minus strand of ML675604.1, from coordinate 54,258,529 downwards.
CTACCAGGCCAAATTTCAATGAGTCATGTTGTGACCTGGCACACAGGGTCACAATGCCACACAGCAAATCCCCCTTTCCAGCTTTGTTACCTTCAGGAGACTGATATCACACATGGTCACCTAGGGAAGATGGTGCAAGTTTATAATACCCACCCAATATACTGTGTGTGTTATTCCCCTGCCATGGATGGTTTCTTGGATCCCTTCACTGCAATTTCCTAGACATGACGTTGTTGTGGATGTTAGGGATCTGGGAACAAGTGCCCATATATTTTCTTCAGGAACATTTCACTCCAATGCCCCCACATACCCTTTGGACCGCCTCTTCCAAAACCAATCTTTGGGAGGGGAAGGGGAGCCCAGCAATCCTGCTGCTTGGGGAAATTTGGACTTGTGCAGCATGTGCTACAAAGATTTCCCTAAAATGGATGCCCCAATCCTTTACTTTCTATGGCTGGAATACCACTCTGACCTATGCAAAAGGTAGAGATTGGTATATAAGTCTAACATTCACTTGGGAATATAAAGGGGAGTTCTTTTCAACGCTCTAACATTACTTTTTGTCCATGGAACAAGCTAACAATGGAAACTTTGTGCTTTGGGTCTCTTACAGTGGACAGTGTGGCCTTCAACACAGCCTCTAATCCTGCTGAGCAACTGTCACAGATTAGAAGGTAGAAAAAAATAACTGGGGATGACATGTTCTACGAGATAGCTCACAGAGGGCCATGGAGAGTTGGTTTGTCACATGATGCTGATTCTTCTCCATATTCCCACTTGCATTGTAACATACTTGTTATATGCTTGTCAGTGAGAGGGGAGGTAGTTCATATTATTGTGAATGGGAAAGGGGGAGTTCTATGAGAAAATCTTTGCATTAAGATGTGGTCCACTCTATGCAATAGAGGGTATGTCTATACTTCTGAGTGAAGTCAATTTAATTTCATTCAACCTTCACCTGCCAAATTTAGGAAGTCTCTCATTACGTGGGGGGATAAAACAGCCATGGAACACACTGCTTCTAGAGCCGCCCTGGCTGACAGCCAAGCAACATGCTCCAGGAAGAGGGATAGGAAATAAACCCTCTGAAGGAGCAATAGACTTTCAGAGACTGAGCCTGTGAAGTCCTATCCAGGGGCAGTTTGAGGGCTAGTCTACACTTTAAACTTACAGCAGCACAGCTGTGCTGTTGCAAGAGCACTTGTGTAGCAGTGTTATGTCAATGGGAGAGAGCTCTCCTGCTGACGTGAAAATACCACCTAAATGGTGATAGTAGCTATTGACATAGTGCTGTCCACACTAGTGCTTATGCCTGCAAAACTTATGTCGCTCAGGTTGTGGATTTTTTCACACCCATGAGCAACAAAATGTTTGCCAGCAAAAGTGCTAGTGTAGACAAGGCCTGAGAGGCTGACCCCTGTTCCAGGCAGATTCTCCTCTTTGCAAAGAGCAGAAAGGAAGAAGAACCAGCTCTTTGCCAGGGAGCAGTTGCTCTAAAGAAGTCCCCCCAAGTGCAGCCTCTGGGGAAGTAGAGAGGGTAAATGAAGGACAATGGGACCTAGGGGGGATCTAGGGAGTCCTGCCCCCTCCTACAAACAGCAGCCATAGAACTTCCCCAAAATAATTCCTACAGCAGTTCCTTTAGAAAAACATCCAAATCTGATTTTAAAATCATCAGTGATGGAGAATCCACTGTGGCCACTGGTACATTTTTCAATGGCTAATTACTCTCACTCTCAAAAACTTACCCCAATACTCTGAGCCTCTCCAAGTAAGTGCCCCTAACAATCCCTTTAGCATGTACTTCCTGGTTCTCCTTTTCCTCTGGGTCTTAACTCCCAACTATTCCCTTAAAACACAATAACATTAATTATATTATCTCCCACCACTGTAACACCCTTCATTAATACCTTCTTTAAATACTTTAGTTCACTGGCTAGGAGCCAGCTTTTATGCCTATACATTTTACAGCTCATCAGGGAAGCTGTCTGGCCCCACTGTCTCTCTATGGTGTGAGAATAGGTGCTTATTTTCACCCAGATACTACCATTAGAAATGCAGATAATATACAGTACAGACAATCTCCAACTCTGAATTTTCCTGCTCCTGATTACTCATTCACTCCATCCAAGCACATAACTAGATGAAATTACCCGTCATCCCATAATTGATACAAGCAACAAGAAAATGATACAATAATGGGCCAGGATTGCCAAAGTTCCCTTCCCTCTCAAAGTTAGATTTTTAACCATTCCTATATACCCACAAATGGTATACAAAATGAACTTAAGATTTTAGAGTACCCAAATCTAAGGTCCCAGTTCAGCAAAGCACTTAAGCAAGTTTTGAATTATGAAGTGAATGCTCGGGTCACACAGATGCAGTTTACACACAGGCTGGTTTTATATAGCCTGTACAAGCCCACCCCATTCCAGAGCAGAGCTTCTGATTTAGCTCTATCTAAACACCCATATATGGCAACTGGGCATTAGAAATGGGAGTCGTAGGGAATTTACTGTGTGTGGTTTCCCCTCAGACACACCTCAGTCTCCTAATACAAGAAAAAGGTCAATTAGCTAAGGAAAAAATCTAAAGGAGCTGCCTAGCTTGAAGCTAAAGTCTTGACTGGCAGTTCTGAAACACAGCTTGAGCTTTCAGTCAGGGGAAAGGCCTTATTGGGCTGAAGGGTTTTCGTTCCTTCACTCTAGACTCACTCTCACAAATGGTAATTGGAGGTGGAAGCTGTCTTCCTGTGGGGGAGCAACTTTAATAGCTCTGCCAGAGTGCCGGGGTGGGGATCTTCACCACCACACCCATGTCACTGAGTAATGTGCCTGGATAGTGAGCAGCTCCACGATCCCAGCCACGGGGTGGGTGGAGAGATCTACATTCCTTTTGCTCAGGGCTGACCTTCTCCTCTCCCATTTCCTCACCCCGCCTCAGAACAGGTTGATCCAGTGTACAAACAGCACATGTGGTCCCCTGGAGGACATCTGTGCTGCAGTTAAATGCCCATGGCTGGCCTGTGTTAGCTGACTCAGGCTTGTGGGTTTCACGCTAAAGGACTGTTTAATTGTGGTGTAGACACTCAGGCTGGAGCCCAAGCTCTGGAACCCTCCCCATCATCATCACCCAGAGCCTGGGCTCCAGTCTGAGCCTGAACATCTACACTGCAGTTAAACAGCCTTAGCCAGAGCCGGCTGATATGGGCCAGCCACAGGTTTTTAATTGCAATGTAGCTATACCCCTGCAGGCTCACTTCTTCCAAAAAGTCACATACATTTGGAATGGAATGGGGCTATTTAAGTTATACTATAAAACATTCAAAGGGTAATCTAGGTGCGCCAATGACTTTTCAGAAGCCAATGAAATCCACTCTGCTTTTAAAAAGCACTTTGAGAAATGTAACCAAATGGGGAAAAAACTCTATAATGTCACTTAAGCTATTGTGCTGGCAATGCATCTGCCTGGGGAGGATAATTATTTTCTCTAACTGCTAGAGTAACACTTTTGAAAGGATTCGGAAAGCAAAGCTAATTTATGATGTTGGGGAGAATGAAGAGCAGATCTGGAGGAATCTTGTCTTGGTTTGGGAGCTGACACAATAATTATAGCTTCAGTCAGTGAAGCAGAGCATCATCCTTCATTCAAATGACTCACTGTACACATGTGTGCATATAAGTATCCTTAAAAGAAAACCTTTTTGGACACAATCCAGATTTTGGTACCTTCATCTCCCTCCTGGCTACTAGTATTTATCATTATTTATTATATGAGGAGCTGGTAGAGACCACTCCCTATATTTAGCTTGTCTAACACTTCCCAGTATAAAAGATACTTGCCACATTTTTTGCAAAGCTTTAACACCTCCATTGCCTGCAGCAAGTCTCTGAAATTTGGCAGGGACAAAGCCGTGGGGCCAAAAAAGTGTTTTTGCTTTGGCCCCATGAAATTCCATTCAGGTTTGGCTCAGATATAAAGTTTTGGGAAAATTGTAATTTCCTTTTGTTACTTAAGTGGTCACTAAAAATTTGGCAGCATGCCACAATAACTGAACACAAGCCTTCTAATCTAAGGATGGACCCAGGCTGCTGGTGCAAGAGCACCAGCTGCACCAGGAACCCTGAGAACAGACCTTCTGAGTGAGGTTGTACCAGGCCCTTTGAGGCCCCCTGCTGGAGGCCTTGTGGTCCTACAGCACTGCCCCAGAAAAGGAGCAGTGAAGGTGGGTCCTCCAGGCCTGCCTAGAATGGCTGCTTCCCTGCAGCCTATCAGACCATGCAGGCTCAGTTAAAAGGAGCTGCGGAGGCTCAGTCCAGAGAGGAGGTCAGTTGCTGGAGCTTCAGGGAAAACCAGAAGGTGGGTTCTGATGACATTGGTATTCTATGAGGAAGAACTTCAGCCGTGAGGTAAAGGTGAAGAGGTATGGGGTCCATGGGAACTGGCCCAGGGAATAGCAGCTGCAACTATTATAGGAAGCAGCATGTGGCTGCCATTTAGAGGGTCTCTGGGTTAAGACCTGAGTAGTGGGTGTGCCCAAGTCCCACCACTGACAGGGTGGCCTAAGCCCCGAGAAAGAGATAAGACTTGCTTACAGGCCTAAGTGAAGAGCAGGACTTAGAGTCTCCAGGGAGAGAGAGAGTCCTGGAAGTACTGCTCTACAGCAGGGAGTACATGAACTTAAAGGTAGCCCAGAAGGGGCTTAGGCCTGAGCCCAGAGATCAGGCTAAAGACATTATTGAGGGCAGAGGGACAGGCCCTGCTGGACATTTACATTGGAAAGGATTTGTTCTCCTTCGAGTGATTGCTCATATGCATTCCACTTGGGTGTGTGCGTGCCCTCATGCACGGCTCTCGGAGAACTTTTTCCCTAGCAGCCCCCTGTAGGGGCCGGCCTCTGCGCCCCCTGGAGTGCCGCCCTCATGCGGCGGCATATAGGGCGCTGCCGGCCCCTCCCCTCCTCAGTTCCTTCTTTCCGCCCGTGACGGCCAGTTGGGAAAAGCTCTTGCTCTTCGCAAGCCTTTTTCCTTTCATGTAAGTAGTCAGCTAGCAGTTCGCCCCAAACTTAGTTAGTTTTTAGTTAGTTAGGTACTTAGTTAGAGTAGGAAGCAGAGCCTTCGGGCTCTGGGTGACCTGGCTATGCCGGGCTCGCCGGGGTTTAAACCCTGTGCTGCCTGCGGGAAGGCTTTTCCTGTCAGCGACCCCCATGACCGCTGTCTGAAGTGCTTGGGGGAGCAGCACCATAAAGACCGGTGCCGCATATGTAAGGCCTTCAAACCTCGCACCCAGAGGGAGAGGGAAGTGAGGCTTAAGGCCATATTAATGGAGTCCGCCTGGCGTCCGGCGTCCGAGCCGATGCGAACTCCCTCGGTGCCGAGCGTTTCCTCGGTGCAGAGTGCACCGCTGGCACCGCAGGTGTCTCAGCACTGAAAGTCTCCGGTGCCGAAAAAGAAGAAGCGCTGCCCGCTTGGAACGCTCCCCCGCACCGCAGGAGCGGCCGGAGTCGAGCCCGGAGGTGCTTCGGCTCTCCGATGTGCCGCCTGCACCGGCACCGGCACCGGAACCGATCAGGGAACCTCCCCCGACTCCTGGGAGTGGGGGACCCTCTGTACAGGACCCTTCCACGCCAGAGGCGTTTGAAGCGGCTCGAGCCTTGCTGGCCCTGCCCACGCTTCCGGCCCTCTCTCGGCTGAGAGTCAGGGCCTGTGTCCCAGGGGGAAACCTGTGTTGGGTGTCCCCAAAGGGTGGGCGCGCTTGGCACCAGAGGATCGACCACCCACTACTCGATGCCGGAGAGTCGAGCTCAATAGCTCCTCTCCCTCTTCGTCATTGGACGAGGTCTCCCAGGCGGCACCGCTCATCGTCGGCGTCGAGTTCCAGCCTGGCACCGAGACGGCGTTCTCGGCACCGTTCCCCAGTATCCGGGAAGAGGCGTCGCAAGTCGTCCCTCTCTCGGCACCGATCATCGTCTTTGTCAGCGTCGCCCCACTGTCGGCACCGCAGACGTCGTCGCTCTTCAGGATCGTCCGGCAGCGGGTCCCGGAGCGGCTCTTCCTGGCGTCGTCGCCGGCATCGATCTCCTGGCTCGGGATCCCGGAGCCGATACCAGGAGGAAGTACTTCCACCGGCACCGCAGCCGGCACCAGCGCTGCCCTCGGCACCGGTACCGCCCTCGGGTTGGCCCCAATCCTCTTGGCAGTGGCCATTTTGGGGCCCATGGGCGGCCCAGATGGGGCAGGGAACTATGTCGGCCCCTGCCTCTGTTTCCCAGTTAGCCCCTCAACAGGCACCCTCGGTGCAGGAGGGACACCAGTCCTCGGAGGAGGAGGAGGACCCCGGGGAGGGCCCCTCTACTGGACCCCACCACCTGTCCTCTTCATCGTCGCCAGACGAGGCGGCCGTCAGGGACCAGGGGGCCCCTCTTATTGATTTCAGGGCTCACCAGGAGCTCCTGAAACGGGTGGCCTCGAACCTTGGCCTGGAGGTCAAGGTTCTGGAGGAAGAGGTGGACCCCCTCTTCGGGCGTGTGGGGACACAAGGACCGTCCAGGGTAGCCCTCCCCGTCCATGAGAGGATCCTGTGCCTGGCTAAGGCCGTTTGGCAGACCCCTTCCTCAGTTGCCCCTACGTCTAAGGGCACCGAGAAGTACTACGTGCCAGCCAAGGGGCACAAGTACTTGTATATGCACCTTGCCCCAGGTACTTTGGTTGTGGATGCCGCCAACCAGAAGGATAGGCAAGGGGCTCAGAGCACCTCCCCCAAGAACAAGGAGGGTAGGAGACTAGACCTTTTTGGCAGGAAGGTCTACTCCACGGGGGCGCTCCAATTCAGGGTGGCGAATCACCAGGCCCTCTTGGGCAGGTACAATTTGAACTTGTGGGACTCGCTGCGAAGGTTCGCAGAGTTCCTGCCCCAGGACCAGGCTGCAGACTTCACCACGGTCCTGGAGGAAGGAGTGGCAGTGGCCAGCACAGCTCTTCAGACTGCCTCTGACGCAGTGGACACGGCCAGTAGGGTGATGGCCTCTGCCGTTGCCATGCGGCGAGCAGGGTGGCTGCAGTCCACTGACTTATCCCAGGAGGTGCAGCACTCCATCCAAGACCTGCCGTTCGATGGAGCTGCACTCTTCTCAGAGAGGACAGACGACAAGCTGCACGCCCTGAAGGACTCAAGGGCAATGCTTAGCTCCTTGGGTCTCTATACCCCTCAGGCGGCAAGGCTACAAGCCTGCCAGCAGCCGCCACAGCAGCAGCGGCAGCAACCTAGGCCACCGCCTAGGCCTTTTCCCCCCGCAAGGGGTAGGGATAAGAATAGGGGTTCTGGACGGCGTGACTGCACCGCGTCGTCCACGTCTTCCCAGAGAGGACCCTCCCAGGGCTCCAAAGGGAAGCGCAACTTTTGACGGTGCGCTTGAGGGTGGCACCGTCTTCTGTTCCCTGGATTCCCGCCCGCCTTTTCAGGACAGGCTAAGGCCCTACCTTGGCCTGTGGCAGGCTATCACCTCGGACCGCTGGGTCCTCGACACCGTGCGCCGGGGTTAAGCCCTCCAGCTTGTGGCTTCCCCCCGTCACTCACCTCCGCCCCCCCCCGTCCCTCTTCAGGGACCCCTCTCACGAGCAATTACTCCTTCAGGAGGTCCGCTCCCTCCTGCTCAAGGGAGCCATAGAAGCGGTTCTGCTGCTCGAGGTGGGGAAGGGGTTCTACTCGAGGTACTTCCTCGTTCCCAAAGCCAAGGGAGGCCTCAGGCCTATACTGGACCTGCGCAGGTTAAACAGGTTCATAGGGAAACTGAAGTTTCGCATGGTGTCCCTAGCGTCTATCATTCCTGTCCTGAATCCAGGGGATTGGTTTGCCGCCCTCGACCTGAAGGATGCGTACTTCCACGTCTCCATCCTACCCGCCCACAGGCAGTATCTAAAGTTTATGGTAGCTGGTGTCCACTACCAATTTACGGCTTTGCCCTTTGGCCTGTCTTCCTCCCCCAGAGTGTTTACCAAATGTATGGCGGTAGTGGCGGCCTTCCTGAGGCGCAGGGGGGTCCAGATATTCCCTTACCTGGACGACTGGCTGATAAGGGGCAAGACCAAGTCGCAGGTGTGCGAGGCGGTCTCCCTCGTCCAGGCCACTTGCCATGCTCTGGGACTGCTCATCAACGAGCAGAAGTCGACGCTGTCGCCGGTACAGCGCATAGAGTTCATAGGGGCAACCCTAGACTCGGTGCAGGCCAAAGCCTCCCTCCCACGCTCGAGGTTCGAGGCGATGGCAGGGATTATATCACAACTTCAGAGGTGCCCCACGATGACAGCCAGGCAGTGCCTTCAGCTGTTGGGCCTCGTGCACCTATGTGGTGAGGTTGGCCCGGCTCAGGCCCCTCCAAGGTTGGTTGGCCATGGTATATGTGCCCAGCAGGCACTCTCTGGACAGAGTGGTTACGGTGCCCCACGTGGTGTTGGGGTCACTGAACTGGTGGTTAGACCCCAGGACGGTGCTGGAAGGGGTTCCGTTCAGAGCCCTCACCCCCTTGGTCACTCTGATCACGGATACTTCGGACCTCGGGTGAGGGGCTCACATCACCGGTGGTCTGAGCACACAGGGACGCTGGTCCCAGGGAGAGATTGCCCTCCACATCAATGTCAAAGAACTGAGGGCAGTCAGACTGGCATGCAGAGTGTTTTGCCATTCTTTATTGGGGAAAATGGTACAGGTGCTGACGGACAATACTGCAGCAATGTTCTACATAAACAAACGGGGGAGCGCGCTCCTCGGCTCTGTGCCAGGAGGCGCTTCGTCTTTGGGACTTGGTGGTGAGGTACGATTTCTGTTTAACCGCCTCTCACCTCCCGGGGCTCAGGAACGATGAGGCAGACCGCCTTAGCAGGTCGTTTCTACCCCAACACGACTGGTCGTTGCATCTGGAGGTAGCAGCCAGGATTTTCCGCGAGTGGGGTGTTCCCCAACTGGACCTGTTCGCGTCGTCCTGGAACAGGAAGTGCCCGAGGTTTTGCTCGCTCCGGGGTCGCGAGCCGTGCTCCCTTTTTGACGCGTTCCTCATCGAATGGACGGGGACCCTCATGTATGCGTTTCCCCCCCCCCCTTTCCACTCCTGCCCAGAGTCCTCTTGAAGATCAAGGGGGACAGAGTGGACGTCATACTGATTGCCCCAGCGTGGCCGAGACAGTACTGGTTCAGCCTGCTGCAGGACCTCTCTGTCGCCCCACCGATCGAGCTCCTGAGGAGACCGGACCTGCTCTCCCAGGACCACGGTCGCCTGCTGCATCCCAGCCTGGACTCCCTGCACCTGACGGCCTGGAGGCTCTCTGGCTGACGGAGGAGGAGAGAACCTGCTCGGAGCAGGTCCAGCGCGTGCTGCTGGGAAGCAGGAGGCCCTCCACGCAGATCGCCTACAGGGCCAAGTGGAGGAGATTCACCTGCTGGGCGGAGTCGCGGGGCGTAACCCCCGGTACGTCCCCTGTGCAGGCGGTCCTCGATTACCTGCTGCATCTTAGGCTGCAGGGGTTAGCGCTAGCCTCCCTCAGGGTGCACCTAGTGGCCATCTCGGCTTTCCATCAGCCGAGGGGGGGGGGCGGTCCCTGTTCTCCCACCCCATGTTGGTGAGGTTCCTCAAGGGGGTTGAGAGGCTTTACCCACAGGTCCGTGACCCGGTGCCTCCGTGGGATCTCAACCTGGTCCTCGCTAGACTGACGGGGGGCCCCCCTTTGAGCCCTTGGCCACCTGTCCCCTGCTGATCCTGTCCTGGAAGGTGGCCTTCCTTGTGGCCATTACTTTGGCTAGGAGGGTCTCTGAGCTAAGAGCTTTGACCTCGGAGCCCCCCTATACCATCTTCTTCCGGGATAAGGTACAGCTGAGGCCTCACACAGCGTTCCTGCCTAAGGTAGTCTCCCAGTTCCATTGTAACCAAGAAATTTTCCTCCCCGTTTTTTTTTTCCTAAACTGCAAGGGTCCGAGGATGAGAGGAGACTACACACCCTTGACGTAAGGAGGGCGCTGGCATTCTACCTCGAGAGGATGAGGCCGTTCCGGAAGACCACGCAGCTCTTCGTCGCGGTGGCGGACAGGATGAAGGGATCCCCGGTCTCCACCCAGTGCATCACCAAGTGGATCATCGCCTGCATCCGGTTCTGCTATGAGCGTGCAGGCATCCAGCTTCCTGGAGTGGTGACGGCACACTCAACGAGGGCCTAGGCAGCGTCGGCAGCCTTCCTGGAAAGGGTCCCCCTGGATGACATCTGCAGGGCTGCCACCTGGTCTTTGGTGCACACCTTTGCCGCGCACTACGCTATCGTCCAGCAGTCGAGGGAGGACGCGCGAGTGGGCAGAGCCGTGCTGAGGGCAGCTCAGCGTTGACTCCTACCCACCTCCAGGTATGGCTCGCTAATCACCTAAGTGGAATGCATATGAGCAATCACTCAAAGGAGAAAACATGGTTACTTACCAGTAATTGTTGTTCTTTGAGCTGTGTTGCTCATATCCATTCCACACCCACCCTCCGTCCCCACTGTCGTAGTCGGCAGAAAGAAGGGACTGAGGAGGGGAGGGGCCGGCAGTGCCCTATGTACCGCCACATGAGGGCAGCACTCCAGGGGGCTCCGAGACCGGCCCCTACAGGGGGCTGCTAGGGAAAAAGTTCTCCGAGAGCTGTGCACGAGGGCGTGCACACACCTAAGTGGAATGGATATGAGCAACACATCTCGAAGAACAACAGTTACTGGTAAGTAACCATGTTTTTGTTTGCATGTCGATGCTGTGTGACTTGGCCTGAGGGGTGAGCCACTGGAGACCCTCCTGATTAGGGCAACAGCTGATGGGACATTGAAAAGAGAGTGCAGGTTCACACCTACCCAACAGGAGGTGTTCATGAGAGATGAGCATGCTCTGTCACAGAGGTGAGGGAGAGGGGTCCAGGTTGGGCACACCCCAACACCTCCCTCTCCCACACAGATGAATAACATGGCCCCAGCAGCCCATTCCCCACTCAACCCCCTAAATAACAGCCTTTCTGCTGCCTATCTAATGTAAATAGCTCTGTAGTTTAAACTGTGCTGCAGTGTTGAAAGGTCAGGGTTCAAACTCTATTGATGATGAAAGAAAAGGGGCTGTTGTAGTTGGACGTAGTTGAACTTGTTTCAACTTAAAAAAAAAACCCCAACTTGGACATTAAATAGAAAACACTATGTTAAAAGGATGTTGTTTAGGCTACAAAATCAAGCTCTCTAAAGTTAGGAAAGATGGCAGATCTATGCATTCCTATAGGAGGGGGCAATTTCTGTAAGGAAGCTATGTATGACAGTGGGAGCTCTCACAGGTTTTTTATTCTAATATGAATAGAGCCCAGTCCTCACGTCTCCCTCACTGGTCAAGAAAGACTGTCAGACACTGGAAAAATCTATAGAGATAAATGGCTTACTTAATAGGCGACTGGAAACTCAGTGAAACAGAAGAAACTGAGCTTCCTAAACGCAACAGCATATCAAGCTAAATAACTTACATATACAGAAGGAAACCTCAAAGACCCATATCAAATAATGGATTCATAGAGAAAACAAAATATTGGCCAGGATGTTACAACATATACACAGAAGTTGTGGTCCAGAAGTTTATCTACAGGATTTATTGAAAGCTGGCAGCATAAATTTGAGCTCTTAAACAGTCATTTTTCTTGAGCGTAATCTTTAAACAAGATGTAAAAATAGAATCCCTGTATATAACAGTACAGTGTACCTGAGGAAGAAATATTGTACATACTTGTGCTGTTATATGGAGCTTGAACTCCCATTTATTGGGACATGCTGAATCTAAAGGAGGCTCTATTGGGACATTTCTCAAGGAACAAAATTAGCTTAATAATACTGTTAGGCGCACAGACTGTTTAATTGGGACAGTACTGGCATAAATTTTAGTTAATGGGGATATCTTCTGCCATTGCCATGTGAAGGAGTGGTGTTTATCTAGGTGTTAAATTGGTTTGATATTCCCAGCTTGATAGTTTTTTTTTTTTAAATAATTGAATTTGCCACATAATTATTAAAAGACCATGCTGCCAATAAAATAAAGTCAAAGCTTGAAAGACAATGGGGCTTGAATGCTTAACCCCCTAAGGCTCCTTTGGAAATTCCAGCCATCCATGCACATGTGTAATTAGATTCATGTGAGTAGTCCCATCGATTTCAAAATTCACTTGAATGTAATCATGCACAATTGTCTGCAGGACTGCATCCTTAAGTCGAACAGAGGCATAATTAGAACAAGAGCTAGTCAAAATGTTGCTGTTTTTATGGAAAATGGGAGTGAGTTTTGTGGCAAAACAGACATTTTAGTGAAAAATTTGTTTTCATTGACATTCTGCAGGTTTTCATTAAAAATCATTTTCAGTGTTCAACAAATAAAAAACTGAATTTGTTTTGTGTGGAAACTGGAATATTAGATTTTTGATCTTCCAGTGGAAACGATAAATTTGAAAAAAATCTGAAAGTAAATTGAGGGGGAAATTGTGTACATAAAAGACGTTCCTAAGAAAAAATAATTTCTCAGCCAGCTCTAATCAGGATACTAAGAGATCCCATGGAGTGGGGAAGCAGTTAAAAAGATCTTGCTAAATATTGATAGGCAAAGTAATTCAGGCATTTCCATCCAACCAAAATGGTTATTGCTAAAATGGCCAACCAGTTCCATTGCCCCTCCCTATCAACCTAGCTGGTTCAGTTTAATTGAGAACGTCTGGTGTTCTAAATAAAAATTTTTCATATAAAATTCTTGTATTTTAGATTTTTGTTTACTCAGATCTCTGGAATTAAGTTCTTTCTATATGAATTCACTAGTTTGAAACTTATTTTTCCCCTTTGGGCTAAAGTTACCAACATATTTTCATATTATCTAAAAAATAAAAACTTTTTATCAGACTTTCTTTGCTATGCAGATGTGTCAATAGATGCTCAGAAAACAACTTTTGCCATTTAAAAAAGTCTGTCATGCAGCCTTTATTTTAAGGTTCAAGGGTGCATTGAGTTTCTTTGGAAAGTATTTGAATAAGGAAAGATTTAATTTTGCTTTTCAGCATTCTTTTGCAATTTTTGACATTTTTTCTTTGCTTCTTTTAGCCCTGAGTTCTTCTAGAAGCAAAAATACTTTTATCATAGCTTGCATTTGTGTTCACCCATCTTCATTTAGTTAATTGTTTTTTACTGATAAGAATAATGGAGTGTATGGCACCTTCATCCAGAAGGCCAGTGCAACATTAAAATATTGAGCCAGATGACTATAAAGAGGCTACTTTGCTTTTCTTGCAATAAAAAAGCCATCCTGTGATCTAGTCCCTACATTATAAATTAAGCTCAGGGATGTGCCAAATTTAGGAAGTTCTTTTATATTAATGGTGAAATACTTTAATAAAGAAAACTAAATATATTGAAGGATGCCAGTAAAAACAAATGCTCTCTCATCCAGAGCACAAAGGAAACCACGTAGCTAAATCACTTTTTGAAATTTGTAACAAGGCATAATAATGTTGGCAAGATAGCTCTTGCCAGATGGTAAGGAAGCTTCTATATTCTGGGCAAGAATCTGCCCCCCTTTTAGTTAAAGATAAAACTCATAAGTTGGTTGCACTGAATTTGAGTCCCACAACTTGGAATGCATTTCACAGGGATGAATCTGTGAAAGAAGAATTTTGTGTAAACTAGAAATCTTGTCTCTATCACTGACAGAAGTTGGTCCAATAATAGATATTACCTCATCGGCCCCATTGTCCCTCTAAGGTCTCCATCTGTAAATCTTGTTGATACTTTCAAAGTACACACAACTTGAAATTCAGGTAAAATAAGAAGGTGATTCTTTTTAAAGAGGTGATATCATTAATCTACGAGTTTGTGATAGAAGTAGAGAGAAGATAGTCTTTTCCTTTGCCAATCACACTCATGGCAAATAATCCAGATCTTAATCCAAATCATGAACCAGAAAGCTTTAAAGACTGGGAGACCCATTAAATACATATGGTTGGCCAGCTATGCAGTAAAGAAATTTTTCTAATTTAGCTAGAGATCAAAACTAACTTTTACTGGCCCACTCTCTCAGGTTCCAGTACTTTCAAGTTAGGCATTATGTTTTTCAAATTTTTAGAAAAGTTATTCTGTGCAGAAAGCTAACTTTAATAGAAGCAATGACATTTGGTCAATTATTGAGAGCCCCTCAATGGAAAAAAAGAAATACTCCAACTGTAGAGGATTGGTTCAAAAAGATATGGGAAGTTATTTTTATGGAAAAATGAACGCACCAATTATGTACCCAGGAAAATAAGCAGAGGACTTAATATTTGGTAACTTTATTCAAAGTATATTAACTGCAAAAAAAAAACAAAAAACCCCCAACCTAGCATACCTGTCAAAGTTTTGTTAATATCAACATTTGATAGATATGCCTGGTTTGTGTGTGTAATTAGAGATTTCACCCAATTTAATAAAATCACTAGAAATAATGAATGCCTTGTAGGTGTTGTAATGATGCTCGCTCAGTAATATAGTAACTCTGTTAGAGATCTGATAACTAAATTCCTATATAATCTCTTTTTAAACAAAAGCTCATTGTTGTAATGATTGTTTTATTTTTGATACTTACATAGCAAGGATTTGTAAGCTTACTAATGCTTCTTAAATAAATAGGTTAAAGGGGGTGGCAATAAGAATTGGTATTATCTGGACTCTGTCTAGATCTAAAATGAGATACCATAATCTACAGTAACTCATGGAATATTGGCAGATGGTATTCTCCAGATTGGATTACTGTAGATGCCTCACTAACCTTAGAACGTACCGATTGTCTCAACCTTCCAGCCTGAATGTCTACACTGCACTTTTCAGATTTGCGGTTTGAGCCCTGCAATACCAAGTCATTTGACTTGGGCTCCAAGACTCAGTGCTGTGGGTTTTTTATTGCACTGTAGTAGTACCTTTGGTGTCCATGTTCTCTCACCTTATACGAATCGACTGCACCCACAACTGAGTGTGGAGCGGTAAGCATTTGATGCTGGGACCAGCAGGTATGCAACAGAAGTGCAAATACCTGAGGAACCTGAAGACCAGTTACCCCAATGGACTTGGTTCTGCTTCCAGTGAAATCAATCAGTTTTGCCATTGACTTAAATAGGAACAGAAGCAATTCTGCGTTTGGCAATTTAGGAGTGCTTTATTAATGTTTAAATTAAAAGGGCACCTTAAAAAGATTAAATACACATTTTCCAGTGGCCTACTGAAAGACACAGTCCTTTAAGCAAAGGCCAACGTTTTCAAACTTCAATACCTAAATAGGAGCTACAGCTGTTCAGTACCTTGAAAATCAGGCAACTTATGTAGAAGCCTAAATATGGATAAGGTACCTAATTTTGAAAATATAGGCCTATATTTTTATAGACCTTCTCCTTAAACCAAAATAAAGAGTTGCTTTATTTACAGGCCTATTAGAACACACAGCTGTCATACATTTGGCACATTGATGTATATTTTCCATGTAAGATTCCACTTCAGGTTTAAAAAGACCATTCCTTTTACTTGTTTCTGATGGATTTTAATTTTATGCGGGTTTTCTAGGAAGTGTTTCTTCCCCCATTTTTAAACCCACACCATAGATAATTTTTAAAATCTCATTTGGGGAAAGTCACCAGAGGATGCTTCATTACTGCAAAACCCTTTTTAAAAAAACTTCTTCTTTTTTTTTATCCTATTTTCCTTATGTAGTGTGTAAGCATTTCTTTATTATGTCTAATTTAAATACCACCACATCAAGTGCAGCTTGATAATATTTAAAGGGCACTGAAGTATGAAAATATGACTACAGTACTTGCTGACATATTATGAATGTATCCCATTAGTCACTTTACAAGTGAAGGGCATAAACATTTCTACCTAGCAAGTGCAACAGCAAGTGATGTTCACTTAGGGTTAAAAGAGCTATTTTGCTGGCAGTAGGTTTTATTAATCTGTCAGGAATAGCCCATTCAGAGGTACAACTAATTTAGAGAGTCCCTATCCTCTGATTGACAGCAACTTACTTACACTCCTACTGGCAATGCTGCAATTCATGAATATAGACCCAATACAAATTTAGAACTCTCTACCTAGGAGAAGTGAAAGAATATTAAAGGTCAGTCCAATGGCAAAGTGCGTGTGCCACTGTGTGAGAACTAGGTATGGCGGCAACTCTGAGATCTCTGCTTTCTAATACAATGAAAACAGAGTGTGGCAGAGTCGATTAATTTGGTGTGCAAGGAGAATAGTGTGATCTCCCTGGTACCCCGTTTTCAGAGCTCCATGCTGTGTGTCATCAGTGGCTGCCTCAGTGGAAGCAATTTGTCTCATCAGTGGAAGCAATTTGTCTCATCTTCTTGACTTGGCTGGAAGGTACCACAACATCTCCCTACTACTGGTGTGGTGTGGGTGGGGATTCCAGGGAGTTATTGTTGGAGAGAAAAATTTTGCTCTGCAGGTTAAAAAGAATGAGAGGAAGAGGTCACTGCTGCAAATCAAAGCATTTGAAACCATAATTCTGGACAGGAGGTAGACTCTAGTACACCTATTAATTTCTTAAAGCATATCTAGCACATTTTGGTCCTGTGCACTGTAAACCTAAGCAAAAAGAACTAATCTTTCAGTTGAGTAACTCATTACCCACACCAACTGTTCTCTGCTGATCTATAGTTTTACACTGAAAGCTTAGAAAAGAAAGAAAATAGTGATTTGGGGGGGAAATGTTTGTTTGTTTGATTTAAGAGCAATTAAAGCTCTTCTCTTATTAAACCATCCCATTTTTAGATGTGCATATTTTGTTACTGAAGTCTTGAAATGCCAGGAAAAATCCACAATCCTATTTGCTAGACTAGTCTTTCAATCAGCTGGTTTCACTGAGCTAAACTTTCAGTCATATGTTCTTCTAGGTAGAAGCTGCAAAAGGAGAGGTTAAGAAAGAATATGGGATCTGCTTGCATAGTTGAAGGATCCTGTGCTAGAAGGAGATGGGAGTACATTTGGGGGTTGTTTGTTTGGCTGGTTTGTTTGAGGGGATGAGCCCAGGCCTCCAGAATTAAATATTCAAATTGGTGTGCTTCCAGCATCTAGTTTTAATAGAAACAAAAATTCTTCTTCCACCTCTAAAGTACAACCTTACTTAGTTCACACTGCAGGAAAATAATTGTAAAATAAATCTGAGGCATTGCCATTATTTTCATAAAGTGGCAGTGACTGATTTAAATTTGATACAGCTGCACTATAAGCTAGTGTAACAAAACCAGGTCCAGAATAAAGTCACTCGGTCTGTATTTGCATTCTTGCAATCCTAGCAAAGTTCTTTGTTTTTTGGGAGAGATCTTTATGTTGATATCTTTGCACTAGCTAGGTGAAGGGCTTCTAGAAAAAGGCACCTAAGAGCTGGTACATCTCTTGTTCTTATTTAAAATATATGTAATATAGTTTAAGGCAGGCACTGTCCTCTCCCTCTCAGTGTAGTTTGTTATATAGACATTTGTTTTACTTAACACCCACCCTTTCAAATTGAAGAAGGATATGGCCCAGCTTCATGGCTGATGCAAATTAGCATAGCCTTCAGTGGAACTATGTCAGTTCACTAGCTGAGGATCTGGCTTAATTTTACTGGTAAGTGGAGTTACCATATGTCTGGGTTTTCCCAGACATCCCCCCGCCTCCCCCCCCCCTTTTTTTTTTGGAGCCGCCTCCACCCTCTGTCCAGGTAGAGGCAATGTCTGTGTATTTTGTGGAGCAGATGTTCCATCTCAGAAAGAACCCTGATTGGTCTGCTTCCTGATCTGGTCCCTCCCCTGCATCTGTATCTGATTAGAAACTGCCAGGGACCAGATCCCTCCCAACCCACCCTCACAGTCCTGGGGAGGGGGAGAGCCCCGCAGGGAGACGCCAACCGACAGCTATTACTGTATCTATGCCAACCCCCCTGCCGCGACAGGGAGTGACACTGTGCCCACCTCCCAGGGCACACCCCTCCAGCACCTCCCAGGGCACATCCCTCCAGCACCTCCCAGTACACACACATGCCCCAGGTATCCCCCTCCAGCACCCTCCAAATACTCACCCAGCAGTGTCCTCTTTTTGGGAACCTGAAACATGGTAACCCTAGTAAGTGAAGAATAACTGCTAAAAGTTGTTAAACCTTTTGAGCATGCCCAGTGGCAACCAGATGTTTCCAGAAACCTGATCAGGTTCATTTTGAGTTGAGTGTTTGTAAATTTAATTCTGAAAAAAAGTTGTATTCCTCTGCACCGCAAGTGCTTTCTAAACATCAGGCGACACTGGGTATTGCATATTTGTTGAATACTCCTGTGCCTCTAATTATGAATGGCATAATGTGCCCTGAAATAGTCAGTCTGAAATTTTGATGAAGGTAAAGACTAGAAACCATTTTATTCCAGTTAGAAGTTGACAAATTCCACCAGTTCGTGAAAAGAAGGAACACAGACAACATTTAACCCCCCGCCAGCAATTTCAGAAGCCAGATAGAGCACAACAGCTTTGATTTCCCGCCCCCCCCCCCATGCAAGAACAAAAGTAAAGGGAACAAAGACATTAGAGCAAGATCTGACATTAGCATTTGTGTGTGCATATGTATCCTACATACCTGCCTGTTGTAGTGCCAAATCTTTCTGCTTTCCAGTCCTTTTGCATCTGCAGAGAAGCATTTCAGCTCCTTTGTGCTGATCCAACAGTGCAAAAGGGCTGGAAAGCATATTTGGCCTGCTAAGAATTGCCCTGGGGAGCTCTCTAGATGGTGTGGAGCCAGTGTACTTGGCTGTTGCACCATCCTTCCACAATAGGTTTTGGCAGAGAGGGGGGCATGGGTGGAGTCTGCTGTGCTTTTGGGGCACCATTGTCAGCTGGCATACAGTGGAGCAGTCCATCCTGTGCTGAGGCTGCACTCATCTGCCCTAACAAGCTTTCTGATGGTGGCTGCTCCTCCTCCAGCGTGCTGAGTTGAAGCACAGCAGAGAACCTGGGCCAGTGTTCTCCTTAGAATACTATAAGAGCACATCGTACAATAGAAAGAGGTAAACGTGCCAAGCAGCCTGGCAGACAAACATAATAGGACTCTTTTCACACTCAGGCACAAAGATTATTTAGTTCATGTTGAACTATCAATGACCAGTAAAAGTCATGATTATCGCTTAATTATACCAAGTCTTTTGTATAGAATACTGTAGAAATCCTACATTAGGTAAAATTTCTCAGCTTTTCCGTCAGTTTTATATGTAGTTTTTTCAAGGAGGAAAAGTCCACATAGTTTGTCAACTAGCCTTTAGCCTCAAGAGGATGTTTGGTTTTCTGGCAAAGGAGAAGATGTTTGGATTTTCCTGTAAGACATCTCTTGGCCATCACTATAACTAGGTGTATACATTTTGGCTTAGGTTTGTACATTTTTTGGTATGATATTGATTGAAGTATACTTAAGTGGAAACAAAAAAGCAAAAGTTGACGGCACAAGGGGCTGAGCTATTAAATCAGGGATAGCAGTCAACATTTTTTTCCACCATAGTAAACCCACTAAAGGATAAACCCAGAGCACATGTACTAATTTGCCTTTATGTGCACACTCTGACAGGAAGGCGGAGGCTTGCAAACTGGTTTAATGCCACCATATGCAAAGTAAGATAACAAGCTTTCACCCAATATGAACCAAATCTGCCAAAGATAGTAGATATAAAGAGCAAAGTACCATAAGGACCATTTCATGTACATTTTAATTATTGTGGGCCGGATTCCATCTATAGAAATCCATTGAAATAAATATGATTTGTAGAGTAAAGTACCACTGTTCAGTGTGAGAAAGGGTGACCGAGTCTGTCGCTCTGTATTTGGTGGCAAGATACTATGGTGATGGATGATTTAGGAATATCATAGCTATATTAGATATGTCTGACTTTGGTGGTGACATTTAGAGTTTCTGCTAGTATAAACTTTGTTTAAAAAAATTGAATAACATTTTGTAGCAGGGTGGTGTGGCCTCCCTCGGAGATTGATGGTGAGGGAGAGCCAAATCCCCTCCAGGGGGGCGAAGCCTGGAAGAACAGTCCCACCTGACTAGTAGCAGAAAGGGGGGGCAGGAAGTATAAAAGGCAGGCCTTCCCGCTCAGTAAGAGGAAGCTGGCTGAGGGAGAAGGATGTCTCCCTCTTGGTGCCGGGGCCTGGGTCTGGACCAGATCATTACCCTAGGGAGAGGCTGCCGGAGCTGCCAACTGCCTGGGGCCCTGAGGACTTGCTGGAGGAGACCCCTGGACCTTGTGACTTAGAGGAGCTGCCCTCCATGGACAGCTCCGAAGAGTTCCCAGATCTGCCATCGAGTGACCTGGCTGAAGGATTCTGGAACTTCCCTCAGGCAGAGTATCCTGAGGAAACGGGGAGCGACTCGGGGGACCAGGTACTCTAGGGAAAAGGGGGAAAGAAAGAAGCCCAGGGGGGCCTGACACCCATCCAGCTGTGTTATGGCTCGTAGCCGGGTCAGTGCATTTCAGCTGGAGCCCCACTGACCCAGTGACAGGACAACCCGTCACTGCCAGGGCCCTGGCCTGGTACGCAGTGGAGTTGGGTGGCCTGCTTTCCCCTCCCCCCTTCCTATCGTGACCTGGGGGAGATTGCCCGCTAAGGGCCGGAGACCGTTTCCCGCTGCCAGCCCTGCCCTGCGTAAGGGACAAGGCTTTGAACTGTTTTCTCGCCCTGCTGAGGGCTAGAGATTGTCCCTGCTTGCTTGGCCCGCACCGCCTAAGGGCCAGGGCCTTGAACTGCTTGTTCCCCCTACTAAGGGCTGGAGACTGTTCCCCTTCTGCTAGAACTCCCCACAGGGCACAGGTGCCAGGAGGTGTGGCCATCCTCAGAGACTGATGATGAGGGAAGGCTGCCGGTGTTGTGACAGATTCTGTGACCCGTCAGATTTTGTTACCCTGGCTGTACTGAACATGCTCAAAGGAACTGGTCACAACACCGGCCCTGCCCACAATGGAACCGTTACACATCTGCAGGGGCATTTTATTCCCCCTCTTAGTCTTTCTTCCAGCTGCCTGGCCACCATGCTTGTCACTGCCTCAAAAGCTGGTCCTCAATGTTTCATATAAAACTAAAATTCTCATCAGCTGCTTCAGCAAAAGTAAAGTCTCAAAGCAGCTCAGACCCCCTTGTTAGAGCAGTTGTCAGGAGGTGGGAGGGAGGTTCATTTGGAGTCTGATGCCTAGGTTCAATTCGTGGTTCTACACCCAACTTCCTGTCTGACTTCGGCAAACCACTTAATCTCTCTGTACTTCTATTTCCCCATCTGTAAAATGGGGATGCCAATATCTTCCCATCTCCCAGGGATGTTGTGAGGATAACAGCTTTAATGTTTGAAACACTTAGATAAAGGGCAGTTCAGTATTTGTACTTAAAAATGTAACTTGGGAGTGCCGATCAGTTCCTAGTTACATTTTAGAAATACTGGGCCAGATCCTCCCCTACAGCTAGGAAACACACAGGGCAGGTCTGTGATTATGTATGAAAAAGTGCTATATTCGCCTAATATATTATATATTTGAATAGTTCTGAAAATGTTATTTAAAAGTTTTTGATCAGTAAAATACTGTGTAATCAAGGCATAATTTCTTCAGCTCATGGAATGTTCCCAATTACTGTACTGCTTGGCAAACTAATCTTCTGTGGTGCATATACTGTGTCCCATGTTACTGGAAGATCTTTGAGTTAAATCACTTGAGACTCCATACTGAAGTAAATTACTATAACTCTAAATAAATTCCCAAGTCTCCTCCCAAAATACACTGTACTCCATGTAAAACCCTAGAATTATTCTCTTAGGATAGATTATTTCCTCTTTGCTTATTCCAAAATCCTGGCCCACACCCATCTTTTAGTTTAGGTGTAACCTTTTCCTTCCAGTGTAACTAAATCTTTTTTCATGTTCCTTCCACTGCTAAATTATTTTTTTTCTGCAAGAGTTTGTCTTTCAAAGTCTGCTACTATCCTTTTTGACCATACTAGGGAACTTGTCCAAGTCAACAAAGAGGCAGCCTTTATCAGTGTGAGGCTGTTCATGAAGTGGATGGTTTCATACATTAGCGTGGGAGAATTGCCTTAACATAGTCTATTCATGCATATATGCCAGGTGCATCCACTTACACAACTCAAAAAGCTACTGCCACCCCATCCTCCGCTGCCAGGGCCATTGTGTACTTTTGAGTGATGAGGCAAAGGCAGGATTGGAATCGTCTCTTGGAGGAAGTGGAGTGAGAGAGAGACAGAGAGTCCAATCTCAGTGCCTCCAAAAAAAATCTTCTGTAGAGAGCCTTTTAACTCTGAGTTGCTCTGCAATGCTGGAGCTCTAAAAGGGGATTAGAGGCAAAAATGTATGAGTCTAGAGCAAGATTCAGTACTGCATCACTGCCCTCGGATACTGTAAGAGGGACAAAGGAAAGCTAAAGTATAAATGGAGAGTGACATTTTCCTTGCATTGTCCACAATGAATACATTTTTATATGAACAAAATTGTTGGAACAAGACAACATGCATGCCTGATGTTGAAGAAAAGCCTGTTTGTGCCTAGTACATTGGAGACATTGTTCATAAATAGTTCATCCTTTTGTAAATATTGCCCTGTATTGGTGCCAAGATTGCTGTCGGTTTGGGTTATCAGCTAAGTAAGTATCAGTCATGCACGTGTTGCCTGGGAGAAACTTTAATATGTGCACCAGATTTAAAGAAAAACAAATCCTTTTAAGGATCTTCCTGTTCATTTGTACTTAATCCTCCCTGCTTTCCTCCTTTCCCCAAGTACGTTGATTGACTCTACTCTCTTCTCCAGTGTATACAAATAGGGTGTATTTGTGCAGTGTGAAGCACTGTAGAGAAAAGACTTTGGGAGCGGTCACAGTTTTGCACCCATTATTGTCAAAGCTTTTTATATAAGGCCACCTCATTCGTGGTTGAATACAGGAAGATATTTCACATGTATTACTGAGAGGCTCAACTTGCCATATCGCAAACTTCCTTCTTAAGACATTTCTGTACATAAAGTAGATGATTTTTTCCAGGCCAAATCCTAGTCAGTGTGAATTTTGTCATTTATTTTCAATGTATATTATATATAATTAGAAACTGTGGCCCAAACTAGTCTGCTGGTGTAAATTGGGCATATTTCCCACTGAAGTAAGCAGAGCTGTACCAGTTTATATCATTGGAGAATTTTGCCTTATTTATTCTACAAATAACTTAAACTTTCAGAAACATTGACATGTTACAGAGTCATTCAGCCAGAATTCCATTAATGTTAAAACACTTTCCCTTTGCAATTCAGTACATTTCTACTGCACTTCAAGCAAACTAGGGTACAAATTTAATGACAGCTTAATTATTATTAATAGTGGCAGAGAACCTCCTTCACTTCCTTCTGTGTCTCATCAATGTATCATAAACAAATGTAGAGGTTACAGACTTTGGAGAAAACATGCTTTTACACTGTAATGTTTGTGACAAATCTATATTAATCAGAGTTCTTCAAAAAGTTATTTTATGTTGTAGTGAAACCACTTCAAGATAGAATTTGCTATAAGCCATGTTTTAGTCCAAAACTATCTTAGCTGTTAGTTTGGTGTAAATCAGATACTAATACTTGTACCTTTCTTCTGAAGATTTTAAAGCTAACATTTATACACATAAGTCCTCACAGCTGCCCTGTGATGTAGTTGTTATAACACTTATTTTACAGGTTACTGGACTGAGACCATACAAAAACATTACATTATTTGCTCAAGATCATATGGCAAGTCAGTGGCAGGGTCAGCAACAGCTGCCAGGATTACAGACCTACAGTTCTGTGTTCCAGCAACTAGACAGTACTTATATATGATGCAATACAAATTAGGTGATGATTTTGGGTTAGTAGGTCAATACAGTTTATTACAAATCAAGAGAAAAGAGATCTTACTAGCATGAGACCATAAAAACTGAAAACAAATGGCCCAATTCCCCCTTCAAGACAGTTTTACAATGGCATATTTCACTTACTCCTGATTTACTCCTGGGTTAAAGAGATGAGAGTAAGCTTTTATCTTATCCAGCCCTATGGCTTTGTTAATGGATCATCACACTGTAGTCTGAGAACTCCTTTTGGGAGTTGATATGGGTCTGTTTCTCCTCAGGCTGGGAGCATTGCCATTTCTGCAATCTTGGCCTCAGGAAATGCAGAGAACAGAATTCTCCAGCATCTCCTAATGACAGGCTGAAGTTAAGTCCCGATAGTCTTTTAGGTAGTTAATGCCTTTTGAACTCAGTTAGTGCCTTAAGTAGGGGTGGAGGGGAGGGGAGAAGAGAGGGTACCAGTTTGAATTAAAGAACTGGGTGAAAACAAACTGCACCATGTCCACTAGAACAGTCTTGCTTCCTAGTCTCTTATTTGAGGACAGGACCTTGGAAGAGCTACGCTAGATGACAGGTAGAGCTGGCTCTTTAATATTTAGAACCTATTGCCACAGAAGATGGGGAAGGGAGGAATCCCACCATCCTTAATAACTTGGCACATAGGTCATTAAAATATTTGTCTGTCTCGTACTAGATGGATAACAAATACACTTGACAAGAAACACAAGCAGCTGGACATAATCACCTGCCAAGACACCTGCCACAGTTGCTAGAAGTTTTTCTAACAATATTTCATATCTGACTGGTCCTTTTTTTTTTTAATCCCACTGAAGCGAACAAACAAATACTTGTACCCTGTGCAAAACAATCTATTACACTGAATAAATATGCTGCATGTACAGTGAAACCCTTTCTGAATAACTGATCAGAGAGTAAACCTGATGAATAAGAAGGCGAGGGAAAAACCCCCCCAACCATTATCACATACAATACAATGAAATCAGTCAGTTGAACGGCCAGGTATAATGGGCCAAATTCTATCCTTAGTTACAGTGTGTAACCCTATTGACATTAAGGGGCTGAATTAGTGTATCTGAGAACAGAAATTGGCCCACTAACTGCAGAAACCTACTGTTTACATTTGTATTGTTAGCACTACAGACTGTACCACCTGCTTTTGGTGACTACCTGTCAAAAGGAGGAAGGGTAATATTAAGAGGAGTGGCTGAATAACAACAGGATGTGTCTCTTAGGTTGCCAGTGTGCTTGGTAGTATGTAATTTTACTTTAGTGCTATTTATTTTAAAAGCAGTTATCAAGGCAGCATGGTGGCTTTTAGCATTCCAGGAAGCTTCTACCTGCAGCTGAATGTTAAAGACCCTAGAACCTGTCTGTTCTCTGACTATGCTGGCTTACACCCAGTTTCTGAAATCCGTGATGGGTGAACCCAAGTTGTACGATGTTGTCCACATCATGAACACTGACTTCAGAGGCGCTTCCACTCAGCAGGGAATGGTTTAGCCACACCCTTGTTAGCCATTCTTTAACTGATGCAGTAGAACTACTTATTCATTACGTTGCTAATGCCACCATATTTCCTTCTGCCATTAAGAAATGGATGACACTTGTTACTCGACCAGTGAAACTTCATGTTGAAAAACTAGGAAGAAAGCATGTTGCTTCATAGCAAATTCTGGCCATGTCTACAGTACAAAATTATGTTGTCCTAACTTATGCTGGCATACAGCCACTGCAGTTATTAAATTGCTTGTGTGTGTGTGTGCAGTTGTCTCCTTATGTCGGCAGTGCTTGTCCTCACCAGGAGTGCTTGTATTGATTGTATTGTCAGTGTGGAGCATTGTGGGACAGCTCCTGAAAGCCAGTAATAGTTGATGTAAGCAACCTAATTACATCAACTGTGACTCTAAACTGCTCAGGGAGGTGGTGTTACTAAATCA
Source organism: Mesoclemmys tuberculata (assembly GCA_007922155.1). Lineage (NCBI taxonomy): Eukaryota > Metazoa > Chordata > Testudines > Chelidae > Mesoclemmys > Mesoclemmys tuberculata. The sequence goes on along the minus strand of ML675604.1, from coordinate 54,232,650 downwards.
GTGTAGAGAGGCACTTACATTGGTGAGAGCCAAATTCAAGTGAAGATACTTCCACAGCTAGGTCAACTCAAGGCAGCTTGTGTCAACTTAAATCTGTAGTGTAGACCAGGTCTCTGTTTCAGTTATGTCTGCAATGTAATCCCTTATTTAGCCTCAGAATATGTTTGTATATGAAAATAGTTCCTGTATATCCTAAAAGAAATCAGTCTTCTTGCTGCCTTCCCATGTGCAATATATATGGGCAACAATTTATATTGGAGAACCCTACTGCAGATATCATTTTTTAAATAAAGAAACACCCAACAAACATAGCAACACTTCCATTTCATAATATCCCTTTCCAAAAGAATTGTTGTTAGCATAAAGATCTCTGCAAAGTTGCACAAGTTCTCCTACTAAGCCTGCAGGCAGCACATCTCATCATTTCTACAAACTGATTGGAGATTTTTTAATATTCCTCCCCTACTCTAGCCACCTGATTGTACAGCAGAGTTGACCTGTGGCATCCTTTCAATCAAAGCTAAAGACTTTGTAGTTTGCAGTGGTAGTTTTATCTTGTTTTGTGTTGGAATGGGATTGAAGGTGAGTAATACTCCTTCCTGGGCATGAAGGGCCACATCATTAAAAAATCTACTAGCTCATTTTTTTAAAAAGAGTGATTAATATATTATTTTGTTCCTACACAAGATGATTTTGACCCAGATCTTGCATATTTTATCTCCATATAGGATTATTCTATGGAATATGACCTAGTCAAATACCTTTTTTTATGTGACCCATGATTTCTGATGACATTGACTCCTCACCTATTATATCGTTCATTAATTCTGCTTCATCTTAGTTGCTTAACCAATTCTACTTTCTTGCAAGAACAGTTATTAATACTCCTAAATCATGATATCCCCTAGAGAGGAAAATGGTCTATGGCTAGCACAGTCTCTGGGGATTCATCTTCCAATTAATATAATACTTGCTTCATATTTAGTACCTGTGAGTTACTGAATATTAGTAAATTCTATGTAGTTCTGTGCTGATAAGTAAAGACTTTTATGCACTCAACTGGGAATTCATCTAGATCAGCCAAATAATCCATAGATTATATCTTTAAGAAAAACAACCTATCTTGATTTTAAAATTGTCAGTGATAGAGAATCCACCATGATGCTTGGTAAATTGTTGCAATGATTAATTACTTACATTGTTAAAAATGTACACTCTATTTACAATCTGAATTTGTCTAGCTTCACCTTCCAGCCATTGGATAGTGTTATACCTTTCTCTGCTATATTGAAGAGTCTATTGTTAAATATTAGTTCTCCATGTAGGTTTTTTAGACTGTAACCAAGTCATCTCTTAACCTTCTCTTTGTTAAGATAAACTCAAGATGCTTAATCCATTTATCATTATAAGGCATGTTTTTAATCATTCTCATGGCTCTTCTGTGAACCCTCTCTGATTTATCAACATTTTTCTTGAACAGTGGACACCAGAATATGAATTAGACAAAACAAAGAAATCTAACAATCAATTTAAATCACATTTTGATAAGAGTAAGTGCACTGAGTTTGTTTCTATACAAACATAGCAGAACACTGTTAGAAGCTGCTACAGTATGTGGTGGAACTCAGCAAATTTCCTAGTTTTTAAAGTAAATGCAAAGATTTTCTCAAAGATTTTGATACCTTATGCATGGGGTACATTCTTACTCTGCACTTGGGAAACTGATTAAACTAATGTGTACAAAGGCACTGTTCTTGTGGAATAAGGGTGTCCACATGAGAAGATAGCCAAATTTTCTGTCAGTGTAGAAGTACCACCTCCTTAACAATGTTAGCTATGCCAACAGAGGAGTACTGCATCTGTATTGGTGCTTTTGTTGGCACAAGTATGTCGATCATGTATGTGGTTTCTTAATGTTCCACTTCCCCCCAACTGATGTAACTATACCAATATAACTTCTCATGGTAGACTAAAGTCTAAGTTTGCAGTTTCAGCCAGAGGGTCCAACTAGCTTGCATAACGACTGAGGAAGGGTGGAGGCAAATTTTCAGTTGCGTTTCCAGCCCTCGGCCTTGATTTCTTCTGGCTTCCACGGCACCCAAAACTGAGCACTGAACTTCCTTCCAGCATGCCCTAATTGCTCACTTTCAGAATTCCCCTGACTAGAAATAATTCAGCCTCCAGATACATGGGTGCAAATCCCATTGATTTCAGGAGGTGTTACACGCACATCCAGGAAGAGAATTGAGCCTCCAGGTTCTGATTTTCAAATTGTGCACACAAATGTGTACCAAACTTACACACTGCCACCAAAATTCTGTGGTGATGTACACAAAAGTACCACACTTTTGGATTCAATAAGGTGCACAAGATTGTACATCAATGCAGAATCTGGGGCCCATAATTACTGTGGTTGGGTGAACAAAGTGAGATCTTATAAATGTCAAGTTATGAATCTAACTGGCTATATGCATGTACAGATAGTCAACTTGTGCATGGAATCATAGTAACTGCTTGTGCAATTAAACATGCTATTGGGCTCCTATATTTTATGCACTGATTTTGAAAATCAGGCCCTCTGTGTTGTAATAGTATTCTCCTAGTCTATTTTCATTCTGTGCCATTATGATTGCATGGCATTAAAACACCCATGCAGCAATAAATATATATTTATAAAAAGGACCATTTTTATTTTTTAAAAACTTTTAAAGTGCCAGTTTCTGCCCTCCTACCTTAGCTCCATACAAAACTAGATTTCTCTTAGTTTAAAACAATCCCAATACACTTGTAGTAGAAAAAATTGCTCCTTACCTAGTCAAATATTTTGTCAGTCTTACTTTTCTCACAAAGATCTCTGTAGTTGTAACACGTCATCTGTAGTTCAACAAATTCTGTTTGTTTTAGACTGCGTTGATGTTGCCCTATTAGCTTTTTTCCCATCATCTCCAGTTTTGGTGGGGTCTGAAGTGCCTCCTTATTTACATTGCAAAAGGAAACCCTCATAAATCCCTAAAAGAGCTGAGGGCAAAACTGAGTAGATCTCTACTTTGTTACTTTTCTTCATGTACTCCTCTGCCACTGACATCAGTGGGAGTGCTGCACAGGGAGAGCAGACTCTCATAACTGATTCACTACACGTATCTAAGAGGAGAAATTTGCTTTAAATATTCCATCCCCCGGTTCCTTTTAATGGAGCTTACTGTTGGATTTCATTATTTAGTGCATCCTCATTACAGCATTGGTTCAATTCTATCATTCACAGATATTGGAATATGAAATAGAAATACCGTCTGGGAAAATGGAGTTCTTGTCTTTAATGTTGGACCAAAAACATATATTTAATTTATATGAGGCTTCTTTTTCAAGGAGATCTGGAGGGGCAATAGACATTTTTAATACAGCTTTAAGTATTTTTGTTTGTCCATTGCTGATTAATTTTACATGGATAATGTGTGTTTATACAATAAAAAGACACCTGAGATTTGGATCTTCCTTTCATAAAACATTATTTCTCCAGATGAGGTTACAGGAGAAGCTTCATTAGCTACTGTTTTTCTATGGTAATTCAGCTTCTTGCAGCCTTTGATATGTAAGTATTAATCTGACCTTTCCCCCCACCCCTGATATCTCTGCCACAAACACATGAATACATACACAGGCGCACACACCATCAAAATAATTTCAGCACAAGTAAGTACACTATGAACTATAAGTTTAGTATTCCTATTATAGTGAAAGCAGACTGCCACCTATGGGTAAGATTTAGCATTAGCAGATATACTGATCTTTTAAGTAGCATTCCATTACAAGTTGAATTCATCACAATAGGTAATTATACTAGCAGAGTACAATCTTAAGTTATTTGCTATATATTTTGTTGTTAGCAATTTATTCTGTTCCTGTGTCAGTTGAATAGTAAAATAACCTCTTCAGAAAGCACTGCCCTATTAGAAAGTTGGTAGAATATTCTTTGTTTTTCCTCAGTGGGTATTAACTAGGTAGGATCATCCTAATTCCCCATGTAAGGAAGGACTTGATTAAGGTGAGCTATATTATAATGTGTTAAACAATGATGCATCTAAAAATGTAGTTAACCCTATGTGTTAATACTGTATTTTGGTACAATTTGTTTTACTTATGTATATAAATAGCTCTTATGCAATACATATATGGCTTATAGAATTTTGTATATAACTAGTGTATAATATGCAATTGAAAATCTTTTTTTTTTAGTTTAAAAAAAAAAGATTTTCAAAGAGGATAGAGAATAGAAAACTGCAACATGTGATTACTGAAGTCTTGATTATCTGGTAATGAGCCTAATTAGAAAACTCAAATGGAAGTACAGATTGAAATGCCAAGTTTATTGTATTAAAACATTTCTTTCCAGGTCAGTGTTAAGGTACTTAAAAAATTGATACATCTGTGTATCTCTGGCCACTAAACTTAAAGAGAGGAATCGCTGCTAGCGTAGAGCCACTGTACTGTAGTAGGCTGCATTACAATGAATGTCTACTCAGGTTTTAAAAATTGAAGTACAAAATAATAGCTAAAAATCTAAAAAATTAATGCATGTATTTTGTGTTTATTTCAAGGGAATATAACTTTGATGGACTAACCAAAAATTAACTGTAAGCATTACACATTTCTCTTTCTTTGGATTAGCAGTTCTGTTGAGGGAATGATGGTTGGCAGGCAACTTTCAAAAGAGAAAATTAAATAAAGAACAGCTAATAAAATAAGACATCCACATTTTATTTTAAAAATATCCCTTTTTTATTGGTTGTGTGTTCTTAATTTTAATTAGTTTATTAATTATGTAATTCAGCCTCTCTGAAAAGTTGAACTAAATGTTACTGTACTGTTTATCATAAAATATGTGTTTCCAATTTTCAGTATTTTATTAATGTCTATAAACATATAACATACTTTAAACAGTGTATATGCTTCTTTGATATTGAGCACATTATCCCAAATCACATTTCATGCTAACCTTCTCAGTGTTGAGTGGTGTATCGTGTTCTACAGAACTCAGCTATTTGTGTCAGTTTGGATGTCAATAGAGCAAAAATATTTTATAGCAAAATTTACTCTGATTTATAGTAATTTAGTTCCTGTTTGCATAACTCCAAAACACTGAAGCAATGTATTTGAGACACTATAGCACCAGCACTTTCCAATTCATACTCTTGTGTCCAAGCTCTCTGATAAAGTTCTCCAAAAACAGTACCACATACTACCAAGCTAGTCTGAACCTGAACCACTTACTCTCCATTGATCGAACATTCCCTGTCAAACATTGATTACTGTTCCTTTTATCATGTAGGGAATCCAGTTAAGAACACAACATGGAACTGTACAAACATCTGTGACAAATGGCTTGTCTCAGTCATTGTGGTCTTTGCTGTTTAATCTCTCATTGGAGAACAGCTATTTTGGTGCACTATAGTACAGTGCAACCTACTAAACAACAAATACCAGTACTTGCAAAAGAAATAAAATAAAAGAATATCTTTCTCATGAACCAATCCAAAACCTAGACTAAATACAGTCAAGCTGTTTAAATTAAAAGTTGCTAGAAGGGAAGAGTCCTTATTTAAAACAAAACAAAAAATCCCAAAACTTTCAGTGCACTGAAAAATAAAAATGTGGTAGACCATTTTTAATCAGCAAATCTATTAAAAGAATGAGTCAAATCATCTTTGTTGCAATGGCATTTCATTGAGTTACTCCTGGATATATGTCAGTCAGGGCCGCCTTTAGCTCAAATGGCACCCCAAGTGAGGAGTGTCTTCGGTGCCCCTCTCCATTTGTTAAACTTTTGAATACCTTATTTTTTATTGCATTTGCAGCCCATTTCATTACTTTGACGCACAATTTGCATGCATAATTTATTCCTGTCATATAAGATGATCAATTTGTATTTATTCATGCCATATATAAGCAAATTAAAAAATATTTGTTTCCTCTAAGCTTATAGAAACTTTTAAAGAATAACTGAAATGTACTAACATCAAGAAATTGAACTGTGCACCAACATTGGATGGACCATTATTAAATAGTGTACAATAAGGGACAGCCTTCGAATGTTAACCCTAATCCTATAGTTCAAAAGGTCACTGGCATCTCATTAAATATGTCCTTTATTAGTCACTACTTACATTCTCCAAGTCTTAAAACACAAGTACACTTTCCCAATTACACAATAAAACAAGGCTGACAATATTGCAGTTAGGCTGTCACTTCACTTCATTCTGATATCTCACTGACTGGCGACGTCCCTCCCTTCATATACCCATTAGATCATGGCTGACAACATTTAGAAGGTTTGAGGAAATGTAGTTTTCAAAGTCTGGAAGGTCCACAAGATTCTAGAATAGTCCAGAATATTCAAGGAGGTCAGTGAAAATGAATCCACATAAGGAATATCTGAAACATTTTACTTCAAACATTCTATTTTCCCTTTTATTGCTAATAACAAAAACAGCACTCCAAACCTGGCACCTCCTTAAGCCTGGAACCCCAGTCACCTGCTCTCAAATCTGGCCCTGATCTTGGTGTAAATGAGAGCAGAATTTATCCCTATGTTTCCAATGTACCAAATCACAATATATTCCCACTTCAGAGCCTACATAATTGAGGCCCTGTTAAACGAATAGGTCATTTGAAAAAAAAAAAACACCACCACACACATTGGTGCAACAATAGCTAACTACTCTATTTCAGTCAGGAAATTATCATTATGCAGAAAAGATAAGAAAGTAAATATCAAGCAACCTTCCCAATTATTAGGTTCAAGTGCTTCTTGTCAATTTTCATCTTCTTATGAAGGGACAGGGAAAATTTTCCATTTCTTTCCAAAATGAGTGAGTGCTAAATAAGACATAACCTTAATCTTTCTCTACACTTGTTTTTGTCAAATGCTTTGAATGGTTCTCATAATGTATAATCTATATAAGGGCGGAGTATGATTATTACTATTATAGTCTGTTTGATTACTCATAATGGATTTTTATCCTCTTACAAAAATGTTACAAAATACTGAAATATTTAATTTTCATCAGTCTTTGCTAGGTCTGTTCTAAAAACAGTCTATTTTGGGACTTTTCCACCTTTGTTATACTACTTGATTGGCTGTGTACAGACACTTGTATGTTTACTTTTTTGTGAGGAACAGGAAGTAGAACAGTTTGTGACTTGGGAGAATGTATGGGAAGCTTTGTAATGGGAAAAGAAAAAGGCTGTATGAATAATAACATAGTCTATAATTGATGGACAGTGAAACACATAGAGTAGACTCACTGTAAACTCCAGATATACAGTAGCCTTTACAGCAAGTGTATGGTTCTTTTTTTGTTTTGTTTTGTTTATTTAGTTACCATGCAAATCATAGAGCAGAGCTGAGAGAAACTAGCAGTAGAAAGACTTATAAATGGAGAAATGGAAAATCAATGGAGAAAGGACTTAGTACCAGTGATGTCAGAATGATTTGAAGGGAATGAATGTATATATTCCCTTGTGATGTATTTATTATGTATCAACACAGAGGGCAATCTGAGCCATTAAAAAAGATACGGGACCTTCATTTGAGCTGAAATTTGTTATTGAATAAATATCTTGTATTCATTGTGGTAATAGTGTTTTGAATCACCTAAGCAGGAATATTATTATGTACTTATTCAAGAATGTTTTATTTGTCATCTTTTTGAGTATTTAAATTTTTGAAATGCATAGGTCACATTCAGTAAAACATACTAAATCCTCATGTTAATATTGTTCAAACTTTTGTAATGGGACTATCTAGATCAAACTCTTCTGGTTCACATTCATGCTAAGAGAAAACTCCTGTTGAGTTGACACATTGATAGATTAAGAGTTCTGCTGAGAAATAGCTGGAAATGATTGTTCAAACGTCTTGCTACTGTGTAAGAAGGATAATGGGAATGGAGATATTATTTATGACATAGTTTTTCTCAAAATCATAAAAGGTGCCAATGACTATTCTGTTTCCACTGTCTGAGAACTTTCCCCAACTTTAACATTATGAAATACCAATACTGTATAAACAAATTAGTCTAAGCTGAACTGGAAAGAGAGAGACTTGGGTTTGTACCTTCATTACTTTTGGCTTTTTTCATGATGTATAATTTTTTTTAAAGATGGCTGGGTTTTTTTTCTGCTTATTTTTAGAAATTCAGGTCTTGTCTAACTGATTGGAGCAGCAATAGGATTATGAAACCACAAATAACAAGGAGGTGAAATCTGATTTTAAATGGGGCTGATTTTTATTTGGACTGTTTAAAATTCCTTGCACTAGACCCTTAGTTGCTATAAATCAGCAAAGTGTCACTTAAATCAATGTAATTTATACTGATTTACATCAGCAGAGGATCTGGCTTGTATCTTTGGTTAGCACCTGTTTACCTAAAAGAATCTGAAGTCTTTTTAATTGAAGATTAAGGCCCTAAGGTAAATTTTAAAAAAAATTCACTTTTTTAAATTTCCAGAGGGGTAGCCGAGTTAGTCCGTATACAGCAAAAACAACAAGAGTTCTGTAGCACCTTAAAGACTAACAAATTTCTGTGGGCATAAGCTTTCATGGGCTACAACCTGCATCTGATGAAGAAGGTTGCAGCCCACGAGAGCTTATGCCTGCAGAAATTTGTTAGTCTTTAAGGTGCTACAGCACTCTCATTTTTATTTTTTAAAATGGAATTTAGGCACTTCTGACAATTTTACCCTCAATTTGCTGTGGGCCACACCTTGTATAATCATTTATACCAGAGCAAAGTGGGTGTGAAATGCTCTCATTCTGATCTGGTTGTGTTTTACACCCACTTATGTCGTGGGAAATAGCCCAAGATTGAAGGCAACAGAGAACTGGGCTCTCAGTGCCAGGTACCATCAGTTAAGGGCTGAGAATACTCCCAATACTTATTTCTGAATGGTCTGAGAAGTCTTCCAACAGAAAAAGGGAAAACAAGACCCGACATCCCTGTCAAGTCAGACATTTTTCTTGTTAGCTGAATGTAATTTTTATTTTTTTAAGAATGTATGTCTATACAGAAACAAAAGAAGGCACCAACACAGGTTTGAATTTTTGCAGATCCAGTCTAAAAACAAAGTCAAATCTCCCCCTTTTGTGTTTAGCATTATATAGAGCTTCTCAGCTTTAAAGAGATAAAAGGATAAAAAAATCCTCAAAATACTCCGTGATATGGGTTTTATTCTCATTATCTAAGTAGAGAAACTGAGGCAAGAAGGTTATATGACTTGCCATAAGCTTAGAGCCCAGAAATTTCTCAACCCAGTTTTGTGCTCTGGCCAGGCTTCTCTCACACACATTCATTTTGGGGGCTCACACTGAGACCATTTAAGTGTTTTTAGGATTTTAAATAATGTATTAAAACATGTGTCTAAACAAAAAAGAAAAACTCAATTTAGAAAAAATGGAAAGGTGTAAGGTAGTAAATAATGACTACATGGAAATGTTTTAAACAATGTAATTATGCTTTGGTGGTAAAGCAGGTTAATACATTCTCTTCTCAAGTCTGGAGACATGACTTGGATAACAAGTGAAATTAGTTAGATTGTCTCGGGCTAGATCTTAATGGATTTTTATTCATCTCACAACATTACGTGATTTGACATGTTTCTTAAACATAACTAAAAGTCTGTGTTTAGAACAGGCCCAGGACAAAAAAAAGCAAGGGATTATACCTCAGGATTTAGGTAATAGATATAATTGTATGGGGAAGCTTCCATAAGTAGCTTTTATTCTGAGTTCTGTGTAAGTATTTCACTTTTCTGAGGACTAAATTTCTTTCTCACTCACACTCCCTCTCTCACACACACAATTTAGAAAAAGAAAATATGATTATACTCTAAACTGAACTTCTAATTCCCTATGCTATGTACAATATGTAATGCTTTCATTTTTTTGTATGAGGAAAAAAATCTGTAAAGTGACATTTACATATATACTTGAATTGTTGTTGTCATGCAATCCATCTGCGTGGCACCTTGTAAATCCTAGCTGTGCTGAAATCAAAGGACTCTTTGTCATTCTGAATTAACAATTTGTTGCACTTTGGCTTCTTACAGTTAGTTAAGCTTTTCCTATGTAGAAAGATTGAGATTTTCAGGCACCAGCAGCATAGTCTATTTCAACCTAGCACTTAGTAAGTTGGATTCTGGATCCTTCATTCGCTTCACAAAAAATCCAAGCACTATGGTTTCTTGTTTTCTTACTATTATAAATATTTTCATCTGGTTCTTTTTCCATAAAATTCAAAAGGCGTGGTTATTAAATCTCAGCAGACTGGTTAACCCACAAGTCATCAGTAATTTTTTACAAACGCTCTCCACAAAGAAAAGCACAGTGCAGCTACACTCTGCTTGATATTTATGCTATGTTTCACTGCCCCAAGGATGTGACTACTGTATCCTTTAAAACAAAGGAGAAACCCATAGTTTCAACACTTTACTGCAAATCTTCTTTCCCTCCTCCTCTTCCTTCCCCCAAATAGGCATTGCTACATCAGGTAGTTACCTATCTGATTAAGAGAAAATGAACACAATCCACTATCTTTTTTAAATTTACATTTTAAAACATATTAAGATCAGCATAAAAATTATTCACTGACACGGCATGAAAATATTATAATACACATGACAGAGCTTTTATGCTTCTATATATTTCCCTCCCTTAGTGACAGAGATGTCATTGGACTCTAGCAACAGCAGAGGCTGTGCTGCTATTGGGTAAAAATGCTGGCTTATCCCTTTTGGTAGGTAGAGGCTAGCTGCTGTAATGGCCAATCAGGTGTTTTGTATCTAGGAGAAATATGGTATGTATAGCTATTTAAATCCGGCTACAATGATGTAAGCAAGGGTGGCTGTTGTAAAAAAAGGGGGGGAAGAGGTTAGTAATAAGACAAACTGAAAGGAAAATCTTGTCAAGCTGAATTATTTACAGTGCACTGGCTAAATCCAAGTGAAGAGGAACATAAGTGACCCACCATACCTGCACACTGAACCAAAATGTTAAAGCCTAATCAAGACACCCTTCTATCAGAGGTTTTATACAGACACACATTTTCTCTCATTCCCTAATTCTGAAGAAATTTATAGTAGCATGATTTCTCCTGATGGTAATCTTTAAAATTAAACATTTGGATTAATATTAAGCCTGCTGTTCTAGCTCACGGGGTTCAAAAAAGAACTAGATAAATTCACGGAGTACAGGTCCATCAGTGGGTATTAGCCAGATGGGCAGGAATTGCTGTTTGTCAGAGACTGGGCATGGGCGATGAGATGGATTACTTGATGATGGCCTGTTCTGTTCATCCTCTCTGAAGCACGTGGCATTGGCCACTGTCAGAAGACAGGATACTGGGCTAGACCATTATTCTGTCCCAGTAAGGCCATTCTTAGGTTCTCACTTTGAATCACATATCGAATCTGGTTTGCAAACTGTTCACATGAAGCTTTTTAAAACGAGCCATGTGCCAAACTTCTGTTAAAAGAGAGGTGAAAGGGTGGCATTATGCATTTAAAATAGCCCTGCAACGATGGGTCTCTTTGGACCAAATTTAGCCCCAATTTACATCCAACCTACCTTCTGACTTCAGTGGTGTCACACAGGGTATAAATCAGGGCAGAACTTGGCCCTTTGTGTTTCCGGCATCATACTTTATTTTCCAGAGACGTACACCTTATCCTTCAATATGCCTTGTGGGCTGAAACAAGGCAGACATGGGCTCAGTTCAGCCTGAGAGATAAAATTCCCCAAACAATTAAGTTATTTTAAAGATGTGTAATTGACACATACTTATTTATACTATTCTGGTTTCAAACTGTGGATTGATGTAGAGATATATTAATCTAGCCTTTTTTCTTTTAAAATTTCCCACTGTTGCAACTACAGATTTAATTTTTGTTTGGTAGCAATGGTGGGAGAGCTGGATGTAGGCTAGTAGATGCTCCTGTCTGCTAATGATTTGTTTATGCTAGTGATCCCATTATTGCTATCAAAGATAAGTGTTGTGCTGGCGGTAGCAATGGGGTAGCGGAGGGGGGAGGATGTTAAGAAAAAAGTTAGTGTGGATAACATTAAAATATATGATTTATATCATGCAATGAGGCTGGCATGATCAAAATTATCTTGTAATTAGCACTCTGCTTTGACATGCCAGAGACTGGGATTGGACTTCTGTGCTAGTCTCTCTCCACAGACTGACTCTGCCTGCGAATCAGTGGTTTTCTGGCACGCTGGTGGCTAAAGGGAACAGTCAAGGAAGATAAAGACATGGCTAAATGATTTCTTTGCATTAGTCTTCACTGCCAGGAATTGTGGGGGAGATTCCTACCCTGGACCTACTCTTTTCTGGTATTAAAGATGAGGCACTCAGAGATTAAGGTGTCAGAAGAAGTGTAAGAGCAAATAAATCAATTAAAAAGCAATAAATCACCAGGCCCAGTTGATATATATCCAAAAGTTCTGAAGGAGCTTAAGTTTTAAGTAGTTGAACTGTTAACAAAAATATGCATTCTCTCATTAAAAACAGATACTGATCTAACCGTTTGCAGGGTAGCAAATGTTGTACTTAAATTTTTAAGAGGTTTTATGGGTGATCTGGGGAATTACAGACCAGTAAGCTTTATATCTAGACATGACAGATTGGTTGAAACAATAATTAAAAATAGAACAACAAAACACCTGGAAAATCATGATATGATAAGACCTAACCAGCATGATTTCCTCCAAGGAAAATGTCTCTCTAATCTCTTAGAGTTCTTTGAATGTGTCATTAAAGTACTGGATAAAGGAGAGCCAGCTAACATAATTTATTCAGATTTCCAAAAGGCCTTTGACAAGGTCCTGCACAAGACTCCACAGAGGCCATAGGAGGTTGTTATGATATGGAGCTTCGAGGGAGGAAAATAGGAAAGTCCAAAGACTAAAAACTCATTCAAATGAAGAAGTCAATACTATGTTATGGGCTGAAACAGTATTTTCAAAAAGTGCATAATATTTATTTGAGAAACTGTATTTAGACGCTTTTAAGTATCAATTCAAATTTATACAATACAGTAGTTAGTTCATAATTATGGACAAACCTTTGTTCAGAACAAATACACATGCATCTTAAAAATCTGTGGATTCATATCTTATGATAGCACAATAAAATAAATGAAGCAATTACTAATAACTAAGAAAATTAGACAGTCACCTGTCAGGGATGGTCTAGATAATACTTAGTTCTGCCTTGAGTGCAGGACCTCTGAAGGCCCCTTCCAGTCCTACGATTCTATGATTACCTAACACAAACACAATAGCTTTAAGAAAAGAAATTAAATAAATTCTTGTTTCAGTATTTCTCCCAAATATAAAATCTCCATGTAAAATCTTGATGAAGATAATACTTTGCATTTCTTTAGTAGTTTTTGCCCAAGGATCTTCCTGTTCTACAAATATTAATGAATTAAGCCTCAGAACAAGGACCTGAGAGGTACCGTCGCTATTTAAGTCTGGGTAAACTGACTTACAGAAAGGATAATACTTGTTAAAACTCACACAGGAAGTCAATGGCAAACCAGAAATAGTCCCAAGACTCCTGACTTATAGTCCTACTGTCATTCTATTCCTGACTTGTGATACTGTTACATTTTTTCCCATCAGTCTTCCTTACCAATTTTACAGTAAAGGCTATTATTTAGTCTGGTGTGAGACTGAGCTGCCTTCAAAGTGCAGGATGGGGTCTGTCTCTGTCTCCGTTTTTAAAATAGGAGAGAGAAAAATCTGTTTAAAATATTCTGGGCAGAAACAGCAAATCTTTTCAATTTTTAAATGTGTTGTTTGGGAAATCCCCAATTAGCAAGTGCTCTAGGTACCAATGCATCTTTCATCTGCCTGGATCAAATGGACAGTTCTATTCTTAAAAATTAACCACAATTTATTTGGTGATCCTATGACTGCAGAGAGAGGAAAAAAAATCTGACAGTTTTGTTATTTTTTCAAGCGGGCGGGAGCAGAGCAAAGGGAGGGTTTAAGCACAGCTAGCCTTTTTTGCCCATTTTTAGTCAAGTTACTGACATCTGAGCTCAGTAAGGAAAAAAATCTCCAGAAGCTGATGCTGTAAAAACTGAAGTACTACAAAGGACTGCAAGGCAGGATTCCATCTTATTTTCCTGGCTTTCATCAGCTGCAATGGTCTGTTTATTTTACTTTTGACAGTCTGTCTATTTACATGTTTTAGTTTTAAATCATTTGTAGGAGAAACAATAAAATCAGAAGCATATGCTGTCAAATAAGCTAGTCTTATGTACCAATGAACATTAATTGTTGTGGCTTTTATTTTTTGGAACTCTGTTTTGGAACAATGGAAATATTCAGATTGAATGCTTTCTTTCAAGAAAAACAGCTATGAATGATTTAAAAGCTAAAATACAGTTTGTTTGTTTATGGAATCTGGTTATAAGCCCCCCCTTTGATCAGTTTGGAAGATCAGGCTATTGCTTTCATTGGACAGCAGTTTGTCAGGAATATCACAGTGCATTTATTGTAGATAATTCATTACAATTTGATATGATTAGCAGTTTCTGGCCAGGAAAGGACTGCAAGAGCAAGACGAGGAAAGCAACACAATTATCAATTTCATCTTTCCTTTAGAGTGCTGCTCGTCATCTTTGCAAGAGAGAGTCCAGGTTCAAAGCTGGTCTTCTGTCTGAAACACTCAAATTGCAGTCTTTCTCTTGACGTTATTATGGTGCCTGATCCTGCATTTCTTGAGCACCCTAAACTTCCCCGGAGTCAATGGGAGTTTGCATTATACAAGAAATGCAGAATCAGACCCGAGGCACGGTTTACTCAAGAGAAATTACTCCTGAATTAGAGCATACGCATCAGCATCTGACCTCCCAAGCATGCCTTCAATACAGCATGTGTCCACACACAAAAATGCTCCCAGCAATATACGGCTAATCACTATGTGGTCTCCGTTGGCGCAGTGATAGAATGGGCAGGATGCACTGGAGTAGTGAGTCTAGAGCTGCAAACCGTCCTCCAACCACCATCCATCCCACAGTGCACTGGCACTTAGGGATGTCCAGACTACATTCTGGTCCCTACTATACAGACACTCCTTATCTGTGCAAAATAGTATTACACAGTGGAAGTCATTTGCATTATATTTTGCCTACATGATTTTCTTCCACAGCATTACCTGGTGAGCTTTAGCAGCAAGTATGTCACAGAGCCTTTATATAACACAGAGCCGTGTGCAAAATTTAGACCTGAGTTTCTAAACTGCTGGAGGAAAAAAAAAGGTGCAAACCTCTTCCAGCTACCCAGAGGCAAGCCGTGCAGGCATCGATGACCATCTGGGATGACAAAGAAGTACAATTGCAGCTGACCTCAGTGATTTGGTCTATGACCAGTGCTTTGCTGAACAGAGCATTGCTGAGTCCAGGAAGGAGTACAGGCAGAAGATCAAGAACCTTAATAAAACCAATTCTTTATCCTGGCAATCAGACAAGGGACAATGCATGTTTCCCTACAGCCCCACAGAGGTTCAAAATGCCTCTCCATACCCATCGCTGCAATAGTGCTGAGGAGGTTGATGCTGACAAAAAATAGCATGCAAATATGTTCTGCGGTGTGTGCAGCACTATTTGCACGTGGGTCTGGCAAATTTTTGTGCAGGAAGTTGAACAGGTAGAACTACTAATCTGTAATTGGTGCACTATGGTGGGAACATAAGGGAGGACTATTTTGCATCACTGAGAATCATAGCAACGTAGGGCTGGAAGGGAAGTACACCTAGACCATCCCTGACAGATGGTGGTCTAGTCTGATCTTAAAAATCTCCAAAGATGGGGATTCCACAACCTCCCTTGGTAACCTGTTCCAGAGCTTAAGAGTCTTTATAGTTAGAAAGCTTTTTCCAATATCTAGTCTAAATCCCCTTTGCTGCACGTTACTTCTTGTCCTATCTTCTGTGGACATGGATAGTAACTTCATAATGCTCTCATCTGAAGATGTATCAGGCTGCCCTTCAGTCTTCTTTTCTGAAAAAAAAAACAGGTAAGTTTAGTTAAAACCTTTTTCTATAGATCTGGTCTTCTAAGCCTTTCATCAATTTTGTTGCTATCTACCGGTTTCTCTCCTGTTTGTCTAGAAGCTTGGTGTGATTTGGTCAAATGGAAAATCTCTGGAAATAGGGATATTTAACAGAAATGTTGATATAACCTTAATTATGTAACATCATTGTTACAATAAAACAGTATGTCACATGACATTTTTACAGTTTTCACTGTTGCCTCTGCTCACTGACCATCACCACACATCAAAATCAAATGTCGTTTGTATGTTACACATGGGTGGGGAGACCAGAACAGTGAGATGCATAGATTTAATGTTGTGTGAGCTGGAATGTTATGTCATATTTCACATACATAATGCCACCAAAAAATGCAAATATTATTGTATTCTGTATGAGAAAGAAGATAAAGTTTTGTCTGCTTGTCAGAATTGGCTTGTTTTGGAGCTTGTGTTGTATTTGTCACTAGGTGCAACATATGATTTTTATCCTGTGATTTATTTTTTTTAATTTAAAAAAATCTTTAGTACAAGAACTGAACAAATGAAAATAAATTTGATCTTGGGGCTTTGGGGGTGGGTGTGTTGATAATTTTTAAATTAAATACTCCAATAGGAGAAAAAACAGGAGATGGCTCCCTTTTGTAGCTCAGAAAGAGAAAGCCTGAGGCCCTAATCTTGCAAGTTGTTCCACATAAGTGAACCTCTGCTTCACACCACAGAGACTCAGGCCTTTTCTACACTAGAAAAATAAGTCAACATAAAATATGTTGACTTTCAGCCACCACTATAATTACAGTAGTGGCTGATGTACACACTGTTCTCCTTAGGTTGATGGAGAGCGTCCTCACAAGAAGTACTTCCACCAAGCTAAGGGGCAGGGTGGGAATCTGAGAGACCCATCTCTCAGCTCTCTGCTGGGGGCACACAGGCTCCCGGGCTCCTTGTGTGCTGCCCTCTCCCTCATGCACACTCCCTGGTGCCAGCCAGGAATGCGGCAGCAGCCAAGTCCCACCTGGGCCTGGCACACAGTTGGCAAGCCACCCGCATCCCACCCAGTCCCCGCGTGCAACTGGGAACTGGGTGGCAACCACCTGCATCCTGGGAAGCCAGCCAGCAGCCGCTCCTGTCCCACCTGGTCCTGGCATGCAGCTGGGAAGCTGGGTGGCAGTGTCCCAGGAAACTGGGTGGCAGCCATCTGCTGCCCCATCCCCTCTGGTCCTGTGAGAGCCAGGCCCCAGCTGCCCCTGGATTTCCAGCGGAGGGGTGAATTGACAAGAATGACAGCCCTCCACTGCTGCAAGGAGATGCAGTGTCTACACTGGCACTGCCTCACCTGAGCTCTGCTGACAAAAGCCCTCACTGAGGTGGTTTTATTTTGTCAAAAAAGCAGGGCCGTTTTGCTGGCGGGGGGTGATTGTAGTGTGTACACCAGCACTGGCTGGTGACTTTTGTCAACACAATTTTCCAGTCTAGACCAGGCCTCGCTGACTTGTATAACAGACGTCAGAGTCCACAGACACAGAGCTGCTGTCAAAATTTAGGCCAGGAGTTTCTAACCGATAGAAACGAGTGAAAACACCTGATAGAATGCTTAGGGTCAGGTCTTGGGAGGAAGTAAAGTCCCAAACTGGTATGTAAACTTTCTGTCAGTAGAGAGGAGGGATGGCTGTCATGCAATTCCCCAAGTTAATTGCTTGCTTTGAAATCATATCAGAAGATTGTTGCCATTAATTTTTAAATGGGCCTACACTGTAAGGATGATCAGACAACAGTTAAGACTATCTTACTCTCAGTCCTCGCAGAAGAATTGAGGTGGATAGGACCTAGGCAGTTAAACCCTGTATGAAGAAGGTCTATAGGAATTAAACAGAGAAAGTTTAAATTGCTTATAGCAGTGGCTTTCAACCTTTGGTCTGCAGACTCCTGGGGTTCCTTACGTTGTCTAAGATTTTCAAAGGGGTCCACACTTCCATTTGAAATTTTTTAGGGGTCTACAAACGAAAAAAGGTTGAAAACCCTGACCTATAGCATTTTATAGGGGGGAGTGTATTCTGAAGTTCTACAGACAGGATATAATTCCTGTTAAATTCTGTAGGGTCTAGAGTCATTTCTTATAGAACCCTTTTAAAATTTAATTCTGGTAATTTCTATAAAACTATCCATAGAAGGAAGGGGAATAAAGAGTGAATATGAGCAGACACCCACTGAATGTAGATACTTGCCAGCTGTTGGATCTCTTGCTATGTGAGTGTCGGGAGGAGAGGTTATTTCAAGATTATCTTTCAAAATTTGCTGCCAGTTTCTTTTTCAAAATCCTGAAAAATCTGTAAAATAGCTGTCATAGATTTTTAAATCCAGAAAGGACTATTAGGATCATCTAGTTTGACCTCCAACAGGCGATGAAACCTCACCCAATAATTTCTCCATCAAGTCCACAACTTCTATTTGTGCTAGAGCATATGTTTTAGAAAGACACCCAGTCTTTTAATAATGGGAATTTTTTCTCTGCTATATTTTATGCTTTGTTACTTTAATGAAATTCTTTAATAATCACCACCACCATCACCTTAGATGGAATGCTTCCTGAAGACATTACCCAAGGAGAAGTAGTATGTTAAGTCCCATTGGTGTTTTAAACACAAGCCTCAGTAATAAGTGAAATCCTTCTCCCATTCCAGATGAGCCACGGTGAGCAGACTTGCTGAGGCCACACTGGGGGTGCAACCGCTTCTTGTGGAGTGGCTTGCACCATAGGATATGATAGTAAAGCACAACCCTGGGAGATCCCAGGGGATCAAATTCTCCTGTAACGGGTGTAGTTTCATTGCTTTCAGTGGAATTACTCCTGACTTGGAGTGGAGTAAGAGAAATGAGAATCAGGCCTACAGAGTGAAGTTGTGTCCATTCATACTGGAGCAAGAACCAGACACAATTTGGCTTCTTGTAGTTAGGGTCGTTTTGGTTTTTTGTTGAACTTTTTAGATGAAAGTGTCACATCTACAGCTTGCTGGCACAAATTGTCTATCCCATGTTCTTCTGCATTCTTGGAATAATCTTTTATTAGCAGTCACTCATTATTATTATTATTAGTCACTCAGTTATGGCTGATGTGTGTGGTTCAGCATGCAGGAGGCTTGCACATCAGATTTATGGACTGAAATGGAATAATCAACTGTTCATGCTGCAAAACCTGTCAGAAGGAGCTTAATGGGTTTTCGTTCTGAGCAATGTGGACCTCAGAGAAGCTACAGAGTTTACTCATCCTTGTGCAGATGAAGAGACCGTAGTGTAAATCTGAGCATTATTTGCTTAAAGAGCCATTTTCCTGGGGTTTATCCGTGTGTATTTTTTTCAAAAAGGTCATAACTCATTTGCATAAATAACTACTACTGCCCCAATGAGCACACTCACCAGGATTTATATTAGACAGGATATTTGACAAGAGAGCAAAGAATGTTAAACAAGGGCTAAGGAGCATCCTTTTTGTATTGTGTGTAAGGAACGATCACTTTGAGCTGAATGAGAATTTAATTTCCAAGTTATCCATGCAACCACATGGCACCACTCCTTCCAGCCCCAAAATAGAGAGAGCCAAAATTAAAAGTGGCTGGGTATATGATTTTTGTACTATCATCTCATAGAGTGTGTGTAATATTAATAATTGATATTCACCATTGTATATAGCATGTTGTGCATGGAACTGTACGTATAGTAAGGGCTGTGACAATCTGAGTCACAGAGGGGAATGAAGAAGAGTCTGATCCTGGCTGAAATTGTGACTCGTGCTATGGTGAAGAGCAGGGAGCTTGCTCAATGCTCCCCCGCCCCAAGAACAAGTGAAGAGGGTGGAGGTAGCCATGTAGGAAGGATAGGTGGTCAGATGCACAGGGGCGGAGTAAGCTGCTCTACACAAAAGGGGTGAAATAATTCACTTGCTCCTTAGAGCAACAGGGGAGAAAGCATTCTCTAGTCTGCTCCTGGGTGGTACAGCTATGCAAAACCCCTTTGGGCAGACTGTGCAGTTCTCATCTAGTTTATGAGTAATGACAGGGTCTCTGGCTCAAAACACTTGAAATCTAAATTGATTGGGATAGGATGTTGGAAGGGATAACAAGTGGTGGAGAAGGTGGAGTACACACAACAAGCAGATGAGGTTGCACAGAGGGTACACTACAGATGCTAGTTCCTAGGGCCTGGTCTACATTACAGTTAAACTACATAAGTCATCTTGTAGAGATCTGTTTGTGTATGTGGCTGCACTCAAATTTGTCTCCGCCCAACTTAAGCACCCCATTACAGCGATGCAGCAAGCACCCCCTGCCTGAACAGCACTGAGCCATGGTTGACCTATGGAGGTCAGGGCAGTGCGAGAATAGACACTACATGACCTGTGTTGACCCTAACATTCCTCCAGCAGCTGTCCCGATATGCCCATCAGTGGCCCCTTGTCACAATTGTGAACTCCACTGCTCAGGGATCACGGAGTCTGGAAGTGACCCCCACTTTAAAGCCCCTGGCTATTTTTGAAATCCCTTTTCCTGATTGTCTTGCTTGGCAAGCACATCTAGCAGCTCACCCTTGTGTGCAACTGCCCAACCATCCATGCCAGCTCCACGCTCTACACACGCGCCTGTCGAGAGTAGATAGAACGAGTATTGGATCTCCTGAGCCTGTAGAGAGAAAGAAGTTGTGCAAGCAGGCAGAGCTACAGACCAACTGTAGAAACATGGACATCTACTAAAAGATTGCACGGGGGATGCAAGCAAAGGTTTATGACAGCGATCAGTAGCAGTGCGACGTGAAAGCAACTGAACCACACCAGAGGTAACACAAAGCCAGGGAGGCTACAATCAGCCAGGTGGTGAGCCACACTCCTGCCACTTTTACAATGAATTGCATGCAATACTTGGCAGGCACCCCACAGACCACCATGGATATGTCTGAGGAGCCCGAAACATAGACCTCTGCTGTGAATAGAGGGGAGGAGGAGGAGAAAGGAGAAGACACAGTGTAAGGGAGAGGTCCAACAATGTTACGAGCCAGGATCTTTAAGATTCCACCACAGTCTAGCCAGTCCTGCCAGCCAAGCATAGCCGAGCCTGATGAAGGGGAAGGAAACTATGGTGAATGTGTGCATGCATTTTTCCTTACAATTTATAAATGTAAATATGGTGCCAAGCCCCACCCTGGGTTAAGATACAGATACCAACTTTTCATTGCTTTTCTTATCTGAAAAGAGGTAGAGATGCAACAAACAGAGGTAAAGTTGTCTGCTTTTCATTCCCCTGTACAGTTGAGGGGGAGCCTGTGAAGGAGTTGGTTATGTAAACAGGGATGTCCCCTGTATCCTCCTGAGAGATCTCAATTAAACTTTCATGGAGGTACACTGCAATCCTCTCCCAAAAGTTTCTAGGGATTGCAGCATTATTTCTTCCTCTGCAGTAGGACACTTTTCCATACGAGTCCATGATGACTTCAGCAGGTTACATTGCAGAAGAAGGGCTTGCAGCATATGGGCCCAGATGGCTTTAGTACCACCACCAGCTGTGCACACCATGCCTTTATTACCCTTAGGAGTGCAATATTAGCTAAAATCACCACCTGTAGAAAATACTGCCAATGCTAAGTGCCATTGCCCTGTACTCACACCCATGGAAAGAGGGGCTGAACATTTATTTTTTCATGCAACCAAACAATTCTGTCCTTCTCCCAGGCAGGCCATGCTCATCATAGTTGGGGCCGGAGATCAATGCTGTGCAGAGGCACTCCAAAGCGAGTCTTTTTTACAACTTTATGGGAATAAGGGAAGAGAGTGATGAAACTTAGCTTTCACTTTCCATTGCGGCTGTAAATACAATGATACATCCGTCTGTTTTATCTGTAGCTGCTGCTGTTGTGGCCTTGAGGGCTGCTACCTCCATGCCTGCAGAATGCCCTGCCCCTGAGCAGGAGGAGAAAGAAGAAGACTAGGGAGGACATGTTCAGTGAGATCCTTCAAGCCAGCTGCATCAGACCATGAACAGAAGGCCAGTAGGGTGAATATGGCAGACAGCATGGAAAATAAAAAAGCGGACAGGAGAAAGGCCCAGGAGCCTCAACAGGAAAAGGACAGGGAGCTGGACCAGGATATAATTGGGGTTCTTCAGCAGTAACCACAAGTGCTGCAGACTCTTGTTGATCTACAGGTCTAACAATCATGGGCTCATCTAATTTTATTTGGAGCAAGGGTATTAATGTCCTCTGCTCACAGTAGTGAATGAATAGTGAGGAAAATGTAGGCAGGGCTAGGGGGAAGCATAGCCTTGAAAGAGAAAATGAGGAATTTGTCACTGATGCAGGAAAAGATGTAGAGTTAGTGGTGGTACTAGTAAAAGGGATTAGAGCAATAGGCAAGGAAGAAGGAGGCTGGCAGCTGGATTCGGGGAGCGAGGTTAGTAATGACAAGACTGAGAGAGAGACATCACGGAAAACTGGGTGGGAATTACCAAGGCATAGCCAAGGATTTTGGCAGTAAGGAATGAAAGGAAGAGACAGAAGTTATAAAGAAAGAAGCAACAGGATTAAGGAACAGCCTGACTGTGAGGAGTGAAAGAGAGACAGGAATCCATCAAGGCTAACATGGAAGGGGTACAAGAAGCATTATTATCTATTGCAATGGATGACGGAAAGAGATGAGGCTTTGAGAGACAGGTAGGAAGATAAATTCTGTTTACATCGTGCTGAGTTCATGGCTT
This sequence comes from Mesoclemmys tuberculata, assembly GCA_007922155.1. Taxonomy (NCBI): domain Eukaryota; kingdom Metazoa; phylum Chordata; order Testudines; family Chelidae; genus Mesoclemmys; species Mesoclemmys tuberculata. The sequence continues at coordinate 54,209,811 of ML675604.1, read as the reverse complement.
CATTTTCTAAGTCACCAGGGAGGGTGCTCAGCAATTCTAGACATCAGGCTATATTTAAGTGCTTAAATATGGATTTGGGAGCCTAACTTTTAGGCACTTAGGTTTGAAAATGTTTGCTTAAATAGCTTTTTGAATGTATAGATTTTATCTTATATAGGTTGTCTTATATGCTAACTTTATATAAATTAGATTTCTACCATTTATATGTCTATATAGCTTTTGTGTTAAAAATCCTTTTTTAATGGTGAGTAGTAATATTTTTTCCTTAAAATATGATATTAAAGAGTACAAATAATTATGTAAGTTTAGGCAGGAGTATTCTTAAGAGAGAATGTACGTGGACAATGACTAATGATTCTATTAAAAAAACACTTATACATCTCTCAAGCTGCAATAGAGCTGTTCAGCTTCACCTATTTATAAATTCTGTATGCAGAATCCTTAGTATTTGTTTAGCCCTCTCACCAATAAAAAGCACAAGCGTTATCATCATGCACTGCAAGAATTCTATGATATTGGGGCTAAGCTATTTCAAACTCTTACTGATTGTATTTTCTTTGAGATGGACCGGCTAATAGGCATATTGATTTTTCTAAACCACACAATCTTAGCACACTCTTTTAAACGTTGCCATCTGTTTGTGCCATCACAAAACTCCACTGCAATGTAAATTAAATTGTAACTTTCCCACATTAAATAAATCGAATGTAAACAAAGGCTGGGAAAATCATAATATTCAAGCATCAAGTCTGTCTGTAACTTGCAGAGAGGAATATGGCCTGCTTGGTCTTTGCTCCAGACTGTCCCCTAAGCTGCCCCCAAGACAGATTCTAAGTGCTGGTACTGCAACCAAGGGTGACCAGATAGCAAGTGTGAAAAATTGGGACAGAGAGTAGGGGGTAGTAGGCGCCCTATATAAGACAAAGCCCCAAATATCAGGACTGTCCTTATAAAATCAGAACATCTGGTCACTCTACTGCAACCCAGCAGCATCCACTGTCTGTTAATCCAGCAACTCAGGTTAATACCTTCTCTATTTTCTTTCCTGGCACTGGACACAGAAATGCTATAGACATCTTTCTTCAAGTATCACTGTCAGGGTCAATACATATTTGGAAAAACCAAACAAGTTTGGAGGAACAAATATTTAATAAAGAGTTCTTTTATCTAGCAGAAGATGGCTGCAAGTGGAAGCTAGACAAATTCAGAGTGGAAATAAGGTGTAAATTTTGAGCAGTGAGAGTAATTAACCATTGGAACAATTTACCAAAGGTTATGGTGGATTCTCCATCACTGGCAATTTTTAAATCAAGATTGGATGTTTTTCTAAAAGATATTATCTATGAATTATCTTGGGGAAGTTCCATGGCATGTGCTATACTGGAGGTCAAGGCTAGATGTTCATAATGGTCCCTTCTGGCCTTAGAAGCTACAGTGTCTATTTAAGGAATACCTGTGAGAACTGGGGAAATTGAACGTAACACTTGGCTTTCCTAGAAACGGCTGCAAGTCTGGGACCTTCTTAAATATATAAAATATAAGAAATATTAGTCACTTAGGCCCCAAATCAGGAATAGACTTTTCCCAACAATTGCGGTGAATATATAATTCAGATCTCTAGGAATATCCTGAGGGCGGTATGGCAGGACCTGAAAGTTAAGTGATGAAACAATGGGACATAAGCATATGCATAAGTGTTTTCCTGAACAGGGATGCTCTGCTGAATCAGGATCTAAAGCAGCAGTTATCTTTGGTGAGATCACTTTCTAGTACAGCATGAAACTGCAGCCACAGGGCTTGCCATGGTTCCAGATATCTAGCTTATATATCTTCGCTAGTTGTTGGAGCGGAATGGGAAGGAATATTCCTCATTCTCTGTAGGAAGAAAGGAGGAGTTTGCCTTCAACAACCCTCCAGCTCCATTTAAGTTTTATTGTATGTTATATCCTATTCAAGGTTATCTGCAGTATCTTGCATTACCACATGATGCCATTGGGTGATGTAAGGCCCACCCCTGCTCTGGTTATGCTCAGTTTGATAGACAAGCAAAGGCCTTTATTTTTCCCTCATCCCTTCATCAAAAACTCCTTATACTATAATATGCATGTGACACTTCTCCATATACCAGAGGCATTAATGGTTACAAATACATGATTAAAAACAGGTGCATGCACATCAATGCACTTAAGAATGGGCAATTGCCTGACACATTGGCATCTGGAAATACTTCCAGGCCTAGGAACAAAATACATAACCTATGTACAAGCAGCAGGCACTTGTGACATAACTGTACTTCATAATTAGAAATCTCTGCAACCCATATGGGCATTGCATCATAGAAATGAGGAACTGGAAGGTACCTCAAAAGGTCATCAAGTCCAGCCATTTGTGCTGAGGCAGGACCAAGTAAACTAAAAACTTCCAGGTGTGGGGGAATTCCACAACCTATGGTGGAAGCCTATTCCAGAGCTTAACTCCCCTGATAGTTAGAAAGTTTTTCCTAATATCTCACCTAAATCTCTGTTACTGCAAATTAAGCTCATTTCTTCTTGTTCTACCTTCAGTGGACATGGAGAACAATTGATCACAGTCCTCCTTACAGCAGCCCTTAACATGTTTGAAGGCTGCTATCAGGTCGCCCCTCAGTCTTCTTTTCTCAAGACTAAATGTTCCATTTTATAACCTTTTGTCATAGGTCAGGTTTTCTAAACCTTTTATCATTTTTGTTGCTCTCCTCTGGACTCTCCCGTTTATCCACATCTTTCCTAATGTGTGATGCCCAAAATTGGACACAGTACTCTAGCTGAGGCCTCACCAGTGCCAGGTAGAATGGGATAATTACTTACTTGGTTTTACATAGAACACTTTGGTTAATACACCCCAGAATGATATTAGTCTTTCGCACAGGCTGTGGAAAAGGCTAATATCATTCTGGGGCACATTAACACATTGTTGACTCTTTCAGTTCATGATCCACTGTAGTGCAGCGCTAAGATCCAAGGGATATGCTACCACTCAAGTCATATCACAAGCAGCTCCACTCCAGTCAGAGCTGCATTAGTGTGTACGCAGTAACTTGAGGATTGCTCTAGTTATCTTTTGCAGTGTGGGTGCTCTCACGTGAGCTAAATAGCTGGAGTGAAATACTTCAAGTGTATTAACAGAGACTAACAATGCAGTGAAGACATGCCTTTTGTTACATCGGGTCGCTTGCTGCAGACCAAGATCGGAGGGCACAATGGCGGTTTAAAGCTGCCATGGCCCCTGCAGCACAGAATCTCACTCAGTATAGGTTTTATGACCAAAAGGTGGTTTACGTATTATAGTGTTCATAGAAATAGTCTCAGGAAATTATTTTAAAGATATTTCAGTGATAGTTTCTGGAAGTGATTTGAACATCTGCATTGCCCCTTTTTGCAGTCCAAACACTGCAGCCTTGTGCTAGTGAATGAGAACTAGAAAGTGACAATGGGGCTGAGCCGCAAGTGAAGTAGGCCCCCAGACGTTTACTGTCCAGCATGAGCAAAGTGTTAAAAAGTAAACAAGCGGCATAAATGATTAAAAGAATTCCAGTTTTAATAATCTAAGATTAACAAAAGATAAAGAATGCTTTTAAAAATGTGATTTTTATCTTGATAGCGTCTCAATAATAACAATAATTTATAGAAATGGTGTCTGTTGTTCAAGACGTTGGTGTCAGATATTTTTCAAATGGCATTGTTCACATACAGTAAATGTAACAAATCTGTACATATTACCAGAGAGCTTCCCTCTGACAAACATGGTGCCATATGTTTTTATCAGGGGCTGGACTGGGCAGAGTTAATCTTTACAGAGTTATTATGTTAGATTGTCCTAGTTATGTCAAAATATAGAGCTGGGTTTTTTTGTACAAATATTGCTGAACATTTAATTTCAGATTCTCAGTCTGGTGGATAATAAAAAATGACCTCCCACCAAACTTGTGGCAGCAAATGGAGACTGCACTTTTGGCAGCTCATCGGAGAGGGATTAATATTACTAGAATTGCTTTGTTTTTCAGCAGGGTGTCTGCATTTAACAAACCTTCCTCCTAACACTTTTTTTTGTTGTTGCTTTATTGAGAAAGGGAAACATGGTATTAGAAATTAATGGTTTGAAAGAAAAACTTAAGGAAATATAATTTTGGCAGATACTAAAATATTTTTATTTTAAAGCCAATAGCATTTCAGTCAGTCAGCTTGTTGAAACTAGATCATTATTCTCTGATAAATTATTTTAAGAAAGAAAAAAAATAACCAATCCTAAAAGAGCTTATTTACAAAAGTATAAAAAATATGTCTAAAATCATGTTTATTGATTAGTTATCAGAGAAATTTTACTTTTATAACCAGCCTTGTCTCCTATTTCTTAAATCAGAGGAAAAATATTAAGCTGTTATCCAATCAGAACTAATTTTTATATGCTGGCACAATGAGAACTGTTGCTGTGCTATATCGCCATCCATTAGACGAAGTGACAGCTTTGTAACTGTAATTGCTTCAGATATGATATATTTAAATAATTTTTATTTCAGTAGTCACGGATATGTGACTGTACAAAAATGCTGTTACGGGAAAATGCTAAGACAAACTACAGACATGGAATTATTGCTCAGCAGCCAACATTCCTACAAGGATTACTAGTCAAAAATATCTTACATTATCTGAAATGCAAGGAGGGATATATTGTTAAGAAAAGGGAGGAGGATTTCTCTGTATATTAAGCTGTTTGCTGGATGAGTACTGGAAGGCAGTTTGGGCTGCCATAACCAAGCTGTCTACATACACCGCTCATCAGATACCTGGTACCAAATCTTATGCTAATTTTACATAGTGCCCTATAGACTGCACGGAAACGCTAGGTCTGATGTAGACTTGTGCAAAATGGACTGTGTTGCAACTTTAATTTTCAAGCAGACCTGATGAGAATGTCTCAAAGTCCTGGGGTGACATCCTGGCCCCACTGAAATGAATGGTAAAATTCCCATTGTCTTCAGCAGGGCCAGGATTTCACCCCAAATATTTAGCATAATGATCAAAAAAGAAACCCAAAAGATTTTAGAGTTCCCTGTCTATCTCATACAATGTGTAGCTTTTCTGTGTGTGAATAAAGCTAACCCGCCCCTGAAATGATTGCTACACTAGGGGCAGTGTCATGTCCAAAATTCTGGTTAGGGATGTGGAGGGGCTAGCACCAGGACCATAAATTTTCCAATACACAAAGATTCTGTCCAGACCTTTAGTTGTGAAGTAAAAAACTGGCAACAGATACTAAATGTGTAAACATCCTTCAGGCTCACAAGCTCTCCCACAGCTGCACCTGCCATGAGTAGTTTTTTTCCCTTCCTCTGATCATTTTTCTAAGTGTGGGATCAGACCCCCTTCTTTCCCCCCCCCCCATGCTGCTATTTAAAACTATGCACACTACAATATTGGAAGCATCTTCTGATGGCACCTGTATAGATGGATTATTTATTAATTATAACAGTCCGTATGAGTAAATCATTTAGTGTCTGTGTTTTGTTCAGCAAAATAAATTATTCCAAAAAATTAAACTGCCATATAACTACCTCAGCCTCACCTTGAAGTTTATTTTAGAAAAAAACATTTTGACCATTATCTATCAGGATAAATGAGACAAATTCTGATTCTGTTTATATTATGTCTTAATTAAATCAGTTGTCATATCTCCATTTTTAGACATTTCATAAACCACACATATATTTAAGGCTTTGCGTCTTCCATACTGCATGCATTTTGATCTCTTGCCCATAGTCTGAATTAGGATGTTGTCTACACTGAATTTCTTTTCTTTTAACATTTTCCTCCTGCTGCTGCAGCTCCATTACTAGTAGCAATAGTTGGAGCCCAGGTATTGACAAGGCACTGGTTTTTTTTTTCTTCCCATGGTATCATATAACCCGGATGAGTGCAACTCTAGATAACACTGGTAAAAACATCAGTGGCTACATATGTCTTGTCTGCTCTAGGAACTGCACTGGTGGTAGTGCAATTATGGGAAGTTTTAAGAAAAAGCTCATTGTAGACAAGGCCTTAGTTCAGGTATTGGACAAGAGAGCAAAATGCATGCAGTTGGTAGAAGCAAACCCTTCAATATCTTTGTCAATGGGAGCTCCGGATACTCAGCATCTTTGTAAACCAGGTCACTTTTATTGGATGCCTAAATATAGATTTAGGTGCTCAACATTTGAAAATTTTAGCCATGTTATTCATAAGTCAGTGTCTATGTTATTGTCTTCAGTGGGACTACTCAGAGGCTTTAAGTGGAGCATGTGTAAGTCTTTGTCAAATCTTTTACATAGCGCCTTCCATATCATCAGTGCTATCTAATAATCTACAATAATAAATTACAATCCAGTCTGATCTCCATAATACTCTGTATGGAGAGCAAAATTCAGGCAGACACTTGGCAACAGGAATAATCTCCTTCCCTCCACAAAGAGGCACCCATGTATACACTGCATGCAAAACCAGAATGTGTGATTATATTCTGGATGAGAGCAATGCCACGTCACGGCCCCACGTGCTCTGTTTCTGCTAAGAGCAGGACTAATTTATGTGGGGTTATGCACACAGCCATTGTCCTGGTCAGTGAATATGTGGGCATTAACATGCCCAGCATGTTCGCTGATCCTTTACCCACACCTCCATAGCTGCTGTAATAGAAGATCTGCAGCATGACCACTGTTTTTTGCGGGAGCTAGGATTGGGGGAGGAGGGAGAGGCGTCTTCCTTTATGCACTCCAACAACACTGCATTAATTTGGCATATAATATTTATTTAATATTTATAATAGCCTATATTAAACTCAGAGCTACTTTCACCTACCCACTCCAGGAGCTCTTTCTCTTCTTTCTGCTCCTTTGCCTGTGTACTTTTGAGCACAGATATTTTCACAGAGAGGGAAGAGATATAGTAATGAAGTTCACTCTCTCTATTAATGGGCAAAACTATTTGTCGTAATGTATATTTTTATATCTTGTTTTCAAATAGTGATGGTGTTCCCTTGTCTGGAGTGGCTGAGACCATGAGTGCCTATCTATGGCAGACACCCCAAACTAGTGGTGTGTTCTATAACTAGATTTCACCAAGCCAGTAACAATTACGAACTCTTGGCTCAATATAATAGTCTTACCATGGAGTCACAGACAGTCCCCTTAGGCTCACCAGTCTATCTTGTCACCCTGGCAAGCTGGACTTAGTGATAAATGGTCACTTACACAAAAATCACAAAATATTCAGGTTGCTTTCAGTCACTTACCTCAGATCAAATGGTACCTTAGATCTTACTCCAAAGACAGCCGCCACAGCCAATTCTGTAATAAACTTTCTAAAGGTTTATTAACTAGGAAAAAGAAATGAGAGTTATTGGGTTAAAGCAAGCAAACATATACACACAAATGAGTTACCATCTATGATTCTTAAAGATGATAGTGATGTAGTAATCTGTCCATTCAAAATGTCTTTCAGGGCAGACCCAGATTGACTTCAAGGATCTCTGCTTTATTTTAGTGTCTCTGGCCCTGTGAGAGTTCAAACAGCAAAGAGATGAAAAATATTTCTTGTGACCACGTTTTATTGTTTATACTTAGCCTTCCTGTCCATGAGACATGCTCCCTTGCACATAGCATTTCCAAGGTGTGACAGGGCCATTCAAGGATACATTGTATTGTGAGGCTCCTTAATGCCCTGTTTTATCTTGACAGGCCTCTTGAATGGGCAGAAGGCATGATTTCCACACCTGTGTTAAGAAGTTCAGAACATTTTCAAAGTTATAAAGCAAAACTTACATATTTCCTTGCAGCATGAAATACAGACATTTGTGAGATAAATGCATGCAGCAACTTAAAAGCATTTCATAGTGCCTAAATACTAAATAGTTATGAGACTAATACCTATTTTGAACAAAAATAACAAAGATGAGATGGTTTGGTTCCCAGCTATGAATTTGTCAGTTCTTAACTAATGCCTATGGCCTTGGCCAGAGTTAGTTTTAGGTTTACCAGTGTCACAAATGGATCCAAGCTTTTCTGAAATTCACTCTCTCTATTAAGCAGACAAATGATTTGTGTTAACATGTTTTTTTTTTTATCTCATGTTCTCAAATAGTGATGGATCCAGTTTTTCCTGTGTGTTCACAGCTAGACTTTTGGTTTGGGCCCATCCAAGATTTTAAAATTTTCCAAACCCCACCAACTAGCAACATGAAACAATTGCAGTTAGATGTAATTGTCTATGAATTGTTCAGCTTCCTTTAAATAGATATTCCTAATTGCTAAAGGAAAAAATTTAAGTCACAGATTTTGTATGAGTCATAGTTTTTGTATGAAAACTAGAGCCACACTGCGCTGAAAAATGGGCTTTGGATCACTGCATGTTAATTGAAATGAATTACACACATTATCAAAAATTGTCATCAGTCAGTATTGTAGAGATTTGAGCTCAGGTTCTCATCTTGCCTCTTGCTTCCAGGCCCAGCAGGGACTCGGTACCATTCAGAGTTAGCACCATGCAGTTCCTTGGCTCTCTCAGTAGTGACACCACTCCTCGGGCTACTCAGTAGTGGTACAGAAGGACTGTAGTAGGGGCTAGGTCCCAATTTTCTGAACTGAAAGGTTGTGTCATCCAGATGCAAGGTCATTCCAACTCTTGCAATTTTGTCATGATTCTTGTGCTATTTGGTGTTTTTATTAAAGCCCCGCTTTCGGAGGTCATTGGATTCACATGAGAATCTCTGCTTCCATTTAAAGAAAAATAAGTCTTTAGTCCTCATGTTTATGGGAAAAAAGCTTGAAATGTGAACCTTGAAAAACACAAAGCCAGAAGGCAAATAAAAAGAATCCAACATTTATCACTTTTAAAATCTCATGGTTTTAAAATCAATCCTATGATTTTGGGGGCCTCACTCATGAATTTTGAATGTTTGGGGTCAGCAACATTGGACAATGCATATGAAAAAGTGAGAGTACCTCGCCTAGTGACAGCTCTGGTCTAATTTTTAAACACATGTTTAAAACATTAGATGGTTTTTCAGTTAGTTGGTGCTTGCAAGCAATAGAAAACAAGACAAAGAATCCACTTAATTTAATGGGTTAAGTTCATCTCTGTTGTTTCTCCATTGAAGTCAATGGACTATTATTAAACAGGGATCACTATGACCCCTTTTGTCACAAAGTACATCTGCAGAGAGGTTTTTGGGTTTTTTTAAAAAAATTTTCTTTCCAAGAGAATTTTTCATTAACTTCCCATGGAGTTTCTACTGAATAAGAACTGCAAGACTGGTCTCCTTTCAAAGACCCCAGAAGGAAGTAGCATAGATGATGCTCTGCAGGGCCCAGAAATTGGGGCCAAGAAGTAGGGGAATTTAATATAGACCAAGACGGGCAGAACAATTATTGTTTGGACTTTCAGTTGCACCTTTTGTTACCCTAGAAGGGGGCTGAACTTCAGAGGAGGGCCAGGCCGCAGAACACCCAGAGAGTGAGAGGGCTGAGGAAGTAGAAGAAAAGGGAGGATAAGAGGACAAGTTTCTGCAACATAGTTCCCTTATGCCAGGGAGTGTTATTGGTGGTGGGTGCACCACTACCCTCACATCCTACTAATTGAACTGGGAGTTGCACATGTGCATCCGATCCGAGGCAAGTGTACGCAGCTGAGAGATTTTTTCTTCAGTTGTCATCTGTGACAATTTGCATTAGAATTCTTCCCGTGTGGATTTGAGCCTCCAGGAACAATACAGAACTACTTCTACCATTTCCTTTCCAAAGTGTTTCTACTTAGAAAGAAAAACCTTATCTCCTTAACTCCGCACCTTGCTTCTTTTGTTACAAAGTCAGGAAGAATGCTGTGATGCCATCAAAATTGATTATGTTTTCTCTGATGCATTCAAGGGTCAGGTGAACATGTGCAGATAAAGGTAGGGTCCAGGCCTGGTGGTCTAAAGGGTCCAGATATAGTAGCAAAGTCAGTGAAAACCTGAAGGGCATGTGCTCCTCTCTCTTGTCTGATTTACGGAGAAGCCATATTGTGAGAAATCTGGAAATGGTTGTGAGGAGGCATGTAAAAGGGAAAGGCATGATGCCATCTTTCCCTCTGAGAATAATCTCCTGGAGGTCAGTTACAGAATGTGTGATCAAGAAGAAGGTAGAGGAGTTGAGGCAACTGTTGCTCATGATCCCTATCAGGACAGGAGATTTTATAATTAGGAGATGCTGCTTCCCTGAAGCACCAGTTGCTGCATTCAAACACCCACCCTCTCACCCCACCACCACTAGTGTAAAAAATCACTGGAAAGTTATGGGCAGGTACTGCCAGAAAGCCAGCCCATCCCAGCACAGCAGGGACAAGATCCATGGAGCCAATGTTTCAGGAAGTGTGAGGGAGAAGTTTAGCCATGGCAAGGCTGAGGTCTGGGAATCAGGGGTCTGATTTTGGGCATTGGAATCTGGCCATTAACTTGGAACCCTGGCATCTGTTCTGCCACTGGCCCCACCTCCTAAAAGAGATCATCCAGCAAAGTGGTAGCCTAAAAAGGGCATGTAGTTGTGATTGATGCACCCTTATCTATGATTTTAGCTGGGAAGGGGAGCATTTGATGCAAAGTGTGTCTAGGAGAGAGAGATTCAGGGACATATTGTAAAAAGCAGCAGACATAGAGGAAGAGACTGTTTTAGAGAGGAAGGTCCCAGGGAAAAAGTCCATTTGGAGGGGCTGAGAGGAAGATCAAAGAGCCTGGAGAAGGGGAGGGGAGTCATAATTTTTTGGTTCACCCCAAAGGTTTAGTGAACCTGGTCTGTATTTATTATAGTCTTTATTTCACTGCAAATATAAAGAGATGAGAACAATAGACATAATGAAATACAAAAGGAAATTGTTACCTTCTGATAGGCCAGCAAAAAGAAGAAAGAATGGTATATTAAAGAAACTGGATTTGTTTTTAGTTCTGAAAGAATAGTGAAAGGAATAAAGCGGATATCATTTCCCACTACTTTTGAATGCTCACTTTTAAAAACCTAAAAAAACCTACTTTTTAATGTAGGTTGCTGTCTTTTAGCATCTCAAATTGAAATTTTATCTCCACAATTGCAGTAATTCCAAACTCAGTACTATTCTTGATGAGGATAGAGGTTGCTCAGTACCTCAACTAATAACTAGAACATAACTTTCTAAGAATAGAACAATTGTTTTCTCATTAGCCTTCAGCATGGATGCCACAGTTGAGGAGAGAAAGATACAGTAACAAGATATGGAGAGAAAATAAAGAGTAGCCGTAAGAAGAAAAGAAATAATTCATTCTGATGTAGACACTTTCCCTCGGTATTTGGGCACATAAGAATTTTCCACTGAATTTGTTGACTAGCTGGTTGGCGCCCAGCTTTTCAAGGAGAAACCCCAGTTGTATCATAGAAAAATAGAGAGAAGTCTACTTAATGTTCATAGATGTCCTTCTCACCAGAACCTTAACCATCTTCATCCTATGAGATTATAATGTGAATTAGGAGAAACCTAAATAATCTGGGATGTTTCCTGGAGTCATCTTTTAAAAATCTTGAACTCAGAACTAACAATTTATATTATATTATATTTATATTTTATAATAATGGCTTTACTTGGTTGGTACATTCTGATTACACACTTGAAATAAAATTCTCCTTGGTTCAACTTCATTCATACCCATATGGTTTGGTATAATAGGGAGGAGAATCTGGCCTTTCTTTTCTTCCTAAATCTATTGTCATCTTCTCACTCTGCTTGTGTTTCAGCTAGAGACCAACGGAAATGTCTAGCAGCAGAATCAGACCTGTGAGAACCCCTTATGCTAGGCTACTCCGGTGCTTCCTTATACTGTCTTAATGGAATAACTTGATCCAAAATGCCAGTGAATGGAAAAGTAATAAGCAAGTATGATTAAGGAAAATAATTTCAAATACATTTTACTTAACCACTCCTACCTTAGTGAAACTGTTACTTGTAGCTTCAGCTCCCTTGTCTCTCACAGGATATCCTACTGACCTCTCGAGGGAATGTCTATAGCTGTGCCATACCAAGCAATTCCTCTTATGATTCCCCAAGCTTTGAAGTAACTGTGTCAATCTTTGCAATATTAACTAAAGTCTGATCATCTTGCCCCCGTCATTAACATGTCTTTGATCTGAAGGTATTACAAAAATGAGATTTGTCTTTTTTTTCTAGTGTGATTCTAGAATACACAGTGCTAATTTCTTTACTAACTGGCATTGTTCCTCTCACCTATGCAAACTATCAGTCATAAATATTTCTTCATTGACCAGTCCTGCATAAAATTCCATTAACATGCTTAAGTCACCCTTTTAAACCAATGGTACAAAGCAAGCAAGTTTCAGTTGTGTAATGCCAGCAGGACTGCTTGGTTTTTGCAATAGAGAAATTGAAAGTTGTAAGTACGGTACAGCTCCTGAAAATATTAAAAAGCAGATAGGCTTCACATAGCCTATCACAGAGGCCTTGTTGACAGTCTGATCAAAAAGCTCAAAGATTCAAAGGGGATGGGGACTGAACTACCTCTCACTCCTAGGTATGATCCCTTTAGAATCAGGTTGAGGCAGTGTTCAGCACCTGGCACTAATTACCATGCTGCACCTCTGTGGTGAATACGTAAGTAGCTTTAATCACTAAGGCTATCTTCACAAGCATAACATTCCCTTTAAAAATAAATGATCAATTGTTTTCCTTATAAGTGTTAAAAAGGGCTTACCCTGTTGAAATTGAAGTGAATTATGTCACGTTTCTGTATCAATTTGTACATAATCCACTTTTCATCATATTTACTCTTTAAAAGAAGCAGAAAATCTTATTACATTTAGGACTGGGCCATTTTTAGGCCTCTCTTCACGTAACATTGGCTATTAACATTTCATGGCATCTGGCAACTCTGACTTCCCTATTAGATTTTGAACCTTACCGAGCAGGAATTTATGTATCATTTCAGAGCAATTCTTGGTGCTGCCTATATACATTTCAGCATCTTTGCCTGAAAAATAGAGACGTTAAAAGGTAACTTCTCAAGAGCTAATCCTTCCCTACATATTCTCTGTATACAATAACTTCTCTTGATACTGTACATACATTTCACCAAAAAACTTCATCATGGCAGTTATTTACTTTGTTTATCCATTCCACTTGCCATGGCTGCTAAAAATAGCTGCTTTCATAAGTGCAAGTATTTTCCTCTTATGTATGTCAATCTGCATTGAACACTCTTGTGACTACCATTATGAAAGTGAGTAATACATCAACACTCACAAAATGAGTGAATTGGATTCATCAACTGGCAAAACTGAAACCATATGCTCTAAGCAAATTGAATGATTTAAAAAAAAATCCTTAGGATGGGTGTCATTCTCTTTGAAAAAGAATGAACCCTTATACCACTTCATGTTTGTTTTCCTTTTTCTTCCTGTTACTATATTCCAATTTCTTTTAAATTTTTCTGTCTAAAATTTTTTACCTTGATACATTTTGTGGTTTTGCTCTCCTTTACATTGTCACCTTTAAAGTTCCACAATCATATCCAGAAAACATTTGATAGAAGCAAGGAGGCAGCAGAGCTGTATTATTCTCATGAATGTTGCAAATACAGGATACATGATTCTCCTGTATTTGTAGACCGCAGGAAGTACTGCAATAATGGGGGACATGACAATTTCTTCTAGGACAGTTTACTGAAAGACATAGTCCTGGTCTACACTGATAATGTAGGTCAAGTGAATGTGGCTTCCATCGATCACATAAAGTATGCGTCTCCACTGGCATGTCAGTTCCTCTGACCTAAATCACAGTAAATTTGACTTAATAAAACCACCTCCGTAAGTCATGTAGCGCTGAAGTCAAATTCTGTGGGTCAAATGAGCGTCAGTGTAGGGGACAGCACAATGTAAATCGATATCATTGGCCTCCGGAAGGTATCCCATAATGCTCCGTTGTGACTGCTCTGCACATTTGCAGTCTGCTGCACTGTGGCCATGTAAACAGGAAATAGCTCCTCCCCTCAAGCCCTAGGAAATTCTGAATTCCCAATTTCCTGTTAGGTCAGTTTGGAGATAGCTTGCCAGCACAACTGATCATGGCGACTGCACACTTCAAACATGCTCCAGCCCTAGAGACGACCTGAGGTCTTGGATCTCATTGGTCTATGGGGTGAAGAGTCTGTTCTGGCTCAGCTCCAAGCAAGCAAAAGAAATTTGGATATCTACGAGACAATATTTCACAGCACTTTGGAGAAGGGGCACAACAGGGACACGCATCAGTGCCACGTTAAGATCAAAGAGCTGAGGCAGGCTTATCAGAAAACAAGGGAAGCTAACAGTCATTCTGGCGCCTCACCAAAAACATGTCATTTTTACGAGGAGCTGCATGCGATTGTCAACAGAGACCCCGCCACTGTGCTACCATGCAGTGTTGATCTCGGGGGAATCTGAGGCCAGGATGAATGAAGGACGAGTCTGTGGAGAAGGAGGAGGAGGAGGAGAACAGGGGATAGGTGAGTGGGGTATCCCTTCCCCTGAAAGCCAGAAGCTGTTTGCAAAACAGGAGCAGCCCAGCCAGGCTCAAGACCAGGATGCCAGGGAAGGTAGATCTGGTGAGTATATTCTGCAAATTGCATTTCTTTTGTTATATTCCTAGTCCAGAATCTTGTACCAGTGGGAAAAAGTGCTGTGTGTGGTGGTGGGGCTGTGCTTCCTCATAGTTGGTGTGCTTAAGCATTGGGGTCACCCCAGAAAAGATTTATGTGCATGGGGATACTCCGAGAATCCTCCATGCATATCTCCAGGAAGCTTTCATGTTGGTACTCTGCAATCCTTTGTAGAAGGTTTCTTGGGAATGCAGCCTTATTTCTTCCACGACGATAGGACACTTTCTTCTGCCACTCTGTTATTAATTATGCAGGCATCATTGTGGAACACAGCATAGCAGCATAAGGGCCTGGTCTGTAGCCAGATACTTGCAGCAATCCTCCCTTCCACCTGTGTGACCCTCAGCAGGCTGATATCACTCATGCTTACCTAGGGAAGATGGTGCACATTTACAGTAGCTGCCCAAGAAATGTTTTTAAAGTTTGTGTTATTGCACAGCCAGGGATGATTTCTTGGTTCAGCACACCCCAAGTCCCTAAACAGGACATTGTTGCTATGGGCCTTGGGCATCCTCAGATGGGTTCCCATTTTTTTCCTCCAGAGACGGTTAACCCTACCCACCTCTCACCCTTTCTACCATCTCTTAAAAGCCTGATCAGTGGAAGCCCGACATTCGTGCTGCTCTAGGAAGCAGGGACTTGTGCAGCATGGGTACTGGGGATTTCCCTAACATAAATGCAGTAGCCCTTTCTTACCGTGGCTAGAACTGCACTCAGACCCCTGCTATAGGTAGGCAATGAATAGTATATGGTTCTACCCTTCCCTTAGGAAGGCTAAGGAGAGTTATTTATAAATTGTAACATTGCTTTTCGTCCATGGGATGAGTTAACAATGGGTACCTTGTGCTTTGCTTCCCTTACAGTAGACAATGTGGCCTTCAACACACCATCTCATACTCCTGGAGAGCGCCTGTTGCAGATAAGAAGGTGAAAAAAACCAACCCTGGGATGACATGTTTAATGAGATAATGAACGCCTCTGTGGCTGCTGACACAGAGCTAAGAGTATGGAGGATTTCATTATCTTACAAGTTGAACATGGACATATTTGGGGTCGGGAAGGAATTTTCCTCCGGGGCGGATTGGCAGGGGCCACGGAGGTTTTTCGCCTTCCTCTGCAGCATGGGGCATGGGTCGCTTGCTGGTGGATTCCCTGCAGCTTGAGGTCTTCAAATCTCACTTTTGAGGATTTCAATAACTCAGTCATGGGTTCGGGGTTGTTATAAATGTGTATGGGTAGGGTTTTGTGGCCTGCCTTGTGCGGGAGGTCAGACTAGATGATCATATTGGTCCCTTCTGACCTATGAGTCTATGAGTCTATGAGTCTATGAGACATGGAGAACAGAAAGGCAGCACAGGCGTATGAGCGTTCAACACAAGAAGAGATGCTGCATATAATGCATGATCAATCAGACATGTTGAGGTATCTGGCTGAGCTTCAGAAAGCTCAGTGGCAGGAGAGACTCCCTTTGCAGCCCCTTCAAAACTCCGAGCTAATGCAGTCTTTCCTAGCCTCCACCCCACGTGGTTTAGGAGGAGGTTGAGCAGGGTGCAGTACATGCTGCAGTCCTCACTGGTTCAGGTGAGCAGAAAGAGGTGACGACCCTTTTAAGGAGTGGGAATGTGTGATTCTTTCACGTGTGCACAGCCAAAATGGGCTCTGTGTCCTCTCTCAGGCCCCACACAATGCATGTGGAACCTGCAATTATCTTCCTTTCCACCCTCTGTGAAGGATCACCAATAAAAAAGGGACTAAAAAGGAGTGCTTTACAATTCATTACTGTTTATTTATTGATAACAAGGGAATAAAGGGAGGGGGAATGTAGCAGGGGGAAGCTGGAATGGTGGGTTAACGGGGAAGAAAGAGCGAATTGGATCTGTGGGGGATGGTTAGGGGATGCAAAATAAAAGCACAGCACAGATAGGCAACACTACTGTTGTGTCTCGTTGCAAAAGTGGTTTTTCAGTGCTTCCTCGAGGTGCAGTGCTCCATGATTGGCTCTAAGCGCTGCAGTGGCATCTGGCTGCTCAAAATTTGTGGCCAACCTATCTGCCTCCACAACCCAACCCAATGAGAACTTCTCCCCCTTTGTCTCACAGACATTACGGAGCACACAGGAGGCAGAGTTAACTAGTGGGATGTTTTTTTTCACTGAGGTCTAACTGTAGCCAGGGAATTTTGTCTCAGTTGTCTACACTGCCAAAAAGAACATTGAGGTAAAGGCTTGCAGAAAAGCCCTGGAAGGGGTTTAAAGTTCTGAAATTAAATCATTTGGTTGTTTGGGTAATTAAAGAGTGGTGTCAGTATCAAAACATTGTGTGATATTTAAAGTAGTGATTAGTTTTAGAAATTAGGTTTTATTTAAGTAGGGATTAGTAATGAAGGGATCCAGCAAGTGGCAGTTGAGAGTGGCAGTTAGAAGAGGATTCCCTTTTTCCTTCAACCCCACCCCTTCCCTCTATGTTACTCCTTCCTCCTCCCTTTACTCCATGCATAACCCTTCCCTTTTCCACAAAACTCCCTCCCCCTCACTTTTTTCCTATGAATGGATTAGTGCAGAAGGCGAGGCTAATTAGCATAGAAGGCAAAGCTTATTAGCATAGAAGGCAGAGCTAATTAGCATACTAAGTAACTGATTGGCTTAGAATGTTTTTACATCAGAACCTAATTAACATAGCAGGCATGGCCTAATATTAGGAAGGGTACCTAATGTAACCCCTTCCCCCTCCCTTTTCCTCCATATGTAACCCCGCCCTTCTGAGTGACCTTTAAGCTGACTGGCTGAGCTTAAGTGACCAATCTCTATATAAAGCTAACAGCTAGCAGGCTAAGGCTTTGTAGAGAGCTGAACTCACAGGTTGAGACCTGAACTGGCAGGACCAGAGAGAACTTGCAGTGAAGAAGGAGCTCCATGGCAGACCACAAATAAGAAGAAAGATCTCTGTGGCAGCTTGCGGGAGAACATCTCAGCAGCGGTAAGCATCACTGAAGAAAAAGTGCGCCTGAGGCTTTAGCAAACAGACTAACTGAGTCCCCACTCTGTCTAATCCAAGGTAATCCTTGCACCAGGAAGCCACACAGGTGCCTTTGGCCTACAGACAAATGGGATAACTGAGTCCCTGTTCTGTGTCTGAGCCTAAGTTAATCCTTGTGTCTGTCTTTGGACAGAACAGAAGGACCTTCCCTGATGAACAGAAGGATGTTTTTAAAGGTTGTGTAAGTAAAGGCCACCTGAGTCTGCATGGCAGTAAAGTTGTGGTCTGCGTGAGATTCTCTGTCTGTACCCATCCAGCAAATGCCTGGTCCACGCTTGCTGGATGATAGATGTTTGTGGTGTGTATATATAGAGTGTTAAGTATACTATTGTTAGATTAATAGTGTCTGGTATTATAGTGTTAAGTTATGTAGTGTTAAGAATATAGATGTATTATTGTTATAAGATTTACTTTTATCTCATTTCCCTTTTAATATAACCACTCACTTCTAAAATATTGTATCTGTTTTCGAAGGATACACAAGCCATGATACTCTCTTGATCAGAAGGCTGTAACCATGTCCTTTCAAGGGAAGGCAGGTTGTCTCCCTGGAAATTCCAATAGGGAGGACCACCACACAGTTTTAGGTTTTAGGCTAAATTCTCCTGGTAACATAACCTAATGAGCAAACTGTGCCAGCGCATCTTTAAATGTCCAGATGCACATTCCACCACCATTCTGCACTTGCTGAGAGCCTATTATTAAAATGCTCCTTGTTGCTTTCCAGGTGTCCGGTGTATGGCTTCATTAGCCAGGGAATTAAGGGATAAGCAGGATCCCCCAGGATCACTATTGCTATTTCAACATCACCGATATTTATTATTTTGTTCAGAGAAGAAAGTGCCCACCTGCATCTTTAACAGATCTGAGTTCCTAAAAATGCGCACTTCATGCACCTTTCCATGCACATTGATGTTGGTGAGGTGTCCCCTGTGATCCACAAGGGCCTGCAACACCACTGAGAAGTATCCCTTTTGATTTATGTACTCTGTGGCAAGGTGGTCCGGGGCTAAGATAGTGATGTGTGTGCCATCTATGGCCCTCCCACAGTTTGGGAACCCCATTGCAGAAGAGCCTTCCATGATGTCCTCCATGTTTCCCAAAGTCACTACCCTTCTTAGCAGAAGTCTATTAATGGCCTGGCACATTTATATCACAGCTGCTCCCACAGTGGATTTACCGACTCCCCAAATTGATTCCCAACTGACCGGTAGCAGTCTGGCATTGTAGCTTCCATATAGTGATGACCACTCTCTTCTCGACTGTCAGAGCAGGTCTCAAGTGAGTATTCATGCATTTCAGGGCTGGGGACAGTTCTCCGCAAAGTTCAAAGAAAGTGGCCTTTCGCATTTGAAAGTTCTGCAGCCACTGCTCATCATCCCACACCTTCACAATGATGCGATCCCACCAGTCAGTGCTTGTTTCGTGGGACCAAAAGTGGTGCTCCACCGACTGCAGATAGTGCATGACAGCCTACAGCAAATGGGAATTCTTTCCTTCTATGGCTTATAGCAATGCAGCCTCTGTAACATCGCAATTTTCAGTGCTGTGGTTCCTGTCTTGCCCCCGAAAATACTGCAGAATATGTCAATGAGGTGTTTGCGATGCTCACAATAATAGTGCAGAGCTGAATGGTTTCCATTGCTCTCAGGCAATAGCGTGCGTATGGCAGAGAGTGCAGGTTATAAAAAAATGGTGCGAAAAGGTGATCATCTGTTTGCTTGGACTGGGACAAGAAGGGAGGGAGGGAGTACATTTCATCATGGGAGGACGACAACCATCCCAAACACCTTTGGGTAGTTGCACTGTGGGATAGTTATCCATGGTGCACTGTTTTGATTGTCGACGTAAGCACGGATGGTGGGGACGCAATCCCACAACACAATTAGTGTGGTGTGATCATGCTCTTCTGAATTCCGCAGCTTGGTGGGTGAAGGTCGATTTAAATTAAATCGACTTCACTCCTGCAGTGTAGACATACCCATAGCAAAAACAATTCAAGTTGTTGGTGGCATTCATAGAGAAGCTGCAGAAGGTGGAATGCTGTGAACTGTCCCACTGTGTAGGAAACATAGGATCATGGCAAGAGAACACCCAGGCTTATTCAGGAGATTGTCAATGATCTGAAACTCAAAAAAGAATCCTATAAAAAGTGGAAACTAGGTCAAATTATAAAGAATGAATATAAACAAATAACACAAGTATGTAAGGACAAAATTAGAAAGGCCAAAGCACAAAAAGAGATTAAACTAGCTAATGACATAAAGGGTAACAGTCTACAAATACATTAGAAACAAGAGGAAGACCAAGGGTAGGGTAGGTCCATTACTCAATAAGGGGGGAAAACAATAACAGAAAATGTGGAAATGGCAGAAACACTAAATGATTTTTTTGTTTCAGTTTTCATCAAAAAGTTTAGTAGCAATTGGTTATGTAACTTAATGAATGAAAATGAGGTAGGCTCAGAGGCTAAAATAGGAAAGAACAAGTTAAAAATTACATAAACAAGTTAGATGTCTTCAGGTCACTAGGGCCTGAAGAAATGCCTCCTAGAATACTCCAGGAGCTCACTGAGAAGATATTAGCCATTAGTGATTACCTTTGAGAAGTCATGGAAGATGGGAGAGATTCTAGAGGACTGGAAAACGGCAAATATAGTAGCAATCTATAAAAAAAGAATAAGGGCAAACGGCGATATAAGCTGACAGAAGTCAGCTTAATTTAAGTACCCAGAAAGATAATGGAGCAAATAATTAAGCAATCAATTTGCAGACATCAAGAAGATAATAAAGTAAAAAGAAAGTCAGCATGGATTTGTCAAAAACAAATCATGTCAAACCAACCTAGTAGCTTTCTTTAACAAGGTATCGTGCCTTGTGGATGGGGCAAGTGGTAGATATGGACTATCTTGATTTTAGTTAGGGTTTTAATGTTGTCTAGCATGACCTCCTTATAAATAAACTAGGGAGGTACAACCTAGATGGAGCTACTATAAGGTGGGTGCATAACTGACTGGAAAACCATTCCCAGAGAGTAGTTATCAGTGGTTCACAGTCAAGCAGAAAGGGAGTAGAACCCAAAGGGATCAGTTCTGGGTCCACGTCTGTTCAATATCTTTAATGATTTAGATAATGGTATAGAGAGTACACATATAAAGTTTTTGGATGATACCAAACTGGGAGGGGTTGCAAGTGCTTTGGAGGGTAGGATTAAAATTAAAAATGATCTGGACAAACTAGAGAAATAGTCTGACATAAATAGGATTAAATTAAATAAGGACAAATGCAAAGTACTCCACTTAGGAAAGAACAATCACTTGCACACAAACAGAATGTGAAATGACTACTTAGAAAGGAGTACAGCAGAAAGGGATCTGGAGCTCATAGTGGATCACAAGCTAAATTGCAAAAAAAGCAAAAATCATTCTTGGATGCATCAGCTGAATTAGCAGGAGTGTTGTAAGCAAGACGTGAGAAGTAATTCTTCTGCTCTGCTCCATGCTGATTGTGTCCAGTTCTGGGTGCCACATTTCAAGAAAGATGTGGAGAAAATGCAGAGAAGAACCAGAAAAATGATTAAAGGTCTAGAAAACATGACCTATGAGGGAAAATTGAAAATATTGGGTTTGTTTAGTTTGGAGATGAGTAGACTGAGAGGGGACATAACAGTTTAAGGTTATTACAGGTTGCTCCAAAGAGGAGAGAGAGAAATTGTTCTTAACTTTTGAGGCTAGGACAAAAAAGCAATGTGCTTAGATGGCACCAAGGCCAGTTTAGGTTGCACATGAGGAAAAACTTCCTAACTCTCAGGGTGGTTAAGCCCTGGAATAAATTCAACAGAGAGGTTGTGAAATCTCCATCACTAGAGATTTTTAAGAGCAGGCTATATGAAGCTGTGGATTTTCTTGTTGTTCCCCAGTATAGATTGGTAAGAATAAGGATGCAGCTCATGATGCCACATGGGATGAGGGAGGGGGTGTAGGGAGCTGCTCCAGTGCAGTTCTTCAAGGATTGCAAAGCATGAAGAATCTGGTACTTTTGGACCTCTAGATCAGCCACATTGTGCAGGATTTGTGTTGATGCCTGAGAAGCCCCATTATGTTCTTGTGCACGTCTCCTTTTCCTACCGGAATTCCTGGGCCTTTCTCCATGCTGCCTGCCACGTTCACCATTCAGGACCTTTGTTCATGGGCTGATGCAGCACTGGCCTGCAGGATCTTGCTGAACATGTCCTCCCCAGCCCTCTTCCTTCTCCTCCTCAGGATCAGGTGTTCCATGGCTGTAGACGAGGCACCCCTGAAGGCTGCAATGGAAGCAGCTGCTGATAAAAACAGACAGATGTGTCATTGGATTTATAGTCACAACAGAAGGGGAAAGATAAGTTTCAAAACTCCCTTGCCCTTATTAGCAAAAAAAAATTGACTAAGACATGCTTATTTACAGTGCAGCTTTTTAGTACTGCTCTCCAGCCCCAGGCATGGTGATTGTCCTTGCCAAGGTCTTGGACAGCAATTTCATCTGCATGAAACAATAAAACGTTGGTACCAGTAGCAAGGCGCTGTGGCCTTCCTCGGAGCCTGGGCAAAACCCCTTGCTGGGCAGATCAAGGCCCTGCAGGTCGAATACCCCAGGAGAAAAGGGGCAGAGCCAGGAGAGGAGAGGCCAGTATAAAAGGCCGGCCTAGCAGCTCGGTCAGGGGGAAGCTTCTGCTGGAAAAAGACATGTCTACCCTGAGGCTGAGCCCAACCCTGGCCCTGCGGAGCAATCGCCCCACTGACTGGAGCCTCCAAGACCTGCCCAGGCTGCCGGGCCCAAGTGACTGGATAGGACCACTGGGCCTGAGTGACTGGAAAGAGCTCCCTGAGGCCACTGAATGGGAGCAACCCCCTGAGGCTGACCCTGACCTGGAGGAGCTACCTGATGCTGGGGACCCACTAGAGCTACCTGAGCCTAGTGTACCGGAGGTCCTGCTGGGACCCTGGGACCTGGAGGAATTGCTATCACTGACGACTCTGAGGAGTTTCCAGGCCTGCCGCCGGTTGATGGTAAGGGACTTGTGGGGCTCCCACTCACTGTCTACCCCAGTGACCTGGAGGAAGACCCCTGGCTGCAGGTACCTGGGTAGAAGGAAGTAGCCCAGGGATAGCTGAACATAGTTTAGCTGAGAGTGTGGCCAAAGTAGTCAGCGTGTTATGGCTGGAGCCCCACTGACTCAGTGGCAAACCACTTTGATACTCATAGGGCCCTGAGCTGGGATGCAGTGGAGTTGGGTGGGCATGGGTCCCCCCCCTTCTCTAATCACCCCGGAAGTGCTTGGCTCCTCTGAACCTGACTGCCAGAGGATACCAAGCTTACTAACCCTGCCCTGATCAAGGGCCGGGGGGTACAGACTGCTTTGGCCTGCCCTGCCCGTTTGAGGGCTGGGGGCTACAGACTACCTTCGCCTGCCCCGTCCTGCCTGAAGGCCAGGGGCACCAGACTGCTTAACAGACCTGCCAGTTGGAAGGACAGGGGCTATAGATTGCTTTGCCTGCCCGAAGGCCAGGGGCAATAGACTGCTTAACAGTTCCACCTATTGGAAGGCTGGGGCTATAGATTCCTTATCAGCCCTGCCCTACGTGAGGGCCAGAGGGCTAGACTGTGAGGTAAGCCTGTCTCACCGGGGGCCAGGACTAAAGACTTGTAATCGGCACTGCTTATTCCCCTAAACCAAGGTGCTGTGGCCTTCCTTGGAGCCTGGGCTCAAGAAAAGGTCGCGATGCCCCTGGCTGGACCATGCCACCAGCCTACAGTCCCTATTCCATAGTTATGAGACTAGAGCAATGGTTCACAAAAGGCACAGAGAAAACAGCTGCTTTTGGCATCTTGAAGCTGCCAAACTCATTTCAGAATGTGGTGGGAATGTGTCCTGCTGCAGAGGAAGAAATAAGGCAGCTATCACTAGAAACCAAGAGGAGAGGATTGAAGACTACCTCCATTAAAATTTCAAGATTTCTCAGGAGGATACAAATGCCATCCCTGCGTACAAGAACTCCTCCTCCACATGCCCCTCTGCATCTAACCTACCAGGGGAATGAAAAGCAGATAACTCTACTTCTGTTTGTACTGCTACCTCTTCTTGTATGAGTAAAATAATGAAAAGTCAATACTTGGAGGATGAGCACCATCTTTAAATGTAAACATTGTAAGGAAAAATACATGCACACACTTACCCTAGGTCCTCTCTCCTTCATCGTGCTTGTCTGTGCTCAGCTGGTGGGACTGGCTAGACTGTGGTGCAGTCCGAACTATGTCCTGGCTCCTGGCATAGCTAGGGGCCCCTTCGTGTGTCTCACCTGTTCATGGGAGGGGTCTCTATCTTGGGCTCCTCTGAGGTGTCCACAGTAGTCTGGAGTGCTGGTGGTCTCTCCCAAGTATGGCATGCAACTTGTGGTAAAAGCAGCAGGTCTGCAGCTCAGCACCAAAATGAATGTTGCACTCCTCAGCCTTGAAGTGTGACTGGTGCACTCCCTGACCTAGTCGTGTCCCTTCCTTTTCACGGGGCACTGCTGCTGATCCTTGTTGTACCCTTTTTGCCTGCATTTCCCAATGTGACACTCCCCATAAGTACCCATGGTTGTGAGGCACCTCAACACTACCTGTTCTTAGTGTGAAGTTGTCTTGTCTGTGCCTGCTGTGTATCAGCCCCTGAAACCAACTGCTTCTGACCACACAAGCACTAAACTTCCAGCCCTCTACAAACTTTGCTTTTTCTGTACAGGTAGCAATGGGCACACATCAACCCCTGAATTCTTGACACGTTCCCTAGAGCGTCCAGGCCCTTATCCACTGTACACTCACAGAATTACAAGGCCTGTTTCAGAGGAACAGTGCATGCCAGCTTGTAAGATTCCACTCAGGACCAGCACTTAGTTTAACATCACAGCTTAGATATGTTGATAGTGAAAACAAGAATAAGTGTATTGACAAAGATTAGCATTTCCAGTAATAGTGAGTAAAAACAGTACAAACAAAAGCTTACCATGTAAAACAAAATCATAACATACTCTCTAGAGCTTAAACTTAACTAACATGTTAGTCTCTTGTCTAAAGATGTGTTCACCCAAAGGGCTTTTTGGTGTTTTCAGCCAAGCCTGGTGGAGACCTCTTTTCCATGAAGCAAAAACATTGTCCTTTTACTTCCTCAGTGAAGAGTGCCTGAGTGTCCCCTCAAATATACTCAAGCAAATATTTGATATGCCCCTCAAGAGAAGGTTCTTCTCCCCCAGCCAAGGGTCTCTTCCCAGTATTCTTTCTGAAGTTCTTTCTTAGGGCAGATCTACACTTAAAACACTGCAGCTGTAGTGCTTTAATGAAGATGCTCTACACTGACAAGAGACAATTCTCCCAAAGGCGATAGCTATTTCTCCTGCCAACATAACACTGTCTATTCCAGAGCTTAGGTCAGTATAATTACATTTTCACACCCCTGAGTGACATATTTATACCAAAGTAATTCTGCAGTGTAGACTTGCCCTTACAATCCTTCATTTGCATTCACTTCAGACTGGTGGTAGGGGAACCATTGTGAACAAGATGATACTTAATTTAAATCTAAACAGATAGCTGGTTAAACATCTCGTCTGACAGAAAACCTGCTTTTCATCTTTATAGATGACTAATACCTTGATTCAGATTTTAAGAACATATTTTCAGTATATGTACATGACCCCTCACATGGTACCTGTACAGCACGGGGTGGGCAAACTATAGCCAGCAGGTCACACATGGCCCATCTGAACTTTTCATCAGGCCCTCCAGCTCAACCAGTAGTCCGCAGAAAGGTTGCGCAACAAGCTGTGTGGCACAGCAGCAGCTACTCCTCCTCCCTGCTTTTCCCTATCCCTCTCCCACCATGTGGGCCCAGCAGTACCCTGGCAGGAACGCGGCAGCCTCTCCTCCCTCCCAGTCTCAAACCTTCCCTTCCCGCCCCCTCCCCGCCGCGCCCTTCTCTCACCATGTGGGCCCAGTGGCGCCCTGGCTGGAGCCAATCCTGGCCCCAAGGAGCACTGCATGGCAGCCACGCCCCCTGCACAGCCCCATCCCTTCCCCTCCATCCCTCTGTATGGCCCACCATACAATTTTTATATGCAGATGTGGTTCTCAGGCCAAAAAGCTTGCCCACCCCTGCTGTACATAACATTTCACAATGATATTGATGACCAGTGTGACGTTTTAATTAGAAAACTCAGATGCATAGGTGCTGTTGCTGGGGGTGCTAGTGCACCCCCTCGCTTGAACTTGTTTCCATCATCTACAAGGTTTACAGTGTGGCTCAGTAACTCTCAGCACCCCTCACTATAGAAATTGTTCCAGCACCCCTGTTCACATGACTCTGGTGAACCAGAATGTGTTTATCAGACTCAGGGGGTTCCTGTAACCCCTCTTCACCCCCTTGCCGATTGGCAATAAGAAGTTTTTTGGTCATACCTGTGCAATCTGTTCATAGATGTCCACTTTTTTATGGCTGGTTCACAGCTCTGCTTATACAACCTCTTTTCCTCACCAGCCCAGGAGATTCACTACCTCCTGACTACTGCAGGCAAAGCACATTTAGTGCACTCGTTTTCAACCTTTTTTCATTTGTGGACCCCTACAAAATTTCAAATGGAGATGCAGACCCCTTTGGAAGTTTTAGACATAGTCTGTGGACACATAGGGCCCATGTTCTAGTGTGCATAGAGCTGGCATGTTTAGCTAGGCAGTTGCCTACAGTAAGGAAGAGCTACTAAGTGTGCTTACCCAGGTGGACAATCAAGAAAAGGAACTTCAAAAATATCTGGCTCCGAAGTGAGGGGTGGCTTTTGGTCCCCATGATTTCTAGGCCGAGTTTACAACTGTGACCAGAGCAGTCACTGTTGAAGGAAATGGGGCACTGTGGGGCAGCTGCTGGAGGACTGTTAGGGCCAACACAAGGTTATGCAGCATCTACACCACACTGCATTGAACTAAGTTGGTTGACCATGGCCACACTGTTCAGGGATGTAGTTTTACTGTGTTGCCATAACAGGATGCTAATATCGGCTGGAGATAAATTTGTGTGTAGACACAGGCATAAATAGGTCAACACAAGGCAACTTATGTTAACCTAACTTTGTAGTTTAGACCAGCCCGCAGATGCCATGGGCCATCTCTCCCTTTCCACTGGTCAGCTAGGCCTCGGAGGTGACAAATCAATTCAGAGGAGTTGCAGTAATACATAGTGCCCCCCAAATTTCTCTGCAGTGGTCCTGAGCACAACTTCAAAAGTGAGTGGAGTTTGGCCAGTTGTCACTAGGACAGCTGGGGATGTACTAATGCTGTTCACTCCTACTGCGGCCTTTGCCAGACACTAAGGGCTTGTCTACAAGAGGACATTTGGCAGCATATCTGTACTGCTAGTTATATCGATATAACTCCCGGTGTGAAGACTCCAGAATAAGAGTGTCCACACAGGGAATTATATCAATGTAACTATACCACTATATTTATGCTAGTAAATTGCCCCATGTCGACAAGCCCAAAAGCTACTACTCGGCCCTGGCTGAGTCTTTGGGGGAGAAATCATTGCCTCCATGCCCCTGAAAGTGAATTTTTCAGGACACAATGGCCCTCACTGGTCCAGGAGAAACACAGCTCATTATCTCAAATAGTTGTGCATGCGTTCATATGCAGTACTGTGTTCAGCAATTTAGGAAAGATATAAATAAGAGTGGAAAGACAGGCAACAAAGATGATTAGAGACATGTTAAGTTCCCTTAAAAAAAAAAAAAGAGAGGAGGAGGGGGATCCCAAAAAATTATATATCAGCTGTACCAGTTCTATATAAAATGTTTTTCAAAATTTTCCATGAAGCATTAGCAGTTCTTTAAAGGATAATCTGTACTGCTTTGTAATGTACAAAGCAATAAACAGCTGCTGAGATTGATTACATGACTCAACCGTGCTTTGGCTATTAATCAATCTCAAAAGCCATTTATTGTGAGTACACTACAAAGCAACAGAGATTATTGCTGTTACACAACAAACCATAACATGGGAAGGAAAAAAAGTATTGTTTTCTTCCATTGTGAGGGCTCAAAATGCTATGCTGCCTTTTTCTTGGGCTTTCAATTGACAGTCACATGGAGTGTGGAAGGCCTTTATTCCTGGAGGGAGTTGCCTGAGTAGAAAAAGGAGTGACATTAAGAAGGACTTCAGTGTAATTTTTTGAGAGGGATAGTATGACACTGGCCGACCAGGTGCCAGCTCATGCAAAGGCCCCAAGACTCACTGAACACTGACAAATGTATGGCTGGAAGCCAGGCTGGCTTATCTATGTTTTAGTATAGTTAAAATAGATATTAAAGTTATAAGAATGTGGTTAGATCAGAGGTTGGGGCACCTCCCTCCTACAGTGGGTGGGGAGGGAGCACCACCCAGCCTAACTCTGTTCCGTCTCCGCCCCCTGACCCAGCTGCAGCCCCCAGAATCCCTTGCCCCTGATTTGGCCCTTGGCCAATGCAGTCCCACTCCCTGCTTCAGCCCCTGCTGTTGCAGCCCCCTGACTGTGGCTCCACTCCCAGCCACAGCCACCAGCCTTGACCATGGCCCCACTCCCAGCTCCAGGGGGTATGGGCAGGGGCAAAGCGAGACATTGACAGGAATGACAGCCAACAGCCAATGTAAGAAACGCAGTGTCTACACTAACATTGCATCTCCCTAATCACACCGACAAGCCCTACACCTCTCATTGAGGTGGTTTTATTATGTTGACATAGAAGGGGAATGGGTGGAAGGAGCATTTCAGTGTGTACACTGCCACTGTTTTGTTGACAAAAGCTGACTTTTGTTGACAAAACTCTAGTGTAGAGCAGCCCCTAAAAACAGCAGACCCTTCTTGAGGTCAGCCATTTCATCATGAAGATCTGCTGAGGTAAGAGTGCATATAGAAGCCAAGGGTATGCAACCAGCTTCTTGAGCAACCAGTCAATCCTCCTCTTCCCTGTTATCCCATACCAGGCTGGAGAAGGAGGGAGGATTTCAGAGTGAATCAGAAAACTGCAGCTTCAATTAGATTCAGCAATTAGATTGTCAGGATTAACTGTGACATTTCCCTCTGGTATCTGGACTGGTGTATAGCTCTGTCACCCCAATCCCTCACTCCTGGAGCCCATCTAGCTCTGCCTTGCTGTGTGAACCCCCACTCCAGGTTCAACCCATGCACACCCTCCTGCAAGCAAGGAACACTCAACTCAGTAAGTCAGTGCTTCTGGCCAGCCATTCATGGAATTATGCAATAGAATGACACCAGCAAACACCCCCAGTCCCAGATGCAACCCTAGGAACTTCTGTCTTGCAATATTCAGTGCTGCCTTCAGAACCTTGCAAACTCATAATTAGTTTGTCAATTTATCAAAGAAATTGATATGCACCAGCTCTGTCACTTTAACTGAAGTCTCTACACACTCCCAAACCACATGCACTGCTTTAGATAAAACAAATAAATAAGTGTATTAGGTACAGAAACATTTTAAGTGATTATAAATCAGAGGAATATAAATCAGATTTGATCAGGATGAAATAAAAACAAATTGCATTCTAAATGAAGTTTAACCCTTTCAGTAACCAAACAAAGTCACTTAATGCTCACTACAGGCTGGCTGACCTCCTTCAGCCAGGCCATCTCCCTATGGACAGTTCTTCAGGTGCTTGTAGTTTTGTAGTTGGAAGTGGAAGAGAGCTCCAGATTGCAAAACATCTCTTCTTTTAACATGTTCCTTTACCCACCTGATCTCAGCATGATCTCATTTAAGTCAATGAGAATCCTCTTATCAATGCTTAGGTTAATCCATTGTTCTTGAAAGAGCTGAGTTGCTTTATGCATGCCTTAGTGAAGTGTGAACTACCTCCCTGTTTTTAGTGTTTGCCTAGATCTGCTTTTAGCCATGAAAACACATATTTGGAATATTATATAGCAGAGCTTCATAACCATACATATAACATGCAATAAACATACCAATATAACAATAATGTTCAGTATGTCATGAGCATTCCAAAAAACACCTTACATGACATGCTTTGCATTAAACAATACACAATCCACCATAAGGGTGAACATGGGGGTGCTTTGTGTCACACAAGTACCCTTCAGTACTTGCTCCAGCCTCACCTGATCCAACTGGGTAGCAAGTATCCCTCTCTTTACCAGTACCTTATGTAGAAATTTGTCCAGACCACATATGTAATGTAAAAGCTTTTTACCTTCTTCTTGATATGTGAACCAGAAGCTTAGGCACAACTCTTCTCCACTCTCAATAGTCCCATATATATCATCCAGAGCATTTAGACACTCAATAGCACCAGCAGAGGAATTACTTGTGAATAATGATCTGATGATGTCAGAGGCTAATCCCCTCAGCCTTTCAGGCTTTTGATATTATCTGGTTATTGCTATGCTTCCATCATCTGCGTTGCTCGGTCCACCCAAGATTCAAAATTATTCTCTCCAATAGAGGTAGGTTTTATACCAGAGAAGAATCTCAGCTTATGGTACCTAACTCCAGGCTGGGTGAGTACACTGTTCCACCAATTGTCCTAGTGCAGTTATCAGACTCTCATATGTAGCAGCCGAAGGAGTAGATGTTAGGATAGCGATGACCCTCACATCTTCCAGTGTCTTTCGCTTGTTGCAGCAAAGCATTCAATTTAGCCACAAAATCAGGAGTCCCAGCTGGTGTAGTCTTCTCCTTTGTGGCACTCCCAGGCAGAAAAACAGGCCAGGGACCAATTTCACTCATAATACCAACTTCCTGGGGTACACACTGTGGGTTCAATTTAGAAGCCACTCTCGCCAATAAAGACAGTCTGGGTTTTAGGGTCACCTCGGCAATCATAAATTGTAGTCTTCCCAAAGATTTTCACAGTTCCCAATGCCTGATAGATATAGCATCCTCAGTGTCAATTGGCACTTTACCCAGTATAAGGGCTTGGCTGGGGCACTCTTATCTCTTTACACCAGGACATTAACTTGTGATGCTCCATGATGTAGATATAACAAGTTCACTAAAGCAAAGAGAGTCCTTTAAAGTCCAGTAGGGTTCAGGAAAATAATCAGAACTTCAATAGCATTAAAAAATAGATATAAATGGTTCCTTGCTGCAGAACTTGGGGGTAGAGGGATCCCAGCAGTGTCTCCAAAATATAACCCCCCTTTCCTCCCTGGGTTACTCGGAAGTAGGCAACATTCACTTGTGTGCCTGATGTTGCTGACAGTAAAGGAGATCCTGAGTATCCCAGTGGTGATGTTGGATAGGTGGGAATCCTCTATCCGTCCTTCTGCTGCAGTCCTTTTGCTTGTAAAGGACACCTGGCAGGGCCCTGTACACACTCAATGTCGTGCCTTTGGAGCCTCTGGGAATAAACCTAAACTAATCTGTGCAATTGGGCTTACTGTCAGTTGTTGGTTGAGTGTGTGTTCTCTCAGTGTGTTTGCTGTCCCAGCTCTGCACAGATAAGTGAGACACCACTTCACATTTGCATTATTTAATAAGACCAGAGATCTGTTTCAGTAACAAAGCTGCCTGGTCAGGTTTATTGTAGACAAAGCACGGCTTTAGTATTCTGCAGACTAATGCATGTATTGTTACAATGGATCAGCTCAATAAACGGCGGTCTATTTCCCCCTCGGCTATTTTCAAGACCCCGGAGGGTTTCTATTTCGGGTTATTTGGGATAAGGGTTATCCCCAGGTGGCCCGTCCAACCTATGAATGTCATGTCCAGTGAACGCGGTCATGAGTTATTATAATTATTACGAGATTCCGACACTGTATTAGCTTTATTAGTTACATTTACAGTGTTTTTACCAATGTTTGCAAAGATGTTAACTATATCGGCAGAGTAAAGTAAAGCCCTCCTACTACACAGTTTTGCAACTGCCTCCCGTCTGCCCTCAGAGAGCCCGAGGTCTGTCAGGAGTTTATAGTTGTCATTGGGCCATTTTCCTCTAGCGCCAATTGGGAACCCATAGTACAATACAGTCTTAGCACCGGTTAGTGCTTGGATTTCTTTGGTCAAGTCTCTGTAGTGTCTTACCTTCTCAGCAGCAGCATCAGTGAACTGTTTATCTTTGTATTCGAAATGAACTGTGACATCGACGACCAGGGCTACATCATCCTTATGGAACACTAGGTCAGGTTTCTCAGTTCTCTGTTCTTTGTGTATAGTCTTGGTTCTTCATAGGCCACCCACTTCAGCCTTTTGGCTTCCTTCTGTAAGATGTCACACAGTTTGTTGTGTCGTTTTATCCTGGCATCGTGGACAGCTGGGCATTGTCCCATAATGTGTGATAGGGACTCATACTTGGCCTTGCAATGCCTACATGTAACAGGAGCGTTCTTCTTTCCCCACCCAAGGTATTCTCGGGTGGGATATACATTTGCCTTGATCTTCAGAGCTGTCAGGAATTGGCGTTCAGAGAATCCCCTGTGATTTCGAATCCAGTTATTACTGATTGGATCGTTATAGAAGTGCTCAATGCCACTGCCCTGACATGGTAGATTTTTCCATTGGGAAAATTCAGCTTCTCTCCACTTGCATGGAATTGGATATATGGGTTTGGGAGTTGGTCTTTCCCATTCGTTTAGCGTTGCGAGGATGTGTGAGGGAATTTTGGTTTCTTTGAATTCCATAACTGGATATGTTATCATGGGCATATCTTCTTCTGTTCCTCTTGCAGTT
This sequence comes from Mesoclemmys tuberculata, assembly GCA_007922155.1. Classification (NCBI taxonomy): domain Eukaryota; kingdom Metazoa; phylum Chordata; order Testudines; family Chelidae; genus Mesoclemmys; species Mesoclemmys tuberculata. The sequence goes on along the minus strand of ML675604.1, from coordinate 54,177,327 downwards.
AGCCATAGTTTTTCATACTCCACGTCGATGTCATTTTCCAATGCGATGTTTCTTGTTACATCGTCAGAGGACTGTACAATACGGTGCATACGCCTCGCTTGAACTGATGGAATCAGGCTAGCAAGTTTTATTACACCTAGTCCACCATTCCTAGTGCTAGTGTAAATGAGTCCATTGTTGGTATCAGCAGGCAAATGCAGCCAGTCTTTAATCGCTCTTCTGATGTCATCGTCAAGGGACGAAAGCATTGTCTTTTTGCAATCTGTGTGGTCAGCCAGATATATTAGTCTCGGGATCGTGAATGTGTTCAATATGACCAGTTTCTGAGAAGGTTTTAGGGGCGCATTGGTAATCCGTTGTAGCCAGGTATTAAGCTTGTTTGTTAGGGTTGGTTTGGTGAACCCAATCCAGGGATCCACTTTGACTCCAAGATATTTCTCAGGCTGTCCTGGTTCAACCATGTTCAGTGTGTCTGTTCCAATCGTCCAAGCCTCACAGTTAGTGGTGTATGAGTCGTGTGTGGAAAAACCCATGGCACTTTTTAGCTTGTACCTTCAAACCAGATAGCTTGCAGAAAGATTCCAAGATCTTGATGTTTTCCTTCATTCCTGTCCATGAGTCACTTAACAAGACTAAATCGTCTGCAAACGCAAGGGCTGTTATTTTCTTTGACCCACATGAGAATCCCTTTCCTCTGTCTTCGAGCATTGTGATCAGTGGATCAAGTGCTAGGTTAAACAGTAGTGGTGACATGGGGTCACCCTGTTTGACGCCAACTTTGATTTCAATACGGGGAGTTTGTTCTTTCCCTACCTCCATTCGGGTATGGACATTTTTGTAGGAGTCAGCGATGATGTTGATGATATGTTGGTCAACACCTCTCTTCCGTAGTACCCATATGATGTGTTCATGGGAGACAGAATCGAAGGCTTTTGCGATGTCAACAAATACAACTCCCAAGGGCTTTTTCTTGTTTTTGGCATGCTTGGTTAGTATCTGAAGGGTTTTAAGGTTTTCCGAGCAGCCCGATGCCGCTATAAATCCCCTTTGTCTTTTGTTTAGGGGGCATGCCTTGGCCAATCTGCTTGTTAAAATTCGTGAGAAGAGCCGTAGTATAATGGAACCGATGGTTAGTGGTCTCCAATTCCCTATATCTTTCAAAGCTTCTGGGTCCATTGTTTTTGGGATTAAGAGAGATCTGCACTCTTTGATGGTGTCTGGAATTATGCCCATAGTTATCCAGACATTGAAAAGCCCAGACAAGATCTCACCATCTTTGTCTCTGTGTAGTAGGTCTTTAAGGCTCGGCTTGTCAGGTCCAGGAGCAGAGTTTCTATTCATCTCTTTTATGTTTTTGATTATTTCTTTGGCCGAGATTTTTAGCTCAAACGCTGAGTTATCTGCTTTTTCATATGGTTTAAATTGACCAAGACCAGCAAAGGGAGTTTCTGTTTCCCATTTGTCCTTGTATACTTTGTGAACCTCAGCCAACGAGATTTGACATTGGTGTTTTTCAGTACCATCCAGGATAATGGATGCAAGTTTATCTCTGTTGGACGCGTATAACTGTTGGTATTTACGATATTGGCCTCTTTGTTCTGCTCGCTTCCTAATCCATGACTTTTCTTTCCCATATCTTTTGCTGTTACTTGTTTTGGGTTTACTTCTGGGCTTAGGTTCTTCATGTAAAAAGGTAGAGAGGACATCAATGGTTGTTGACTCAATCTTTGATCTTATGTCGGGCTCACCCTTGACCCAAGCCTTGAGGATATCAGCTTCAAAAATCTCTAGCACTGGTCGCTGTAAGTCCTTTTTCGCACTTTGTAGGTACGCCTCTCTTAATCCATTTATGGCACTTAGCTGTTCAGAAGTATCCTCTAAATTGTAGGCCGCTGTTTCAGGTTCATTTGTTTCAGAACCTATTCTGTTCAATAGGCCCATTGCTGCCCTTTTATCCTTAATTTGGATAGCAGTTTTGGTTGTTAGTTTCTCTGCTATGATCTTGTTAATAAATCTGTGTCCACGGTACACAGAGTGGAGGTCGGTGAGGAGTTTTTCTTCTTCCTCAGTCCAGCAGCTTTTATGTTTTCCCCGCTGCGAGTTTGCTTTGGGTAAGGTTGCTTGAATACACTCAGTGTTCCTGGTAGCAGGGTGAGTCAGTCTCTTATGTTGAGAAAGACCTGATTTGGTGCCGAATTGTTTGGCACAAATATCACACTGCCATTCTCCAGGTGGTTCCTCATTTTTCATCCCTTTGCATTTGGGGATGTGGCATAATATGCTGTGTGGTTTTGGATCTACCTTTCCGCACATGGAACACTGGAAAAGTGCCTCATGGTCACCCTGGTGACGTTTTAGGTGTTCTTTTAAGGCAAGTGGCTTACCAACATGGTTTTGACAGAAAGGGCAGGCTGGGTTGTTGTCAGGAAGCTTCACTATAGCCTTTCTTGTTCCTCCTGTCTCTTTCTCATTCAAATTTTCGGTGTTATCATCCTGGACATTGAGCTCCTTACTTGCGTTTTCTATTATCATAGAAAAAATTGGGAGAGTAGATTTCGCCCTTTTAGATCTGGCAGCTGTTTCTTTGCTAGCAGCTCCTCTGATCAACGTTGTCTGTGGTTTCTCCATTATGGGGAGCAAACCACCATTCGGCAAGGTGAGGGTATCAGTTTGGGTACCCATGCTGTGGACTCGAACTTTATAGTAGTTCGGGGGTTCAAATCGTCTGATGATGCACCTACCCCAAGGCACAATCATCTTGTCTAGGAGCATAACATGAGTCAGATGACTCGGGTAGGACTGGGCACATAGTTGTGCCGCCATTGTATTTGTTATACCGTTAATACTACTGCCTGGCCGGTACCAAGGCAATAGGGGGGATACGAATCTCGCAGTTGAGCCTGTATTCGCCATTTCCGTAGGAAACGTTGCCAGCGGGAACCACGTGGAGGCCCAGGTCTCAACATGCGGCCCTATAACTATGACCCTTGCAACAACCGAAGAGAGTCATAGTTACTCCCACCAATACCTTTGAGACCCTTTTTTATACACTGATACAAACAAGTTGTATATTACCCCTCTGACATGTGTAGTTGCCACCCTCTGACGTGGTAAGATACCACTGTCATGCGGACTGGATTGAACGGGGGGGACGACATTTGTGTTATTTGACATTAATACGTTAAAATCATAATGATTCATGTAAGACATGCCATGTCAGGTACTGTTAGAAAGGCTATAATGTGCTGAGTAAGAAGATAATATTTGTGTTCATGTGTGAGGGAAGTTATGGAGATCTTTGATATACTTGTATTTCAAACTATGCTGTATAAGACACACCCCAGACAGAGAGGCCACAGGACAATAGTCTGCTTAATGGACCATCAAGACCTTTACAGAAGCAAAAGGCCCAGGAAGAAACTACAGGCATACCTGAAGAGTTACCAGGATTGGCCCATGTGACTCTGAACTCCATTTTGGTTCCTGTAAAGTTCCACAAGCCACATGGCTGGTGACAGAGGGTATATAAGATCAAACCACAGAAACCATTTTGTCTTTGTTCCTGTCCAGCTGCAGACCCACCTCTGGATCAACACACTTTGCAATTGAACTGAAGGACTTAGACCCATCCAGGTACTGGATGTATACCAGAGGAACTATAAAAGCCTGCAACTCCACAATTATTTCAAAAACCTGATGCATATGGACTTTTAAATCATTTGTATGTATCTGATTGCTTTAATCCTTTAACTTTTCTCTTATTGTTTGTTTTTCTTTTTATAATAAACCTTTAGTTTTAGTTATTAAAGGATTGGCTGGAAGCGTGATATTTTGGGTAAGATCCAAACTTATAGTGAACTGGTACTGTGGCTGGTCCTTGGGGATCAGAGGGAATCTTTTGAGTAAAGAGCATAGAGTTTAAATGACTGGTCTCTTTACTGGACCTAAGGGCAGTTTGGGTGCCAGAGACTGAAATGCAGTAAAGGGGGCTGTATATATTTGCACAGTGGCTTCTTGATAACCAGTGTGGGGGAATTTGGGATCATTCCAAACTGCACAACCCCTCTGAAGATTGGAGTTCTTCTAACTAAATGATGGCAACCGTGGGTTCTGGTTTGATGACAAAACCACTCTGCCTCTTCTCAGACAACCACTTAAATTCTCTTTGCTGTCTCTCTCCCTTTGCAAGTACTTTTGCAAACAAGGGTGGTGGTTACTCAAACTATCTTCACTGCAGACCCACCTCAGTCAGCTCTAGGCAAAGCAACAATCTCTGTCCTGACTCCAGTGAAGCCACCAACAGCCTCTGAGGATCCCTGCTTAATCAAAGTAGCAGCAGGCTCTCAGCAGCATCTTCTGACTATCTAGCAACAGTTTAGCAGCAGCCCCTGGTTTGGACGGAGCTCCATCAACTGATCTCAGCTCCTCTCCAAAATGGGAGTCCACCGCATTCTCTCCTTGCATTCCCAATAGAAGAAGTCTGTCTCTTTCTCCAAGGCATCATGGGAGTTGTAGTCTCTAAGGCAGGGTCTTCCCAACTGGAACACTCCAATTCAGTTCAGCGGCCCCTCAGATAAAGAGTGCCTACATATACATTCACATGTAAATGTAAAACACATATGGTTTGCTTTTGTCCAGTTTACCAACTGCTCCAGATTGCTCTGAATCAGTGGCCTGTCCTTTTCATTATTTACCACTCCAGTGGCCATCAGAACCTTGATTTCTAAGGGTATGTCTACAGTATGGAGTGAAGTTGTTTTAATTTCAGATGACATTCACCCAAACTTATGAAGTCAGAGGAGCGTGGTCACACCACACTCATTGCATTGGGAGATTGCGTCCCCACCAGCCATGCTTGCATCAATAAGCAAAGAAGTGCACTGTGGGTAGCTATCCCACAAAGCAACTAGCCTCAGGGGCTCTTGGGAAGGTTCTCATCCTCCCATGATGCAATGTCGTCCTTCTCCCCTCTCTTTTTGTGCTGAAAAAACAGTTGAACACTTTTTTGCACCATTTTTTGAAATCCTTCAGCCTCTGCCTCATGTACGCCATTGCCAGAGAGGCACGGAGCCCACTCAGCTCTGCACTATCATTGTGAGCATCATAAACACCACATGACTTATCCTTGGTATTTTCAAGGCCGAGACAGGAGCCGCAGCACAGAAAATTGTGATGTTACTCAAGCCGCCCTGCTACAAGACGTAGAACAAAACAATACCTGTTTGCTGCTGGCTGTCAAACAGCAGCTACACTCCGTGGAGCACTGTGCCTGGTCCGGGGAAGCAAGCACTGACTGCTGAGATCGCATTGTTATGAAGGTGTGGGATGATGAGCAATGGCTGCCAAACATTTGGATGCATAAGGCCGCTTTCCTTGAACTTTGCACAGAGCTGTCCCCAGCCCTGAAACACATGAATACTCGCTTGAGACCTGCTCTGATAGTGGAGAAGCGAGTGGCCATCACTCTGTGGAACCTAGCAATGCCAGGCTGCTACCGGTCAGTTGGGAATCAATTTGGAGTTGGTAAATACACCATGGGAGCTGCTGTGATACAAGTGTGCAGGGCCATGAATAGACTTCTTCTGAGAAGGGTAGTGACTTTGGGAAACATGCAGAACATAGTGGACAGGTTTGCCTCAATGGGATTCCCAAACTGTGGCACCTGTATCCCTATCGTAGCACTGGACTGTTAGGTTAAAAGTAATAGTTTTAGTTATGTACAGCCCCTTCCTCGTATGTTAACAGGATATGTAAGTAGAAGAAGGACTCCATTTTGGACTTGGAATCCATATTATGTTGGAGCCTCAGACAAGCAAGGTGCTGATGCTTGGTAGGTTGCCAGCCAAAGAAATGTACCCAGTAACAGGGAAATAATGCCATGTGCAAAAGGCAGAACAAGGCAGCAAAATCCCAGTATTCTGATTGGGTAAGATCAGCCCTTGGAAATTTATATAAGTCAGCAAAGCCCATAGTTAAGGGCTGCCCATTCCAGTGGTAGCGTGCCTAGGGACTATTTATTTGTGCAGTTATAGATCAAGCACGAGAAGTAGATGAGTTCCTGGATGAGAACCAGATAAACATAAACTTCACCATCGGGACAGGAGAGGAGTGGTAAAGAGAATTACCTGTAGGAATCCAGTTCCAGTGCCCAGAATCCTGACCAACACTCCCCAGAGGAAAGGAAGAAAAATTGTAAATAACATCACAGACTGGGGGAACCCGAGGGATTGTGTTCTGGTAGCGGACCTGGGGTTCACTCCCCCACTTGATCTCAACTCCAGCATTTCATACCCGGGACAGTGTAGTTGGGAGTTGTGGGATCCTACTATTTTTCCTATCTCTTCCCATGTGTTGTAACCGTCCCTAAATAAACCTTGTTCCTTGTTTGTACCTTTTCAGTTGTCAGTCTCATTCAAACCACCCGGTGATAGATACAGCAATCAGGGTGGACCAATTGTGCACAGGATTAATTGTTTGGAAAATGAGGTTGAGTGCACCCCTCTTGTAATTACCCTAGTAATTATACTCTCTTCTTTATTGGAACAGGACCATCTTACCACAGAGTACATAAACTGAAAGGGATCCATGGTATTACAGGCCCTTGTGGATCACAGGGGATGCTTCACTGACATCAGTGTGGGGTGGTCTGGAAAGATGCATGATGCACACATCTTTAGGAACTAAGATCTATTAAAAAAGATGCAAGCAGGGAGACTTTCTTCCCTGATCAAAAAAGAACTATTGGCAATGCTGAAATGCCAATAGTGATCCTTGGAGACCCTGCCTACCCCTTGCTCCTGTGCCTAAGGAAGCTTACACCAGGCATCTGGACAACGAGAAGGAGCAGTTCAATAATAGGCTCAGGAAGTGCAGAATAGTGGTGGAATCTGCCTTTGGATGTTTAAAGGCTCGCTGGTGCAGTTTGCTCACTAGGTTAGACCTGAGTGAAAGTAACATCCCAATAGTTATCTCTGCCTGCTGTGTGCTCCATAATGTCTATGTGACAAAGGGGGAGAAGTTCCCGTTGGGTTGGGTCATGGAGGCAGATAGGCTGGCTGCAAATTTTGAGAAGCAAGATACCAGTGCAATGCTGAGAGCCAACCACGGAGCACTGCGCCTCAGGGAAGCATTGAAAACCCATTTTTTTAATGAGATACAGTAATGGGTGTCACTTATCTGTGCTGTGCCTTCCCATCCCATCCCCCACCCTTGCAGCACTGTGCCTGCCCCCTCTCTTCCCCCAACACCCATCCCCATGCTTTCAATAAATAAAGAGTAATGAATTTCAAAGAAGTAAAGTTTTATTGCTCATCATTAACTGTGGAGGGATAGAAAGATAATTTAACAGTTGCCATGCATTCTCATGGAGCTGTTAGAGAATACAGAACCGAGTTTGTCTGTGCAAACGGCAAAGATCCCACATTCCCAGTTCTTAAAGAGGCTGGTGCCTCTTCCTGCTCCCCTCAGCTGGTGTTGAGTGGAGCATGTACTGCACCCTGCTCAAACTCCTCCTACAACGCTTGGAGGTGGGGGCTAGGAAAGAGTGTGCTTGTTGTGGAGAGATTTGCAGGGGCTGCAGAGGGATTCTCTTCTGTTGTTCCTCTTCCTGAAGCTCAACCAGATGACTCAATATTTCTGACAGATTCCTCATTATATGCAACATCTCTTCATGCATTGCACGCTCAAGCTCCTGGGCTGATTTCCTGTTCTCCACATCCATGTTCAGTTTTTCAGACAATGAAATCCTCCAGGCTCTTTGCTGTGGCGTTCATTATCTCATTGAACATGTCATCCCACGTCCTTTTTTTTGCCTTCTAATCTGCGACAGCCGCTCAGCAGGAGTGGAGGTTGCTCTGAAGGCCACACTATCCACTGTAAGGCAAGCAAAACACAAGATATCCATTGTTAGCTTTGCCATGCTGACCCAATTGGAGGGGCCCTTGAAGTGTATTCAGGAGCTCTGATTACTCCCTCTTACACCAGTCTCGCATTGGGGGTGTCATGTGGACTGGATTGGGAGGGGGGTATTTGTGTTATTTGACATTAATATGTCAAAATCATAGCAATTCATGTAGACATGCCATGTCAGGTACTGTCAGAAAGGTTATAATGTGCTGAGTAAGAAGATAATATTTGTGTTCATGTGTGATATGTGTGAGGAGAGTTACGGAGATCTGTAATATACCTGTATTTCAAACTATGCTGTATAAGACACACCCCAGACAGAGAGGCCACAGGACAATAGCCCGCTTAATGGCCCATCAAGACCTTTACAGAAGCAAAAGGCCTAGGAAGAAACTAAAGGCATACCTGAAGAGTTACCAGGATTGGCCCATGTGACTCTGAACTCCATTTTGGTTCCTGTAAAGTTCCACAAGCCACATGGCCAGTGACAGAGGGTATATAAGATCAAACCACAGAAACCATTTTGTCTTTGTTCCTGTCCAGCTGCAGATGCACCTCTGGATCAACACACTTTGCAACTGAACTGAAGGATTTAGACCCATCCAGGTACTGAATGTATACCAGAGGAACTATACAAGCCTGCAACTCCACAATTCTTCTTAAAACCTGATGTATATGGACTTTTAAATCATTTGTATGTATTTGATTGCTTTAAGTCTTTAACACTTCTCTTATTGTTTGTTTTTCCTTTATTAATAAACCTTTAGTTTTAGTTACTAAAGGATTGGCTGGCAGCATGGTATTTTGAGTAAGATCCAAACTTACAGTGAACTGATACTGTGGCTGGTCCTTTGGGATGAGAGGGAATCTTTTAGTAAAGAGCATAGAGTTTAAATGACTGGTCTCTTTACTGGACTTAGTGTCAGTTTGGGAGCCAGAGACTGAAATGCAGTAAAGGGGGCTGTGTGTATTTGTATTTGTATACTGGCTTCTTGATAACCAGTGTGGGGGAATCAAAAGCACTGTTTGTGGCTGGTTGGGAAGTCTACTTCAGTGTCACCCACCTGTGCTGGGAGAATTTGCTCTCCTTTTACAGCCTGCCCTGACCCTGGTATTATCAGTGGGCTACCCTGGTCACAAGCTTGTTCCATGGACAAAAAGTTGTTACAATGTAAAAAGAACTCCCCTTTATATAATGCTAGACCCACATAACAATCTCTACCTATTGCACAAGTTGGAGTGGCATCCCAGCCACGGTGAGTAAGGGGCTGGTGCATTGATTTTAGGGAAATCTCCATAGCATATGCTGCACTAGTCCACACTTCCCCAAGGAGCAGAATTGTTGGACTCCTCTTACCCTCCGAAACATCGGTTTTGTAAGAGGTGGTCCAAAAGGCATGGGGGACGGAGGTTAGAATATAGATAGAATATATGGTCACCCATTCCTGGATCCCTAACACCCACAACGTCATGTCTAGGAAATTGCAGTGTAGGGATCCAAGAAACTATCCATGGCAGGGGTATAACACGCACAGTATATTAGGTGGGTATTGTAAACTTCCACAATCTTCCCTAGGTGACCATGTGTGATATCAGTCTCCTGAGGGTAACAAAGGGGGAAAGGGAGATCTTACTGCAAGCTTCTGGGTGCAGGCCTGGTCTTTATGCTGCTATGCTGTGTTCTGTGATGATGTCTGCACATTTAATAACAGAGTGGTGGGGGAAAATGTCCTATTGCAGTGGAAGAAATAAGGCTGCCTTCCCCAGCAATCTTCTGCAAAAGATTGCAGAGTACCTACATGAAAGTTTCCTGAAGATATCCATGGAGGATTCTTGGACCATCCCTGTGCACATAAATAGCCTTTTCTGGAAAGATCCCTGTGCTTAAGTAGACCAACAATGAGGAAGCCCATCCCCACCACCACACACAATATTTTTTTTGCTTTAACCTGAAGTTGGCCTGGGGATGTAACCCCAGAAATGAGATATGCAGTACATACTCATCAGATGTGCCTTTCTTGGCATCTCAGTCAGTCACACTTTCCTGCATCTGACTGGGCTGCTCCAGGGTAACAAACAGCTCCTGGCTTTCAGGGAGAATGGATACCCCACTCACCTGCCCTCTGTTCTCCTCAGCCTCCTCCTCATCCACAGCCTCATTGTCATTCATCCTGGACTCAGATTCCCCTGAGGTATCTACTCTGCGTGGTGGGACAGTGGAGGGGTCACTGCCAAGAATCATATGTAGCTCCTTGTAGAAGTAGCACGTCTTTGGTGACAAGCCAGAATGATTGTTCACCTCCCTAGTTTTCTGACATGCATGCCTCAGCTCTTTGATTTTAATGTGGCACTGCTGCGTATCCCTCTTGTGCCCCTTCTCCAACATGCTGTGCGATATCTTCTCATAGATATCCAGATTTCTTTTGCTGGCTCAGAGCTTAGCCAGAACAGACTCTTCTCCTCATAGACTGATGAGATCCAAGACCTCAGTCGACTCCAGGCTGGCGCATGTTTGGGGCAAGCAGCTGCCATGATCAGTTCTGCCGCCAAGCTCTCTCCACGCAGACCAAACAGGAAATGGGAATTCAAAATTTACCAGGGCTTATGAGGATGGGCTGTTTCCTGTGTACATGGCCACAGTGTGGCAGTGTGCGAATGTCCAGAGTGGTCACAGCAGAGCATTGTAGGATACTTCCCAGAGGCCAATGATGTCAATTTATGCAACTCTCCGCCTATACTGACGCTCATTTGACCCATACAATTCAACTTCAGTGCTATGCCTCTTGCGGAGGTGGTTTTATTAAGTCAAACTTTCCTGTGGTTTAGGTCAGTGGAACAGACCTGCCAGTGGAGACGTATACATTATGTGGTTGATGGAAGCCGCATTCCGTTGACCTAACTTTACAGTGTAGACCAGGCCTAAATAGGTTTAGTGTAATTAGCCAAACTGAAAATTAACCTGGACACTGGGATTAATATCCTTTCCCAGGCCAGATTCCCAAGAGATCATTGATCAAAAATGTTCAGTGCCTATGTTCTAAGCCTAAAAAAGATGGCACTTCCATGGGCACAGTACATTTCAGCACTGTGTTGTGACATTGGCTCAATACTGACTCGGAGGATACTCATAATACTTCCTTGCAGAACCTTGCTTTTTCCTTGGCAATGTCTTATTGAAGTCCTGATCTTCTCTAGTCTTACGTAGTTTATGGGGTTGATACTCTCATCCTAAAATAGCATGGTTCAAGACTGACAGATTTAATGAAAAAGTATGTATATTTTAAAGAGGTGAGGGAATTTCTTTCAATTAAAAGTAAATGCAAGAAGCAGTAACAGATTTAAGTGAGCAAGTTACAATAGCTGAGACACAGCAGAGAGAAATTACAAAGGAAATGTCTGTAATTGCCAATGGTAAGAAGCTAAGTAAAAAATTAACTTTTGAATTTGATGACCTAGACTAGAATAGGGAGAAAAGAATAATGTGCATATGAAAAAAAGTACAGAAGAAGCCAAGAAAGGAGGCTTAGTGACTTTTACCCAACTTTTGAGTATAGAGGATTGTTAGATGATAATGGTAGGAAAGAGCTTGAAACTAACTTTACCTTAGCACAAGGAACCAGATCTAGAGATTTTGCTGAGATTGTATTAGTACTATATTGAGAAAGGAAAGGTTCAAAGAAAAGCAACAGGGAAGAATAAGCTGACTATGAAGGATCAGAAAATTGCAGTTTTCCAGCATTTTTTCTCTTGAGCTCTAAAAAAGAGTGGCTAAAAGTGAGCAAAGGAATATCAAGAAAATCAGATTCAATAACAGTAGAGTTTTCTTGGTACTGCAAACCCCATTACAATGTCTGACTGAAGAAGAAAAGACAACAGGAAGTCAATGTGATTGAACATACTTCTGCATTCACACCCTACACGTTGTAATAATCTTTATACAAAATATGCCTTGTGAGGTATCATTTGAAAAACTAATAACTCGCTGGTAAATAATATCATGAAATGTGTGTAGCAACATTATATGTAAAGTTATTAACATAAACTGAAATTATGAGTGAAATATGTTTATCAGACAAGCTTGGGGAGGAGGCAAACCTGTTTCTCAAAGTCAAAGTACAAGCTGATGCCTCTAGTCAGGTGTCAATAAAGTTGATTGGCAATCTTTGGTCAAGTGGGGACAGGAACAGATTAATTCACATTTTAACAAACAACAACATGGAAACTCTTTCACCATGAATGACACTCCAAGTCTTTATCTTCACAGTGGGAAGGAACTTTATCTAGGGATGATCCACAGGAAAATGCATTTCATAGGACGACTGGACTATAAAAATTAGGGTAAAAACACTGAAGGTATTCTCTCTTTTTTCCTTTCACCTAAGAAGACAAAGGAACCAGCCTCTGGACTTTGGGAGGGATTCCGACTTAGAATTTGGTCAGCTCTATTGCTGGGAACATGTGGTAAGCATTTTACCTAGAACCAAGTCTAGTTTGTTAAATTTTAGCTACTAAAAAGTGTTTTATCTTTATTTGTCTTTTAACTATTTCTTACTTTAATATCGTATTCTTGTACTCAGTTAAAATCTATCTGTTTGTGGTTAATGAAACCTTTTTTATTTTTTAATAAAAAATGTTTTGTGTTGTGTTTAAACTGAACAGTTTGGGTAACTACAGTTGAAGAAGCAAACTGTTACATGTTGACCTCTTATAGGGGCAATGGACCTATAATAGCTGAACTGTCCAGCTGCTGACAGCCCACTTTCAGTCCTGGGGTGGCTGGGGCTCCCATTGTCAAAATTGTGGTGGAAGCCTAATATTGTGGAATCTGCAATTTCTGCAGTCTTGTAAGTTAAGTGGGGCCTTACCCAGGGGTAAATATCCTGGTCAAAACTTACTGAATTAAATTTAAGTATTTTAGGAGCCCCATTGTATTAAAGGGCAAATGTTTATGTGCTCTTGTGGGATTGTATGGAATTTCTTTAGAATAAAGTCAAGATTAATGCAATATCAGGGAAGTATTGTAAACTTCAAAAGACTTGAACAACGTAGCAGATACAACTGAGCTTTTGGGACAATACATGTGAAGTGGAATTCCTAGGAAGTACTAGAGAGGAAGGGATTGCAAACCTCTGCCTGTGGACTTAGTCCTTGAAGCTGCACCCTGAGCACCATGTGTCTGCAGATCATGTTGTATGAGGATAGTTCAAAGACACAAACTGTAGTCTTCAGGGACCAAACAGACTAAGAAAGAATTTTGTCTTTGACCAGGTATGCCTGCGTTAGAGCTGACTCAGGGCCTTCTTTCTGATCCAGCAAACAGACAGGAGTAGACCTCCAGTCCATGGAGGGCCCTAATCATTTCTAGGGAAGGATTGGAAGGACTTTGGCCTATTGAGGCTCCATAAGACTGTTGTTTTTCAGAGCAAAGGGTATGATGAATTTGAAACCACAGGAAAATCCTGAGTGAGGGTTGAAGTACTTCTTCTGCCAGAGCCCATGTTGCAGTTGGAGTGATCTTCCCATAAAAAATGGGGAGCGTATTTGCTTGTGTGTAGGTTCTTTTATTGTTTTAAATACATTTTCTCTGTAATGCTTTTATGTTAAGAATAGAATGTGCTTTCTTAGAAAGAGCTTTGGGGTAACTTATAACTGTGGGCAATTACACTGTGGTTAGTATTTGAAAATAAAACAAGCAAGCCCGCTTAGATAGGCTGTCTTTTGCTTTTTCTTGGTATAAAACAGTGAAGGCAGGAAACTGGTTAGCCAGGAAATACCCCAGTTAGGAGAGATGCAGCTCTCCATCCAAGAGAGGTAATAGCTGGAGGGGGAGGAAGGGAAGAGCAGAAGGCTGAAAGGTGCCTGTGGTGGATCACAGAGGAGAAATACAGGTGCAGTTGTGCTTAACTGTCAACTGAATGTCTACTGAAGTATTTTATCCAAAATACTAAAGCTGTTATCAGAGGGTTGTGTTCCCATGTCTTTATTAAAGAAATTGAAGCTCTTGTCAAAAAAAGCTCCTTATTTATTATATTGTGTGAATTATAGGTCAGTTCCCAACTCACTGTTTTGGGGCAATATTTTAGATACATTTCAGTATCTGTTCAGATAGGACTAAACACAGAGACTGCCTCTTTCAGAGTTATAAGTGATCTAATCACCATAACAGATAACACAATCCTGTCTCTGTTACATATTTGGGAAGTTTTTAATACTGCAAAGCATCAAATTATCCCCTAGGTGACAGGTTAGGTATAACTGGAGTCACTGAACTGGTTCTAATTGCCTCTGGCAACATAATTCAAATAATTGTGTGATGGATTTTCATCAGCAGCGATTGACTGTGAGGGGGAGAGTGCACAGGGTCTGACAGGTGTGGTCAGGGTTATCATTCCTATGCTGCTGAAACCAAGGGGTGTGTGTGTGTGTACATTTGTATAAAATCTCTCTCCCCAGATTTTTAAGGACCTGGCATGACTGAATGACATGAAAATACCTAAACTATATCACATACAGAAGACTGGGTTGGACAGGAGATACACCAACAGCATTATCAATTTTTGGTGGGAAGTTGAGGAGAACAAAGATTCAAAATCTTGGCATTGCCCTTGCTCTAGGGTGACCAGATAAAAATGTGAAAAATTGGGACAGGACGTATACAGGGCAATACGTGCTTATGTAAGACGAAGCCCCAAATATTGAGGCTGTCCCTACAGTCAGGACATCTGGTCACCCTACCTTGGCCAGGATGACAAAATAAAGTGGATTTGTTCTGGAGTATTGCCTGTCTGTCTCTCATTTCCAAGGCCATCACTCAAGCTAGGCCCGAGGTACCACTGTTTGACACCAGGGTGGGGTCCCTTTCACTTTTTATTGTTGAAAAGGATCAGAAACCGTGAAACTGAGGTTAGCAGCTCTTCTCTCCAAAAAGAACAAAGCCAGCGGCACCGAGTGCCCTTCACAAACACACTCCGTGACCCTCGTTTGGGGCCTAACGCACGCAGCACGTTCCACCTTTGGGCCACGGCCGACTGGGAGGTGGAGGCAGAAGGCGCCTGCAGGGAGCTCGGGGGCGGTTTCCTCCCACCCCGAGCCTGGGGGCAGGCGCAAAGATGATTACACAACCCCCCGCGCCTGCCTAGCCTCGCTGCTCCCTGGACCCTGCCGCAGCTGGCGCTGCCGGAGGCCGGGCGGTGGCAGGGCGCTGACACCACCTGGCTCTCGCCTCCCGCGCGCTGCAGGGCCAGCGGGGAGCCTGCGCCGCTCCCCTCCTTCCCTTCGGGAGACGCACGTGAGAGGGCGGATCTGCGCATGCGCTGCCGGCTGTCCGCGCATGCTCCCTGGCGTCTTTTCTGTCTGGTGGACGCAGAGCAGCCCCTCAGCGTCCGGAGGCGGAGGGACAGTGCCGCGTAGCCGCTAACGGCACCGACCGGGGCGAGGACCCGCCGCTTCACACAGCCCGGCCGCAGACAAGGTGCCTCCTCAGCGCCCGGAAGAGACGGGGGCCCGCGACGGCGCCGCTGTGTGTACGGTTGCCATGGAAACGGGCTCCCGGCGTCCGGGCTGCTACAGCAGCCGCCCCCTCCCCCCCCGCCGGGGCAGGAGCGGAGGGAGGCGCCTCCATGCCCCCGTCCTCTACCCCTCCCCCGCCGGGGCAGGAGCGGAGGGAGGCTTCCTGCGCGGGGTCCCCCCATTCCTGGGGCATGCCCGGGGTGCCCTCCCCCCCCGGACAGGGCTGTTGTTTGTGTGTTCGCCTCCTTATGTAATGTTTTGAATATGCCCAGGTGCAAAATCTGCTCCCCCACCTTTGCTGTGATAGTAACAGGGAAGGAAACAAAGGCAGGCCCATGGCCCGTCCAAACAAAGGTACTGGGATCCAGAAGGGCGGGTGGGATTTGGTCGGGAGCAAACATTTGATGCAGTTCTTATGCTGACTAGTTTACAGTGTGAAGACGTGGCCCGGCAGCGTAAGTTTACCGTGGCTCGTGGGTAGCTCATTCTAGGTGGTGGGATAGGGTGTTTTTATATAGAGGAGCTTTTTGTGTTGAAAGTAATCTGAAAAAATGGTCTTATTTTGCTGGTAATTTTTTATTTTTCTCTAAAGACTCAGGCTCAGTCTACACTTACCTTTGGGATTCGGAGGCAGTCGATGGGAGATACGCAAGTGATGTAGATCACTTGTGTATCTCCCGTTGACGTCGCTGTGTCTGCTCCGTGCGCCGTCAACACTGCCACGTCACTTACCAGGGTGGTTTTCCTACGTCGATTGCTGGATTGAATGAGCAGGTCTACACCGACCGCTCAGTTGATCCAGAGCGATCGATCTGACAGCGGGGAATTTGCCACCATCAGTGTAGCCCCAGCCTCAGGTCAGCTCTTACTCCACAGTGCTGGTTATACTGGGACCTCACCTCGGACAAAATTTCCATTGACTTTCCTAGGAGTTGTGTTGTATGAAGGACTGTAGGATCAGGTCCTTTTGCTCCATTCGTCTTTTATTGCATGAAGTTGTTTATAAGAATGGTTCTATCAAAAGTTCCACCAAAAATTGAAAACCTATTTTAATGCTGTTAATATGTGCTGGAGGTAGTATTTTAAAATTACATGTTAGCAATGGATAGTTAAAATTTTTTTTTGTTTATTAATTGAACTATAAACTCGTGGTTTTGGTACAAACTGTTTTGGAGACCATCTTTCTACTTGGAAGGAGTCACAAAAGGAGCGGTCAGGAAAGAAGCATGACAACATAGGAAGCAGGAGGAAGTAAAGAATATGAGAGCAGTGATGTGGGAGAGTGAGGTTTTGCCTCAGAGTTTAGGTAGATCGAAGACGGCATCTCTCTTCTACTGTTCATTTTTACTTATAAATTGTGTAAAGTGATAGATGCTACCAGCTTGCATTTTGCAAAATACTTAATCCAAGCAAAACAGATTTCTTCAATATGTTAGTGGAAAAGTTTAACTCTAGCTCATGGAGCAAAGGACAAATTCATGAGGCTGAAGTTGGCTCCTTATTTGTGGTGTCAGCTCCTTATTCATGTTCCCAGTTCCTTGTTCAAAGGCCAAAATTATTTTAAAATATATTGGATTAAATTTTTAGAAATTTTATCAAATTAATGTGACATTTAAATAACTAATTACTTAAGTGAGAGAAGGTAGGCGAGGTAATATATTTTATTGGACCAACTTCTGTTGGTGAGAGATACAGAAGTTGGTTCAATAAAAGATATTACCCTCACTCACTTTGTGTTTCTAATATCCTGGGAGCAACATGGCTATAACACTGCATAATTACTTCATTATTAATTACAATAATTAAATAAGGAGCTGGGTTTTGACTGGCTGTACGTGATGAAATAAGTCTCTGGTCACCTCAAAATGACAGGTCCATGTGACCATGAGACTGTTCTGAAGGAGCCGAGACAAGTAACACCCTGACCTGAAGCTTTGTTCCTGTGAAACATGCTGCTACGTCATGCTCCCACACCACTTCCATATTATATATGATGATGGAATAAGAAAGTAGATTTTGACTGGCTCTGCATGACAAAGTAAGTCTCAAGTCATCCCAAGTGATATATCTCTTTAATCGTTAAACTGTTCTGATGTAGCTGAAACATGGAACTCCATTATCTTTGTTACCAGCCCTCCTCCTTCCGCCTTCAAACACAAACATACCCTTTAGCAGTGTTGGACGGCGGTTGTGCCGCGCTGATCGTGGCGGCCCTTCCGGTGGGCCCAACCGCTGGGGGAAGGTCCTGGACTCTTCCTCAATAGAAGGGGAATTAGTGACTGGTCGGTCTCTAGGCCCGGCCCTCTGGCAGGGCGGGCGAGCAACAATCAGTGCAAGGGCCCGGTCCCTTGGGCAAGGGCCGGCAGGCAGCAACAATCAGTGCAAGGGCCCGGTCCCTTGGGCAAGGGCCAGCAGGCAAACAAGCAGTCTAGTGGCCTGCTCCCTGGGCAGCAGGGCAGGCTGAGTCGGGCGGCTCCCAGCCGTCTGGCCGGTGGTTTAGGAGTCTCTCTCTCTCTCGCTGGGGCAAGTGCGGGTAGAGGAGGGGGAGGGGGATGCAGGCCCACCTGTCTCCACTGCGTCCCAGCCCAGGGCCCTACCAGTGGCACCGTCAGTACCACTGGTGCGGCGGGGATCCGGCCGCAACACGCCGCGGGGCCTGTGCCCCTTCTCTAGCCAGTAGGCCTGGCTGCCCCTGGGCCACTTCCCCCCCATCCTCCCAGGAGCTGACCCTGAGCAGCTCGGGGGCGGGGTGCGCGGTCCACGGCAGGCTCACCCATCCGTCGGCATCCGGAGGCGGCAACGGGGGCAAGTTCTCAGCATCCGGCAGCTCCTCGAGGTCTACGTGATCGCTGGGGAACCCTGCCTCTGGCAGCTCCTCGAGGTCCGGCCCAGCTTCCAAGGGAGCAGCAGCCGGCAACTCCTCGGGCAGCTCCTCAAGGTCTGGCCCAGCCTCGGGTGGTTTGACCCACCAGGATGGGTCTGGTTCCTCAGGCCCGGCTGGGGTTGCAGGGAGAGGCGGCCACCATTTAGGGCGCGTCGGCCAGTCCCAGTCCCAGTCCCCTGCGGCCGGAGGGCCTACCCACTCCCGGTGTGTGTCCCGGGACCGGCGGGCCTTCGGCCCGGGGCGGCAGACCTACTCTTCCCCGGTCAGAGCCCAGGGTGGCAGGTCTGCTTCCCACTGCTGCCTCCCTCTTACTGAGCCCGGGGGCCTAGCTTTTATCCTTCCCCTTCCTGGGGAAGTCCCGCCTCCCGGGGCCGGATTGGCCGTCGCCGGTGGTCCTATCCGGTCTGGCCTGCGGGGTTGACGGGCAGCCCGGCGTGCTGGACCACTCCCGGCTTGTTGCTGGGCAGGTTTACTTGGTGCCTTGCCCTGCTTGTCTACTGGTTGTGGCCCTCCCTCGACTCCCAGTCCGGGGGCAGGCCGAGGTGCCCTTCTACAAGCAGGGTAAAAGAAGAGAAAAATGGGAGGGAAAAAGCTGTGGAACCTATGTTTGCAGGTACAGGGACTTGACATGTGTTATGTTTGTTCCATCTATTTGTTTGTTTGTTCTCTGGTGTGATTCAGTTGTGGGCCCCAGAACTGGCCAGGTGAGACAGGTCTATTTGTGTCTCAATGTGGGCCTTGTCACTGAGACTCATGAAACTACAGAACATATACTTGATGTTTCAGAGTGGGTATTCCCTCCTTGTTTGCAAAAAAGGATGGAGCTGAGCATTGAGGCTTAGTATCTAGGTCAGTAATCAAATGAACAGGAGTGGCAAACCGGATGAGTTTCAGTTGGAGTTTAGAGAGGAAGCGTGATTCTTGTTTTAGACACTGCACCAAGTAGCACATATGGATGATGCTGTGACCTACCTTGGACATGCTATGCTTTCCTTTCTGTTGGAAGACAGTAGATTTCTGGTGCATGATTGCAAGATGATGGCCATGCTGTAGGAAAAGATATGTGGTCTGGAAGCATAAATAACATCACTGTGCAGCACATGAGAAAATGAAGACTTTTTGGACAACAGGAATTTGGAAATCATTGTCACCAATGCCCAAAGGGGAAGGATCAACGATAAGGGATTGAAAAGAGCAGAAACCAAAGAAGTAAACAGGCAATTTGTGACCAGCAAGGAAAAGAGACTGGGAGACATTCATCTCCACTAGAAGTATCAAAACATTTGCAGATACTCAGCAAGCTAACTGTAAAAGAACCTGTCTCTGGAGGAAAAGAAAAGAAAACCACATGGGACATATCTGATGGGTGTCCGTGTGGTGTCAAATAAGCAACAGCCAAGAGAGATTCTTCAGCCATCCTAATAATGCAGACAGTGATCATTAGATGGTCGAAGAACTTCTCTTGGGACAACGGAACAGTGTACTGCAAGATGTAAATGCAGGATTATGAAGTCATCTGGCAAGTCTTCACTGATGATGATTCTTATTGGAACTAATGAGACAGTATCACATGCAACTACACACAATATGGAAAATCTCAGCCATATTGGAAAGGAGTTGAAAATGAAAGCCCAATTGATCTTGGAGGTTTTACTGGTCCAATGAATGAGAGAAGGCAGAAAATACTAGAGGTGATCTGTTGGCTGCATGACTGGTGTGAGGCTGAAGGTTTTGGTTTTGTGTAACTTTGGGCCCTATTACAGTGAGGGAGGGGCCTGTATCTCACAGGTATTGGACTAACTTTCCCGATTGGAGGCTAGCTAGAATGGGTGGGAGGGCATTAAATCATCAGCACAAGGGAGCGTGCCGAGGAGGCAAGTGTAATCTAAAACTCCGACTCAAGATGTTGTGAACAAATTGAACCGATGTGGCTTTCTTTACTTGAGTAGCAGTGATGGGTGTGTTCTCTACATGTTCAAAGTAGAGGATGTCTTTCTGGTCAATATCTTGGTGTTTAACTGTAATGGCAGTCTTGAGAGACCATCTGCGTTGTAGTGCAGAATGGATCTCTGATATTTGATCTCATAGGTGTGTGAGGAAAGCAACCATGCCCATTGTTACATGTGACTAGCAGGCAATGGTGGAATACCTGCAAGGTCAAAAAATTGATGTTACAGGTCATTGGTCAGTAAAAAGTGTTAACTTCTGTCCAAACAGGTACTGCTGACATTTCCAAAAATGATTCCCAGAACTTCACATTTGATTTAGGCATAGTTAGTTTTTGGTTTGCTTAAGGTGTGTGATGCAAAAGCAATGGATCTCTCCTCTCCAGAAGACATAATGTGTGACATGACTGCTCCCACGCCATAAGGAGAGACATAGCAGACCAACTGTAGAGGTAAGGACAGATCAAAATTTGTCAAAACCTCTGAGTTTAGTAATGCATGTTTAGCCTTATTAAATGCAACATCACAGGCTTCAGTCCACTTCCAGACCTTGTTCTGGCAAAGGAGTTCATGTAGTGGTTTTAGTAGTGTTGCTAACTGTGGAATAAACTTTCCATAATAGTTCAATAGCCCTAAAAAAGAGCAAAGTTGGCTTATGTTTTTAGGGGATGGAGCTTCCACAACAGCTTTGACTTTTGCAGGAGCCTTCCGAAGGCCAGTAGCATCAATGACATGTCCCAAATATTCAACAGAGGGCTGAAAGGATTCACATTTGGCTTCATGGACTCGTAGGTCGTCCACCTCCAGTCTTTGCAGAGCAGCCTCCAAGTTCTTAAGGTGATCTTCCTCATTCTTGCCAGCGACCAGGATGTCATCAGGATAGCACTGGACTCCTGGCAAGCCACTCAAAATCTGGTCCATAGCCCTCTGGAACAAAGCTGGGGCAGATGTTATTCCGAAGGGCAAGCAACAGTATCGGAACAGCCCCTTATGTGTCATGATAGCCAACAGCTCTTGGGCCTTCTCATCGACATGCTTCTATAAATGTGGGTGTTTCTAGTGGAATTCTGCACAAAAAGTACTAGGCTTGACGCTATTCAACATTTTAACCAACAATCAGGAAGTAAATGTAAAGTCAATGCTGACAAAAC
This sequence comes from Mesoclemmys tuberculata, assembly GCA_007922155.1. Taxonomy (NCBI): domain Eukaryota; kingdom Metazoa; phylum Chordata; order Testudines; family Chelidae; genus Mesoclemmys; species Mesoclemmys tuberculata. The sequence continues at coordinate 54,155,932 of ML675604.1, read as the reverse complement.
TTATGACACAAAGATTGGCAGATTAGTAAATATGGTGAGGACAGAGCAGTCCTGCAGAGTGATCTGGATTCAAACAAAACACATTTTAGTTCATCTATGACTAAGGAATGCAGGCCACATATACTCAATGGTGGACTCTGTCCTGGAAGGCAGTGGCTCTGTAAAAGGACTGAGAGATCATAGATACGTAGGACTGGAAGGGACCTCAAGAGTCATTTAGTCCAGACCCACTCCCATACTAAGGCAGGACCAAGTATACCTACACTATCCCTGAAATGTGTGTGTGTAACCTGATCTTAAATATCTGCAATGGTGGGGGTTCCACAATCTTCCGTGGTAACATATTCTAGTACTTAACTATCCTTATAGTTAAAATCTTTTCCTTAATATCTAACCTAAATCTTTTTTGCTCCAGATTAAACCCAGTGTTATTTTCCCTTTGGTGGAAATAGAGAATTGATAGCCGCCATCTTTGTAACAGCCCTTCACATATTTGAAGACTGTTATCAGGTTCCTCCTCAGGCTTCTTTTCTCAAGAGTAAATATGCCCATTTTTTTAATCCTTTCCTCATAGGTCAGGTTTTCTAAACCTTTTGTCATTTTTATTGCTCTCTTCTGGATTATCTCTGGTTTATCTGCATCTTTCTTAAATTTGGCTACCAAAACTGGATTTTGTATGTCTCCACAGACTTGGTCAAGCTTATAGCTGGCATTTCCATGATGGAATTTTGGAATTAAAAAGGAAAGGAGGTGGAGGTGTTCTAGCCAGAGATAGAGTTCTCTAAATTCCATTAAAGTGTACCAAGCCACATTAGTGTTGCCACGAGGCTCATACAACTTCAAAGACACTAGCTGGTTGGTTCAACTAATTGTAGTATATAGGAATAGGTTAGTATTTCTTCTAAGTAGTTTGTGAGCGTTCTTGTAATGGTCACTGTTTTCTGTATTTTAGAAGCCATTAGAAACCCCTCAGAGTAGACGTGTGCATTAAGCTAGACCTTGTATGTTTGTATATAGTTAATAAATATGTTTATTTGGAAGCCAACCGTGCCCAACCAGTGTCTTCATTTTATTTTTGTTGTGTAAAGAGCAAAACACACAATTCAAATGAAAACAAATGTTTGTATATCTCTAACACAGATTTCAATAAATTGAGCCATTTTTCCTATTCTTAAGTCCTCTAACAACAAAACAAAATTCCCACAGACCTCTTCATTTGTTACTATCATATTTCTGAAAACATTACAGCTGAATTGGCAAATTGATAGAATATTGCTTTTTGTTGATTTTACACGTATATTGCACATTAACTAACAAAGCAAACCCACAATAAAAATGGGGGTGATATGTTTGTCAGACCAGAAATAAAGATTCCGCTCTGGGAGTGACATATTCTCATTTCTTTATAATCAAAAGACGGTCATGGGGATGTGTAATTTGGGATGACCCAGTGTGTATTTTGTCTCATATAGTCATTCAAAACGCAGCTCTTTTTTCAAACCCTATACACAATATGGAATGGGGATCGAGGTGTGACACGGAAGTATATTATGTAGGAACAAAGATTTGGATCGAGGAATGGCTTGTCCCAGCTTCTTCAGAACAGACTGGTGGTCACAGGGACGTGTTGGTTGGAGTGACCGAGACTTATTTCGTCATGGTCAGACAGTCATAACTCAGCTCCTTATTTAATTAATAAAAAGTAATTAGTCATTTAAATTATTATCACATTAAATCTTATTAATTTGGTGAGATTTCTAAAATATTAATCTTACATTAGTATATTTTTAAATAATTTTGGCTTTTGAATAAGGACCTGCGAACCATGATTAAAGCACTGATACCACGAATTAGGAACCAACTTCAGCCTCATGCAGAATTCTGACTTGGATGAGAATGATATAATTGCAGAAAAATGAAAACTGATATCTACAAAGATCTTAACTGGGATGTTGACTGACTCTTTAGACTTGATGATTTTTGGAAGTGAGCCTATCATTGTTCAATGGCTCTATAATGATATACACGTGAGATCGTTTTCTGAGTGGCAGTTGTAATTCATCATGTAATGTGTGAGAGTTTGTTCTTACAAAAGATTTTTACTGCTCTTTTTTGGCTCTGATTGCACTTGATGTTTTCAGCTGAACACCTCTTCTAGCTTGTTGCATTAGAGAACTTGATAAGACTGATAACTTTATATTGCTTGTGTTCTGAATATATGATGTGCTTTATATCTAGTTCCTGCTGTGGTAACATCACTATGTTGTTCACTGAATGATCAACTTTTGGATGTTGAAATAATGTTTGATGACATTTCTGGAACCTATTGTGTGGCCATAAAAGCGTTGCAGCCTCTAAGTGTGTGTGGCTTTTTTTTGGTGTGTTTTTGCTTTTAAACTCCCTCCCCTCCTATCAAAAACACTCTGAGCTGGACACACTGTATACATTTGCAGTATTTTCCATAGGATTGAAAAATAAAGAGGAAGAACAATATTATTTTAACTCTGATGGTACAACAAGATTTCTAGAGGTATCTGAATATTTTTCCCACCCTACTTTGGCCTCAGATTTTGTTCTTTTTAAATCCTATTTTAACAACATGTGAATAACTGAAATATTTATTAATGTCTTAATCAAGAATTACTTACAAACAGTGTTGTATTTTGTGCCTTCTATACACAGTTCTTCCTGTGAAGTATTTTGTAGAAGAATGCATTCTTCAAAGAATAAAAATGGAGAAAAGCCAGAACCATTTTATAGACCTTCAGTACCTAAGCAGAAGACCAGTGCTGAGATAATAAATGAAGCACGAAATGCATTAAGGACTTTAAGAACTCAGAGGCCATTTACACCTAGAGATGATCAGAGGAAACTTTTTGGATCTGCATCTTCACGAATACCAGAAAATAGACCACCTTCCACTTTTAGGTACAGAGGCTTTAAGACTCTGCAAGAGGTTTGGTTTTTATAATAATGTTTATGGTCCTTTTTTCTTATGTTAGGATGTAATTAGCAGTATAGACTTTCTCATCTTTTAATGATGCTCACTGGTATTGTTAAACTGTGTGTCCTGGAAGTTCTTGTGACTTGAAACAAACTGTGGCAGTCATCACACCAATTTTGTGTGTACGTATACTATGTAAGGATTTGTATCTCACCATTTCCATAAGATCTGTATTTCCAAAGCATTTAAAAATGTTTACTACAGAAAAGTCCTCCTTAAGTTCCAAATGCTTAAACAGGGTTTAAATTATTTTCCTTATGGAATGACGGGTTATCTGCTCCTCTGGTGGGAGGGGGTTGTGGCTTAGCATAGTTCACAAAGGGCAAGATCTCCCAGTTCTGTGACAGAGGAACCAACTGCAGGGATGGCTCCTGCCTTTTCTTGTCTCCCTCTATCTAGCAGCATGGCTTCTGTGGGAGCTGCATTGTCATTGCCTGCATCTATCCCTTATGACTGCTCAATAGCAGCTGTAGCGAGAACTGAGAATGAGTTTACATCTTCAAGCAGCAGCTATTCCGGTATCTATCCACAGAATAAGTAGGAGAGGGTGTCAACATGCAGGCAGTCCTCTTATTTCCTTCTTAAACCTACTACCTGACACCTCATTTGAATAGCATCTGTAGGATTATAGGGAAAGAAGAACAGTACTGCTGATGAGATATCCCCACTTGCTTATGAACAATGGGGGAGGAGACCTTTTGTGGGGAAACAAAACGGGGTCTAAGTTAAGTCTCTTTATGTTCTTTATCATCTTTATGTTAGTCTCCATGCTTCCAGTTTTGAATCAGGTGAATCAAGACCGGTTTCCGGTACACGTCTCAGTCCACTGGATCATGTGAGTACTTATTAAAAAGAATGTTCTGTAATGTTGAAATAAAGTATTGTGATTTGCACCAACCACTGTGGTGTTATAACAGGATTATGTGACAACAGATTAAATGGATGTTTTGGGTGACTTAGCCCTGGTCTACACTTACTTGGTGATTTGGTGGCAATCGATGGGATTAAGCAAGCTACCATCGACTGCTGTGCTTCCCTTCTGGATGGTGTCTTCACTGCAGTGTGCCGATAGAAACCACGTTCCTGTCAATGCAGTGCTACACCACTTGAGGGGGTGGTTTACCAGTGTCGACTTCTGGATTGACTGAGCAGGTCTTCACTGATCGCTCAATCGATCCAGATAGATTGATCTGACAGCGGCGACTTTGCCACTATAAGTATAGACGTACCCTTATTAGAATGAATATGTGTGTGAAAAAATAGAATTGATTTATTGAAAAAAAAAAATTCCAAAAAAATGAATGCAAGTTTGTTTTACAGTATTGTAGCTGTGTTGGTCCTAGAATATTAGAGTGAAAAGGTAGGTGAGAGAATATCTTTTATTGGACCAACAGAAGCTGTCCAATAAAAGATATAACCTCACCCACCTTGTCTCTTTAACAGTATTTTGGAAATTTATGTATTCCTGTGTAGCATTCTAACCCCAAATACATCAGAATTACATTAGTGCTCGAGAACCAGAAGTAAAAAATTGACTAGTCTATTTTTACATTTAAGGTGAGTGAAGTACAAAATGTCAAGGTTGCTTGTTAACATTGAAAAGGTAATTAGAAATTGCTGATCTGCAACTTGCATTTGAAAAGTATATCTGAGTTATTTATAATGTACAATGGCTCTAGTCCATTCAAATGGTGACATTTAAAATTGAATAGTTACTTTTGAGAACATATATTGATGTCTTCTATTGAGAAAATGCTGAATTATTTTCATTTTATAGATGTGCTAGTTTTGTAGTTGAGATTAATATGTGACTAGGTCATACATTTTAATATATTAAGTTGTCTAATAAAATAGTACAGAGTATACTAAATCTGTAACATCAGTACAAATAGCCTTCAGTAATTCATTGCAGTTATATTTGTGCTCATAATAGCAGCTCACATAATATTGAGTTCTTTGGGAAATTTTAAAGAGTCCATTTCTAATAAGATTAATAACATTGCAATTATTTTGATATATCCAAGTAAAATATTTTTATGAATAAAACAACTTCATGTAGTTCTTATCTTTAAAATAGGATTTAGACTTTGGTGTTTTAGTTTTTTTATGCAATTGTAATTATTATATTAGTATGATCTATTTAGGTTCTTACAATCTCTGTGGTATTTTATCTCTGTAGTATTGTGAGTGTCACCCAAGCATATTATAGGTAGAATGAATAACAAGCTCTTTCTCTTCCTAGCTTGTGTTACACTAAGAGCTCCTCATTACTAGCTGGCAGAGGGCCCACCATACTGTAACTCAAATCAGGCCTGACACACTCATTACCCCCAACATACTTGTGACCCATCCATGCCCAGGGTAGCCCACTGATAATGCCAAGGTCAGGACAGACTAAAAGGAGAGCAGATTCTCCCAGCACTGGTGGGTGACACTGAAGTCAGACTTCCCAATCAGCCACAAACAGTACTTCTGATTCCCTACTTTGGTTATCAAGAAGCCACTATATAAATACACACTGCCCCCTTTACTGCATTTCAGTCTCTGGCTCCCAGACTGCCACCAGGTCCAGTAAAGAGACCAGTTATTTAAACTCTATGCTCTTTACTCAGAAGATTCCCTCTGATCCCAAAGGACCAACCACAATACCAGATCAAAACAAGTTTGGATCTTACCCAAAATACCATGCTGCCAGCCAGTCCTTTAGTAACTAAAACTAAAGGTTTATTATAAAAACAAAAAACAAACAATAAGAGAAATGTTAAAGGATTAAAGGAATCAGATACATACAAATGATTTGAAAGTCCATATACATCAGGTTTCTAGAAGAATTGTGGAGTTTACAGGCTTGTATAGTTCCTCTGGTATACATCCAGTACCTGAATGGGTCTAAATCCTTCAGTTCAGTTGCAAAATAAATTGATCCAGAGGTGGGTAGGTGTATGTCTGCAGCTGGACACGAACAAAGCCAAAATGGTTTCTGTGGCTTGATATTATATACCTTCTGTCTCTGACCCATGTGACCTGTAGACCCTTACAAGAACTAAAATGGAGTCCAGAGTCACATGGGCCAATCCTGGTAACTCTTCAGGTATGCCTTTAGTTCCTCTCTGGGCCTTTTGCTTCTGTAAATGTCTTAATGGGCCATTAAGCAGGCTATTGTCCTGCCGGCTCTCTGTCTGGGGTGTGTCTTTTACAGCAGTGGTCCCCAACCTTTTTTGCACCAGGGACTGGCTTCAACCAAGACTATTTTTCCATGGCCTGGCAGGGCGGGGTGGGGCAGGCACCCCAGCAGGCAGCACTTCACACCACTCTCCGCCGAGAAATTGACTCTCCCTTGTCAATTTCGGCGGCAGAGCTGGAATCGCAGGGTACAGTCTCTGCCGTGAAATTGACTCGCCCTTGTCAATTTCGGCGGGGGAGCTGGAATCGCAGGGTACAGTCTCCGCCTTGAAATTGACTCGCCCTTGTCAATTTCAGCGGCGGAGCTGGACAGTGGGGCCCACAGCGCAGAATTTCCTTTTGAAGGACCAGTTCGCGTCCTTTTTAAGAACCGGTTGGATGTGAAGAACAGCCGCATAGCCGCGGCTGAAGAGCCGCATGCGGATCGGGACCCGCGGGTTGCCGACCCCTGGCCTAGCGGATAGCTGAAGAGCCGCATAGCCGCGGCGCCGTGGACCGGCAAAAACCCCCCCAACGGCCCAGTCCTGGTCCGCGGACCGGTGGTTGGGGACCCCTGTTATACAGCATAGTTTGAAATACAGGTATATCAAAGATGTCCATAACTTCCCTCACACACATAACACATGAACACAAATATTATCTTCTGATTCAGCACATCATAGCCTTTCTAACAGTATCTGACATGGCATATCTCACTTAGATTACTATGATTTTGACATACTGATGTCAAGTAACACAAATCCCCCCCCACTCAATACAGTCAATATGACAATACTGTTGTCATAATATGTATCTAAAAAGTGTCATGTAAAGTATCACATGTAAACTGGTGACATGCTGGTTCCAAAAATCATTGCGTGATGTAGGTACCAGTTGTGTACAGAGCGATATATGAATGTGCCAGAAATATGTTCTTAAAATGTTTTTGGGAGGCAACATATAGACATAGCTTGCATTAGAAAAAGGAATATGTATTTTCCTGTCTGATCTGTTTGTTTGATTATTGGCTGAGGACATTAAAAGTACATTTACATATACGATAAACAAAGCTAACAAGTAGTAGCTTAGTGAGCACATTGGGGGACAGAGTCCTAGCTCCTGAGACAGAGATAATGGATTTTGGTTAATATAAGGGGAGCAAAGAGACATATTGGTTATCCATCCCTTTGAGAACAAAGGTAACATCATTCTTTGATTCTGTCAACATTGGGTTCCCTGGCTTGGAGGTGGGAGGTGCTGGTAACTTGATGTAAATAAGAAAACTATTTAGGCAAAGGTTTGATTTTTGTTAAAAAAAAAAGAAAAACTAGATTTTCTGGCTTCTGCTAATTCTCATGTACATTAGTCAGAAATTGGAAGAAAATATATAGTGAATGTTACAAAGTTTTATTTTTCTTATTTTAGGTTATGTGGAAATACCAATGGTATATGAGAGTTTGTAAAAACTGATCTTTATCTTTTTTTGTAACAGAAGCCAAAACTACTTTCATCACCCACAAAAGATGAAGGTTCTTCCATTTCCTTGCCGAAGCCTCCCGTGGACTCAATGAAGGGTAGAAAAGTCAGCAGTGTCCGGGCACGCTTATGTAGAACAGCTTCTCAGGGAAATCTTCCAGATAAAATATATCTTCTAGATGAGAGTAAGAGCATTTCAGTATCATTCAAATATCTGCATCTAGAGTCAGGTGGTCTTTTAGAGTAAAATTTTCAAAATATCTAAGTCCCATTTTCAAGTGTGATTTAGGAGCCTAAATCCCCGTTGATGTTCATTTTAGATAACTACTCAAGTTCCTAAATCACTAGGCTACTGTGTGCCTGTTGCTTAAAAAAAATGGCAATTTGAGTGAAAGTGATCATGAAATGATAGATTTCATAAATGTAAGGAAAAGGAAACAGTGACAGCAGCAGAAAAAGGACCATGCACTTAAAAAAAGCAGACATTAACAAACACAGATAACTGACAAGTAAGGTCCTATGGAAAGAAAATCCAAGGAAAAATGGAATTCAGGAGAACTGGCAGTTTCTCAAAGAGTTTGCTGTTGCATTTTTAATATTTTCTATCCAAATGTGAAGGAAAGATATGGAGGATAGTAAGAGACCAATAGTGTTTCATTAGAAGCTCTGTAATGACCTGAAAATCAAAAAGGAATTCTATGAAAGTGGAAACTTGGTCATATTCTAAGGAGTACAAAGGAATAGCACAGGTGTGTAGGGGCAAAATCAGAAAGGCCAAAGCACAAAATGAGTTACACCTAGCAAGGGACATAAATGGCAATAAGAGGTTTTTTAAAAATATTATGAGGAAGAAAAGACGAAGGCAAGTGTTCTCTATGTAGCAGGGAAGAAGAGCAAATAGCAGATGATGTTGAGAAGGCTGAGATGTTGAATGCCTATTTTGCTTTAGTCTTCACTGAAAAGGTTAATTGTGATCAGATGCTTAACAAAATTCATATTAACAACAAAGGAGACGGAATGCAAGCCAAAATAGGGCCTGATGAAAATTGTCCTAGGTTACTCAAGGAACTAGCTGAAGCAATCTCAGAAGGGTTAGCAGTTATCTTTGAGAACTCTTGGCGGACAGATTATGTCTCAGAGAAGTAGAAAAGGGCAAACATAGTGCATATTTTTAAAAAGGGGAACAAAGAGGGTACAGGGAATTATAGACCAGTCAGCCTAATTTAAATACCTGGAAAGATCCTAGAACAGATAATTAAACAGTCAGTTTGTTAAGCAGCGAGAGGATAATAGGATGATAAGTAATAGCCAACATGGAACTTGTTTGGCATGATTAATTCTTGACAATCTAATTTCCCACTTTGACAGGGTTACTGGTCTAGTGAATGGAGATGATCTATAGACATGATGCATCTTGTAAGGCTTTTGACACAGTTCCACATGACATTTTCATAAGCAAACTAGGGAAATATGATCTAGCTGAAATTATTGTAAGGTGGGCATACAACTGGTTGAAAGACTACTGAAAGAGTAGTTATCTATGGTTCGCTGTCAAACTGGGAGGATGTATCTAATGGGGTCTCACCGAGGTCTGTCCTGGGTCTGATACTATTCAATATTTTTGTTAATTACTTGGATAATAGAGTGGAATGAATGCTTATAATATTTGCATATGACACTAAGTTGGGAGACATTGCTGCACTTTGGAGGATAGGATTAGAATTCAAAACAACCTTGACAAATTGTGGAATTGGTCTGAAATTAACAAGATAAAATTCAATAAAGTCAAGTGCATAGTACCTCACTCTGGAAATAAAAATCAAATGCACAGCTACCACATGGGGACTAACTTGCCAGGAAGTAGTACTGCTGAAAATGATCTAAGGGTTAAAGTGGATCACAAGTTGAATGAGAGTCAACAGTGTGATGCAGTAATGAAAAAGGTAATATTCTCTGATGCATTACCATGAATGGTGTATGTAAGACATGGGGGAGAACTGTCCTGCTTTGTTTGGCACTGCTTAGCCTCATTTGGAATACTGTGTTCAGTTCTGAGTGCCACACTTAAAATTGGACAAATTGGAGAGTGTCCAGAGGAGAGAAACAAAAATTATAAAGGGTTATGAGGAAAGGTTAAAAAAACTGGGCATGTTTAGTTTTAAGAAAAAAAGCCTGATAGGTTAAGGGCTGCTACTAAGAGGATGGTGATCAATTGTTATCGGTGCCCACTGAAGGTAAGAAAAAGATAATGGTCTTAATCTGCAGCAAGGGAGATTTAGGTTAGATATTAGGAAAAATGTTCTTACTGTAAGAACAATTAAGTACTGGAATAGGTTAGCAAGGAAGTTGTGGAATCCCCATCACTGAAGGATTTTTAAGAACAGGTTAGACAAACGCTTGTCAGGGATGGTCAAGGTATACTGGCCCTACCTCAGAACAGGGGGCTGGAATAGATCAGCAGTTCTCAACTAGGAGTTCGGACTATAAGCCGGTTTCAGGGGACCACAGGGCCCCATGGCTGAAGTACGGCACCCCGAGCGCCGGCTCCCCAGTGGTGCTGAAGCCAGGAGTGGAGCCGCGGAGAGCCCCATGCTCCAGCACTTCCCAGGGGTTAAAGCCCCAAGCACCAGTGCCCCCTACAGGGTTGAAGCCTGGATCCCCGAGCCCCAGCGCTATCTGTGAGGCTAAAGTCAGAAGCGGAGCTGTGGAGCTGAAGCCTGGAGTCCCAAATTTCGGCATCCCCTGCAGGGCTGAAACCAGGGGTGAAATCACAAGGAGCCCTTGTGCACCCACAGATCTATAACCCCAGAACCCCAGTGTGCCTATGGGGCAGAAACCCCAAGCCCCACACCGTCTGGTGGCTGAAGTCCCAAGACCTCCCGCTCTTTTTGGCTGAAGCCCTGTGTGTCTGCTTCCAAACACACCCCGTGGCTGAAGCCAGGAGTGCTAAGGGCCCCCCATCTCCTCTGGATCCTGGAGTTTTATAGTGTGTGTGTGTGTGTGTGTGTGTGTGTGTGTGTGTG
>ML675604.1:54132193-54145257 GCA_007922155.1 Mesoclemmys tuberculata | reverse complement strand
GTGCACGGTGGGGCATCTGAAGGGAAAAGGTTGAGGACCCCTGGACTACATGACCTCTTAAGATATCTTCCCAACCCTACATTTGTATGATTGTGTACCCTGTTATATGGTTTTATTTTGTAGGTTTATAAAAACTAATAACGATGGTAGAGTGTTAACAGTAGTTTATTTGGGGGGAAAAAAAGAATTATTTGATGCATTGCTGTCCTGAAAATAGTTAAAGAAATTCATTTAAATCTTTATAATGAGGAGTCATTTGGAATATAATAATGGCAAGATATTCAATATAATAATCAAACTGTAATGTGAGGCACTAAGTGCATGCTAATACCAATCTGTTTATCCCATTTTTGATCTTACTCTAGACTAAGCATATAAAGAGGTATCCTACAATATGTGCTCAATTTTACCAGGTGATTTTATGCCCTTCTATTATGTGTGCCTATGTACATCCAATCCATAGATCCCAGCGCTATCATTTTGCTTTGTTGCTGGTTGAGGAGAAGAGAATTTAATGTTGTTGCAGCCTTTGTTTTGCAGGACAAATAATACATTTTTCAGTATCAGGGAAACATTTAAGTTGACTTTAGAGTAGGTTCCTTTGGGGGACATGTTAACATTGACAGTGTTCCTTTAATCATAACTGTATGTACTGTTTATTGTTTACATTACTTTTTGTATCTAATTTCTGGCCGGTAATCTCAGCCCTACTACTGAAAGTTGCAATACATTCTATTTTTAAGAGGAAAGAAATTTTCAAAATAATTGAAAGGCGAAAAGCCTTAAAATATATTGGGTATCTTTAAAAATCAGGTTTTTTAAAGAATGAATGTCTCTAAAAAAGATCTCTGATGCAAAGTAGAACATTGTGCACTAGTTACTTTGATACAGATTTCTCTAATTAATGGCAGCTTTCTATGATAACAGGAAAGATCATGTGAAGTAAAAATTCCTATATTACATTTTAAAGACATCTTGCTGTGTCTTCATCTTGTAAGAACATTTTTTGCAAAACATTTATTCCTGGTTTTTGCAGACAGCGACAGGGTGAATTCTGAAGACTCACCTACCATGGATGATCTTTTAAGGAGAAGTAATAAAAGTTGTTTAGAAGAATTAAATCCACACTCCAATTTTAAGGATGATGGTATTCCACTAATTTACAACGAACATAATAAGGCAGAGGAGGAAGATTTCTTAAAAGGGGCAGAAGCAGGATCTGCATTACAATTCAGAAGTGGAAGGTCAGTATTTACTTTTTTCTCTTTACAGTCAGTTAATTGCATAATATGTTGTTAAAATATATAGAACTGCTAGAATTTGAAGATTTTTTGTTTAAATTAACTGATATCACTATATTAAATATATTCAATGATGTATTCAATAAAAACTTACCTCCTCCATCTCTTCCTCCCCCCTGACCTCAAAGATTTATTCTTCTTGTGACAAAAATAAGGTTTAATTCAATATAGGTAAGGTAATATACCTGCTTGACATGAGAAGGATTAATGAAATAGATATATATGCTTTCTAATTTAATTTGATCTCTAACATTTCAAAGCTGTTGAGTCTGCTAATAACATTCAAAATATATTTTTAGGTATAAAATGGCTACATAGTCATTTTTATACCCCACAACTACATGGCTTTTGTCTTCATGTTCTGTGATCCCAAGCTTCTCATTTTCGTGGAAGATGGGTAGAACAAAAATTGAAGATAAATTAGCAGAAAAAATTATCATCGTGTACTTTTTGGTGTTAGTGTCCCTGTCAACAGAATCCAAATCAATTTTTCTTACTTCAATGTCCCAAATGAATTGTGCACTAAGAATTTTTTGGCTATCAAAATACATACAGCATATCAAAATTTGCTTTGTTATATCGAGGTTGTAATGTGAGGCAATTTTGCATGGCAGAGTAGCCTGGAAATTAGTTATGATTCCCAAGTGGGTCCTAACAACAAGAAGTTTGTCAGCTACTGTTCTTAATTGAAAAGAATGAACCTCAAATTGAGTGATAATTGTAAAACTTTCAGTTATTTTAGCTCACTGTCCAGAACTTACCGTGTACAAAGTTATTTACTTGCCCTTTATTAAATTGATTCAGCTCTACAGTTTTACATAGCTTCCCATGCATATGGCACATAATACCATATCCACTGAAATGTCCAGTAGTTTGAACCACAGAATGTTCAGTTTTGCTTTAGTAATAATCACTGCAATTCAGAGAGTGACTAACTATTGTATTGAACTATTCTTAGACTTATTTAGAAAAATGGGTTGATGCCCTTCCAGACTTGTTGTTTAAGCTGATATGAAGAGCAGTCCTTTTTAATTAATAGGATTTTTTTCCATGTAAAATATGTTTCCAGTTTGTTCAAGTACGTTTTCTGTTTTTGATTTATTCAGTTAGTGGACTGCGATTTCTCATCTCTTCTCCATTATAGATTTTCTTTCTGTTTTATTCCTCCCTAAAACTCTCAAGTTTGCTAGAATGAAATAATATTTTTTTCACTCCTGCGGCAGTGATATGTGACCACTTCTGAGATTGCAATAAGTACCAATCCATGGATCCACCAGCAATTTTGTTTGTAAAAGTGGTGTAGCTGGCACAGCCCCTCACAAATAAAATATTACCATATTAATATACCCTTTCACATCTTATAATTTCTTCTGGATTTGAATCTCAGTCATTACATCTTGCAACTTGGACAGTCTAATTTAAAAAACCACAAAATTAACATTATTTTAAGCACTGTCAAGTACTGTTGATTGAGAATTTTGTATCAACAAACAGTATGTATGGATAATATAAATACAATTACCCAAAATTCCTTGCATTATAACAAAACTGCAACAATCCCTTTCTTTCCAACCTGTAATAGCATTATTCTTATTTTATTTATATCACATGAGCACCTAAGTGCACCATTCATGGATTATGAACCATTATAGTAGGTGCTGTACAAACAGAACAAGAAGACAGTTCCTACACCTAAGAGCTTGCAATCTAAGTAAATTTCTTCCTTTCCTCAGACCCTTTTGAAATGCTCAGGGGGGAAAAAGACAAACTTTGCAGCTGATCAAAGAATATCTGATACTGAGCCACGAATAACTAAATTGCTCTTCCCTGGCAATCTTCAAATACGAATCAGTGTGTATTACAGACAGTACAGTGGTGGGAACTATGCTGTTAGCTATTGATAGAATACTACAGATTGATAAATAAAAGAGAAGTGACAAAAGATCTAAACATTTCATTAAATTTGCAACTGATTAGCGACCAAGGTAGGAGGCCAAGTATTTTGTCAAAATGATCTTCAGAAGTTGGTTCTATTTCTAATTTTCCCTACTCAGAAATCCACCTATAACTTTAGAGCTTCTTGAATGAATAAAAATTATTTAAAGGGTAGCTAATAACTTATCAAAGGAGCATGGGTTTGTAGTAGGGAAGATATATCTAGGTCACACGGTAAGATTCTTCTAAATCATACTTCAGAAAACACACTCTGATTTAATAACTAAATCTGCAGAGAACAAGAGAAAGGTAGAAAATATATTAAAAAAACAAAACAAAAGGGGGGGAATCTGTTAATCTTGTTTTCTTCAAATAGGTCTTCACATGCATTGAGAATTTAAGTGGGCAAGATAAAATCTTGTTGGCTTCACTTGGTGATTTATCACTGAATTGGCTGTAGTTTCCATGTTTGTCCATCCTTTTAGCCTGATGGTTAGAATCTACCTATCACTTTGACCATGGAAATCTGCCAGGAAATTCAAATAGTTTACTGCAAGTGCCAAGTTTGAACTAGGGACAGTAATATCAGAGCCAGCTGAACCTGAATGATCAAAACACTCAGTGTCTGCAACTGGAGCTCTAAGTGCTTGTGTTAAGACAATTAGGGAAAATCTGGTTTCCAGTAATTTTGTTCTTGAACATGTTTCCTCCAACACAGAAGCAAGAGCTGTGTAACAGGAGTTTTTTTCCTTTCCTCTGCATTAAATCAACATCTAATCAAGATTGAAATAGGTGCGGAGAAGGGCAACAAAAGATTATGGGTATGTGAGGAGAGACTAAAAAGAGTGAGTCTTTTCATCTTAGAAAAGAGACAACTAAGGGGGAATATGACAGAGGTCTATAAAATAACGAATGGTATAAAGAAAGTGAATATGGATGTGTTATTTACTCCTTCACATAGCACAGGACCTGGGTCACCCAATGAAATTAATAAGCAGCAGGTTTAAAACAAAAGGAAGTATAAAAATGTACAGTCAACCTGTGGAACTTGTTGCGAGGGGATGTTGTGATGGCTAGAAGCATAATTAGATTTAAAAAAGAATTAGATAAGTTAATGGAGGATAGATTCATCAGTTGTTATTAGCCAAGATTGTCAATGAGGCAGCCCCATGATATGGGTTTCCCTAAACCTCCAAGTGCAAGAAGCTGGGACTGGGTGACAAGAGATGGATCACTTGAAATTAACATGATGCATTGGTATCGTGTTTTGCCCACTCTAAAACATCTAATTGGTGACTTAAGAAGTTGTGATCTACTGGACATTGTGGTGTGGTTCACTTGGATGGAAATGATTTATGTGATCTTGGAGAGCAGATTTGGACTGCTTTAAAGATTTGTGTCCAGGCTCAGCATCTGAATAATTGGTACATCTTGAAAGTTATTAATAAATGTTGTAAGATCACTAATTGGGAAATTGAAGGCTTTATGGCTTATCAGAAAATGAGTATTATATAGCATAGAAACATGACAAGTTATGCCACCTCATTATTTCTCGGAGATGGGGTACACCTATTGGACAGGAGTCAGAAGATTTTTCTCTCAAAACTGTCAGTAGTTTAGAATAGAAACTCTGTGATTTCTCTCACTGGCCCTGACACAAACTCCACCCTCCAACCATTCTGAAACATGACCAGAAACACTATTCCACTGTAACATTATTGTCCTTCACACCAGGCAGTGAATTTTTTCCTTTTGGTCCTTGAATAATATTAGATACTATCCTATGCTATACTGTGGCTGAGTGAATGGGTTGTAAAGATAAGTGAAGACCTTGTACATTGAGCAACTGTGGGGTGGGCAGAGTAAAAGTATGTGCTAACTGGGCATATTGAAGCATTGCTGAAAGATGATAGAGTCAATGTTGCATTGATAACCTTAACTGCATTTTCTGGTTTTCAGATTTTGAGTTTTGCTCAATTCAATTTTTTAAAAGTGGATGACATACCACCAAGCAACCTTAATTCTGCATTAATGTAGTTTTTTGCCATCAAATATTAATGTTTAATCAGTGTTTTCTTAATATTGCGTGGAAAGTGCAATGGCCACACCGGAAGTTAGTGGCAGAGCCCAGAATGCAGGATCTGACTTCCAGCCACATTCCTATTCCTCTAGGTTACATCCTTTAACATGCAAACAAAGATTTTGATCTACTACCTATCTAAATATCACTGTGTAGCACTTTATTTTACTTTTTTGCTGGAACTGTCATAAATAATGGACTGTGCCCAATATGTCTTTATAGAGGAATTGTTCTTTTATTTGCTCATGTTTTGCATGAACTGACCACGAGACAAAAGTTGTCCTTATTTAGTAGCCAGTTTTTAAAACTAAATTTCCATTCTACTATTTAACCCTTCCTTAATTCAGTAGCTTCTCTCCAAACCTCATCCTATTTTTTCTTTTTTTTTCCTGCTGTTTGATACTCTTGATACAAACTGTGTAATTGTTGAATTATTTCAGGACATCTGCATTCATCAGTTATTTCTTTAATTATTTGCTGTACCTTTTTTAAATTGCTAAGCAATTTGTACAGTTGAAGAACAGGACTGATTATGTGTTCAGATAATTATTCTATTACAGACTGATTTATACGTATTTGTACAAAATTTTGTACCAACTCCATTATATTTTACAAAGGAAAATATTAGTCTTAAAATAGGATTATTTTAGCTGTTGTAATAATTCCATTTTGTTTGAGGAACACCTATTGCAAATATTGATTTATTTTTCTTAGGATATGTCTACACCACAAATAACCTAAAGAACAGAACCCCCAAAAAACAACCATGGCAGTGAGTCTCAGAGCTTGGTCAACTGATTGGGTTTGTAGTGCTCGCACTACAAGGCTAAAAATAGCAGTGTTTGAGCCCAGGCTATGAAACCTGGCAAGAGGGGTGGGTCTCACAAGCCAGGCTCCAGCCCAAATGGGAATATCTGGACTGCTATTTTTAGCCCCAGAGTGCAGGCCTCATGAGCCTGAGTTAGGTGACCCAGGCTCTGAGATTTGCTGCCATGAGGATATTTTTTGTGCTGTGTAGGTGTTCCCATAGTGTTTGCATCTCACTTTTGTTCCTAGGATAGCTGATATAATGGAAAACAGTGTTTAGTAATTCTTATGAGTGGCTCAGTAGAGGTGGATGTTCTGTATAAAAAGAGAGAAAATGTCCTTCCTTTTGTTTTGCATTTGTGTTTCTTAGATTTTTCCTAAGGAAAGATTGATTTTTTTCCATTGCCATTTCTGATCCAGTGTACCCTTCTTCTACACTGCCTTTTCCACAGTAAATGTGTTTTGTTCTTAATCCTCTTTGTTAGAATTTTTTTATTTCAGAGTTAGCGCTTGCTTGTTATGTCTTTTCCCTTGCATCCCCAGGCCATGAGTATTTCAACCCAGGCCATGAGTATTTTCAACCTCCCCAGGCCATGAGTATTTCACCATCTTCTACTTCAACATCACAGTATGGTGGTTAGCTTGATTTAATAGATTTGCTGACATGGAATTATGTTATCTCTGCTGCTCTTGGTATTCTTGCCTCACTCAGGTCATCCCTCATGGACAAGAAACCTTTATGAGCTGTCACCTAGTGATGAAGTTTGTGCGTGTGGCTTGTGTATGGGTCAGGTGTCCCAGGGTCTACAAGCCAGGCAGACTTACCTGGCCTGCTCCCACTGATACTCTGTGTAGTGCTGTCTCTTCGTAATTGCAAATATTGAGAAACATTCTTTGGCTACAGATGACTAATCTTTATTCTGGTGCTTTGCTCTACCTACATCTGGGATTCCCATATTATGTTAAGAGTTCTGTACATGTAAAGAGAATATCAGTCATGTTCTGTCATGAAAACCTAGAGGGGGAGAATTTTGTCTGTGGTTGAGTTGCAGAATAGGATTACCTATTACCTATACCTAAAGGTCTAAAATATTATATCCAAGAAGTAGAATTTATTTCTTTATAATTTTATTTAATTTTCACTGGTGTTTACTACAATACATAACAGATATTTAAAAAAGAAAAGAAAAACAAGTTGCCAAGTAAGTGCAAAGCATATAATTGCATGTACGTAGATGCGCTCTCTAGCTGAGGTGTAGGGATATGTAGTGAGCTTTGCTCAGAAGCCAGCAGGCCCAATGTTCAGGTTCTGGCCAAAAACACTTTTAGTTTGAGGATGGCTCTTCCAGACAGCCTGAGGGAGGGGAGGTAATGGTCAAGTCACAGTTCATCTTCAGCCTGAGACCTCTGGGGTCTGCCAGGCAGCCAATAGAGGGGGGAAGGGTTGGGGGACCTGGGCCCTCACTCTCTACTATGTACTGGCCCAAGGGGAGAGAGGCAAAGTGGCTCAATCCCTTCTGGCTGATACGCCAGATCAGCCTCCCTTGGTCTGCTTCCTACCTTCCCTATTTTCCCTTCAGTTGGGGCATGGCCCCAGCCCTCTGCTTACAGTCTCATCAATTCAAAGCCTCAGTTAGGAGTGGGGGCAGGAGGCTTCCCAGCTCATTCTCAGAGTCCAGTTGTTTACCCTGCTTAAGGGAGGAGGGGGGAAAAGTGAGTTGGTGGCATCATGCTTCCTAGCTGAGACTTACTGACTGCTTTGCTTACTGACTGATTGCTCTGTCTCAGTGACTACAGCTGACTTCTTGCAGCTAACCTTTCTATCACTTTCCCTCCACTTGAGTGCCAGAGTTCCCTTTTAAGCAGGTCCACCATAGCATTACAGGACTGGAAGGGACCTCAGGAGGTCATCTAGTCTGGTCCCCATAGAGACCATGCCTGGCAGCTGCTGGGGGGTGGGACCTTCTTGGCTCAATACTGCTCTATCCACTCTTTTAACCTTAGTGTGGGGCCAGTAAACCCCATCACAGAGCACCATTGTATTTCACCATGCAGTTATTCATAGAAGAAATTGATATCATGTCAACAAAGTTAATTTTGTAGAAGACAACCCACCAGTAAAATTTCTAAGAAATACAAAATTTAACTCTTTTCTACTGTGAATTGAACATTTTGCTCTTTCAAAAAAGGGAGACTAGATGTTCAAATAAGCATCAAACATATCTCCTTCAGTTATATCTCTCAATTTGTGCACTGCAAGGAGAGATCCACTTTGGGCCCTGTTCTGAGTTTTGTCATTCGCATGATTATATTGTTTTCTCTTAGTATTTAGCTAAAACAGCTTTCACATAAAACTCCCGGTTAATGCCACCATATGATGAGCCATTCATTACAATGTAACATTCCTAAACAAGAGGTAGGTTTGCATACATTTACTTCCTGATAAGCAAAACTGTTTCTTCACTAAATGTGAACAACTCTCAATTTTTCTGCCCTTTAATACCTTGTCATCCCATCAATTTGACTATATTGTTTATGAGCACCTCACAGACTTCTGTGTTTAGTATGTTTTGGTCATTTCCTCTGGCTTCTGATGATAATACTCCTCCAGAGAACTAGGCTGCAGGAGGATACTTCTAGGCTTCCTGGAGTTCTGCTGCTGTAGATTGTCAAACTTCTGGAATGGTAGAGAATTACAGGAGCTCCAGAAGCCCTAGTAATCACTACCTTGTTAGCGCTGTGGAGCTGGATAGCCTTGTAGACACTGGTTCGTTGTTGATAATTAGGAGAGCTTGTCGCTTTGGAAGTCTGTGCTTAAAGCTGCAGGAATCTGAGCGCAGGTTTTAGAACCCACTGTCTGCTTCCCCCAATTAATGAAACATGCACAACTTGGGATAACTGAGGATCTATTTGGTAGAATACCTGTAATTCTAAATAGGCTCCAATACTGGAGATATAAGGAAAAAGCTTCCTTGCACATATCTGGAATGCTGTAGCTTGGTTACATTATAAGGACCAAATCCTGGTCCTGTTCCATCAACAAAGAGGAACCTTGGCAGAATTATGTGGCCTGGATGTGCTCCACACTTGCAGAGTGCTATGCAACCCCTGAAACAGGCACCCACTTGGGACAACTGTATGACCCCTACATAGCTACTAAACCCAGTCTTCTGCTCAGTCCATGACTCCTCTTTCCCCACCCCAGTTTGTGTGAATTATGTTGGTAAAGTAATATCATGACTGACCCAAGGTGGAAATGGTGGTAAAGAAAAGATACGATCTTCCAGTTCCTACAGCCATTAACCCTGGGAATTTTCTCTTACACACAAATGTATCTGCTCACATTCTTGCATTGCTTTGGGAGTTCAGCTTAGCCCCATGTGTTTCCTTCCATGCTGTAATAAGTAGAGATCTTGAGACAAAAGATCCATGTCTCCTGGGGCATGGAATATCTTTTTGTTATGTTTGCACAATGCCTGGCACAATAGGGTCCTGGTCCATGATTAGGGGTGCTAGGTGCTATGGTGTGACACAATGGCCACAATGGTGGTTCAGTACTCCTGAGTTAGCAACTCTTCTGAGGCCTGACATACTCACTATACCTAGCACACTGCTTTCATAATCGATATCTGTAATGTATCAAATACAAACTGGTAACACACTGGTCCAGAAAATCATTGCATGGTATATATATGGGGTGGGTGCAAACATTTCTAAATATGTTCTAGAATTATGTCCTTAAAATGTGTTTTGCAAGCATTTCATAAACCCAGTCTGCCTTAGACTTTGCTTATCTGACCTGCCTAGTTGCCAGTCAGAGATAATGAAGGTGCATTTACATAAGGTAAATAAAGTTCACACATGGGAGAGAAGAGGGCATGGTGTCTATACTGCTGCAGGAGAGAGCAGCTTTGTCTGGGCTTACTTTTCAAAGAATACATTTCAGAGGTTTACTGGACGATAAAAAGGGGAGAGAACCTCATAGTTATCCTTCATCTGAGGAGTCAAAGAAACCAAGGGTTTTGAGCTCCGTGTGTTGGATCCTGGCTAAAAACTGGGCCTGGCATGCTGGAAGAATGAATGACTGTGGTGAGAAAAACTTCTTTGAACAAAAGACTCTAGTTTGTTAAATTAAGTTTTAGTTTTTTGAAGTGTATTTTTACTTGTATTTGTTAGTAATTGTTTCTATCCTTATACCTGGTGTCACTTAAACGTATTCTACTTTTGCAAAGTAAAACTTATACAAAGCAATTCTGTGCTTTGATTGAAATGAAGGGTTTGTCAACCCAAGTTAATTTAATAAGATGCTATGTACTGTTTCTTTTAAAGAGCAAAGAACTTGATACGTTTTTGTGAGTGCTACAGTAAGAGGGTCTGAGCACTGCAGATAAATGTCTAAAGGAACTCTGAAATTGGGGTTCAGTGGTAGGCAAAGTTGGAAATGGCAGAGCCATGAAGAGTTTGCTGGCAAGGCAGATAAGCTGGTGTGTTAGCGAGTTGACACACAACTTTGTAGCAGCAAAACTCTTTCTTACTGAGTCTGAGAGGATAGCATAGCTGCTCACAGTTCTGGGAACTCCACCAGAGCGTCACACATGGTAATACAAATAATTAATAATAATTAATTTGTCAGGAGTCCTACTGGTAACCTGGGACTGGCCAGCAGGCTTTGGTTCCAAGATCTATTCAGTATTTACTAAGTTATCCTCCTGATCTTTCTATTTGGGGAGACTTTTTGACTCTGTGCCTAAATTATCATGAAGATTCTAGATATTTATGTTTGTTAGCTTGGTTCTTTAGAGACACACACGTAAAGAGATTCTCCCAGAATCAGAGATTTTCATGCTGCTGTGTGTATGGAAGAGGTCTGCATCTTCTATTTGAACCTGGAGTATCTTCAGGGCCTGGTGCAAAGACAGAGAGTTAGATCCCTTTAGATGTAGCATTCCTAATATTCTTGCCTGGTGTGTTTGCACTGGATAAAAGATCTGACCATCAGTTCCCAGAGGGTCCAAATTAAAGATGTTGTCTGCAGTAACTTGAATCACTCATACATGTTGTCAGGCTCTACATTTACTGTAATATCTCTCTCTCTCTCTCTCTCCCTCTCCCTCTCCCTCCCCCCCCCACCTGGGAATCATTGGGCTTGATTCTGTGCTCACTAGGATCAATGATGAAACTGTCATTGACTTTAATGATGTAGATTCAGGGCCATTGTGGGCTGCTCAATGAAAACATCCGTTCAATGTACATTGATGCAGTATGTTAAGATGCATAAAAATGGGATAGAAAATGACACTGAAAACATCGTAATATCTTGTTTTTTAATTAGTGGCATGCTTTTGTCTTAATTACTCTGTCAGTTCTGCTCATTCTATCTCAAAAAAACTATAGCAGAAATGTAAGGGGTAAAAGCTGGGCAATGAAAATGATAAAAGGCTTAAAAATGTTTCCTTGCAAGGAGGGAATGAAAAGATTAGACTGTTTAATTGAGAAGAAAAACACTGGCACAAATATAAAAACAAATAAAAGTTGTATATAAAATAATGAATGCTATAGAAAAGATATATTGGGTGCTTCTAGTTACTACTTTTCATCATACAAGAAAAAGGGACATCAAGTTAAATTGAATGGTAATAAATGTAAAACTGATAAAAAGCTTTTTTTAAACTGTGCATAACTAACCTATATAATACATAGCCATGGATTACAGTGGAGTCCAAGATGGCAGCAGGAGTCAAAAAAGAATTAAAACTTTATATGGGTGATATGAGGGATATCCTATCTTGTGGCATAAACTAATCACTAACTGCTTGGAATTTGAAAGAAACTTCTCATATGAATAAGCTATTCTGTAAAAATCCATGAGTACACAACGTTTTACCTTTCTCTGAACCAACTGGTACAGGTAGCTGTTATGGACGAGATATTGGACTAGCTTGACCACTGGTCTGATCCAGATTGACAGTAAGATTGGATGTTGCTGCTGCCCTGCAGATGCCATATTAGGAAGACAGAATCTGCGGTTGTAATGGGATCCTTGTTTGTTTTTCAGGTTATTGATCCTGTCTTTTTTTGGCACAAGATATTGCATATATGCAATATATATGCAATACACCATTAGTTAAAGAATATTCTACAGTACTGCCAAGGCTGTCAGAGTGGGATCTTAGAGAATGGAATTTCTTACTAGTTAATGGGTTCCTCCAAGTCCCTAATTGTTAGCCTAGAAATTCTCTGTTTCTGGTGAGGGTTAGCTTGTTTGGTTTGGGTAGTGTTGTCCGTCGAGAGAGAGGGAGAAGGAGAGGGACACCCCCCCCATGAAAATGATGTATTCAATTAGAATTCACTGACAACATCTTTGTGAATGCAAAGTTAAGGTTGCTGGGTGGTATCGCATACCCTTCCAGAACATCAAGCTCCGCAAAACTCAAACCTCTGAAAACAGGAAATTACAGAGCTAATCTACATGCCTTCTTTGAGTGATGCTCCCGTATACATATAACACATATAGTAGCTCTTTGCCTTAGTAGGTAGTGCACAATGCTCAAGCAAAAGGACATGTAATAATGGTAGGACAGAGTCTAATACCTTCTCTGTGCTAAGTCAGAACTTGCATTAAGATGAAGTACTCTGCAAAGAAGCTACCTACTTCTGCCGTGAAATACACTGAATAGAAGCTACCTAATCCTGCTTTACATTCAAACAGTGAACTTGCTCCCCAAAACAAACCTCACATGTACTACATTTTACAGCCTCTTCACCTGCTTTAACAACCCCTTCACCCCTACACACAGGATTCCATCCAACATGATTTATTTACTCATCAGAGCACCCACATTCTACTCTCATCCAACTCTCTGCTGACTGTTCCCTGTGGCAAGAAGAATCTATTGACACATGCTATACAGCTTAGTATTTAAATGAGACAAACTCCATGC
>ML675604.1:53961596-54132183 GCA_007922155.1 Mesoclemmys tuberculata | reverse complement strand
TGTGACCTGCTCCAATCATCTCACTAGCTAGTCTCACCTCCCCTTCTTCCCTCTTCCTGTTTGTGAGTCTGCTCTGCATCAAATACATGCCCATTATCAACTCCTCATACTGGTCTCAGCACTGCCTGCTTGGTGCATGTTCTAAGACCCAAATATGCCTGCTCCACCATACAGATAAGTTACAGGGAGAGGGGCTCAGACCCACTAAAGGGGCAGCCTCACTCCTATTGCCAGTTTACACAGGTGACAGGGAGAAGGGCCTATGGGCTACCCTAGATCCTAGTACACATTAGGGTCAGGGAGAGGGGGTCAGACACCCCCAGAAGGGTCCCCAGATGATGCCTTCCACTTGGGGGATTGGGAGAGACTCTAAGACTCCCAGCAGGGCCCCCCAGTTCTGGCACATGAGGGGAGAATTTGAAGTGGACAGACACTCTTCTCTAATCCCTACAACCCTCCACCATGTCATCCCTCCTACTCCTCATAATCCCTAAACCCTCTTGCCATATTCCCCAGCTCTGCATAAAAATGTTATAAGAATCTAAAAATACTCTGAGCACCTCATGTTAGAGGTCTGTATTTCAGGAACCCCCTGACCATAAGCACGCTCAAATGCATTGTTCAGGAAACATGTTTACATTATCCAAACTCTCTTTCATGGTCCCTGTAGTTAATCAATACTAATTTATTAATACTGGCACCTGCTATAATAATCCCCTATGTGAAAAAGTATCAACATGCCCATATCTGCATAGAGATGTGTAAATTATCTTTCAGAAAATATTTAGTCCCTGTACAGATTAGTGAGGCATATTACTTACTCTGTAAGTAAAAATCCCCCTTACAGAGGCAGATGATAAATCAGATCATTCTCAGATTTCTGCGTGTGGGTGGTTGGGTGGCTTTGAATTTACAGTGCATGGAGGTAGCTCAGATTCAGTGGCCAGTGCCCCAGCATGTCCCCTTGAGCTACCCATTTAATCTAACAGTAGGTTACCTAGAAACCTTCTTTCCTGGTCTTCCTGTGTGAGTTTGGTGCATGAGTGTTTGGCACATACCATTCTAGACAGCCAAATTCTTCTTTTAACTTTTTCAATATTGCTTACCCGAAGGGGTAATGGGCGCCAGGCACTAGGCGAGATAAATGCTGAGAGACTGATTGGGAGATGGTTAGTGTCATGGTTTGAGCCCCAGATGTGTGGGAAAAAATTATAACCTGTTGATTTTGTAAAATGCTGGAGATTTAGCGAGAGGGTTGTACCTTAGGAACCCCATGCTCAATTGATCGTAAATGTGGGCCTCTAACAAGCTTGTGAGGCACAGCAAATTTCAAGACAATCCAAGTAAGCATGAAGATTTCAGAGCACTTAGATGAGTTGTCCTTTAAACATAAAGTGGTGCTTAACTTTAACTAAAGTGGAGTCAGTACTCCACTGTAACATAATTTCCTGGAAAGTTTCTAATCAAGCAGTCAACCAACCAGCCCCCTTTGTAGGGGAAGTGCCATTAGAAAAGTTTAGTTTTTTTATTCTGTCTTCATCAGTTGATAGGGTAATTTATATTTGCTATCTGGATTGACAGGGGTTTAGGCCTCAGTCCAGCAAAACAGTTAATAAGTGTTTAACTTTAAACCTTAGAGAAGGTTTAACAGGTTACAGGTAAAATTAACAGGTAAAATCTTTTCAATAGCATTGTTAGGACATTGGTATTCTCTATATGAAGGAAATTTAAGGGGATGAATTGTATCGGTATATTGGAGCTATAGTTGGAACAAAAACTATTAACTTAAATGCGTGCTGAAAATAGAAAATATAGACCTGTACTACATTGACTATTATGTCGTCTCACGGGGCGGGGGGGCATCTAAAGAAGAAAAGCTTTCCCTTTTAATGGGAATATACTATTTATCTGATCTTAAATAGCCTTGTAATTTGGGCATGTAGATATACTTAAGCAAGCAAACAGAACGCAGATGCTGAAATCAAGTATGGGCATGTATTAATCTCCTTTTTGTCCAACCAAAACTGATCACATAATTAACAGAAATTTTTATGAAGAATAGCATTATCCAAAAAGACTGGGATTTTTCATCTTGGAAAAGAGATGACTAAGGGGGTAATATGATAGAGGTCTATAAAATCATGAATAATGTGAAAAAAGTGATAGGGAAGTGTTATTTACTCTTTTACATAACACAAGAACCAGGGGTCATACAAACAAAATAAAAGGCAACTGGTTGAAAACAAACAAAAGGAAGTACTTCACACAACTGACAATCAACATGTGGAACTCTTTGCCTGGGCATGTTGTGAAAGCCAAAACTATAACAGGATTAAAAAAAGAATTAGATAAGTTCATGGAAGGTAGGTCAATCAACAACTATTAGCCAAGATGGTCAAGGATGCAATTCCATGCTCTGGGTGTCCCTAGTCTCTAACTGCCAGAAGCTGGGAGTGGACGACATGATGGATCAGGCTATGTCTAGACTGACGGTGGCAAATTCACTGCCATCAGATCAATTTATCTGGATCAATTGAGCAGAAGTGGAGACCTGCTCAATCGACCCAGAAATTAACGCTATTAATCCACCTCCGTCACATGGAATAACACTACATCAATAGGAGCACGTTTCCCATCGGCACAGTGAAGTAAAGTGAAGACACCACAGTAAGTAGGAGTTAGGAAGATGACTAGAGATACACAAGCTACATAGCTTGCCTAGCTTCTGTTGACTACCGCTGAATTTGGTGGCAAGTGTAGACATAGTTTCACTGAATGATTGACTGTTAGGTTTATTCCCTCTGAAGCACCTGGCATTGGCCAGTGTTGGAAAACATGATACTGGGCTAGATAGACCATTGGTCTGACCCAGTGCAACTGTTCAAAATTGCTTTACAGAGCAGTGGGCTCAGTAGTGCAATTAATATATGGACAAAAAGAACAGTCATTATGCAATGAGCAATAGGTCTCACAGAGACTTGGAAATCAGAACTTTTTCACTGAGAAATATTGATGGGCTGAGGCTCTCCCATTTGTCTTTGGAGAATGCTATTGTATTCAATAAAATTCTTTAGCACATACATTATTTTGGTAAATACAAATCATTGTCATAGATACTGTATTAAGGCTCTGTAAAGTACTGAATGTACACATTTAAAATGAGATATGAGTCCAAATTTAGTTTATGAAATCTTTGATAACAGAATTAAAACTATATCTGTGTGCAGTGCCTGTCTCTTCAGCTTTCAGTTTTGCATCTACACATAGAAACATCAATTTTTGCAGTCCATAATAGTGACCTCTTGTGGTGTAAATGTATAATTGTTTTTATGGAGTTTTCCTTTTTAAATACAATGGAAAATTTTATATTTCAATATAATTGGTTTGTATGAAAGGGCAAAATAATAATTTAACTGGAAAGTGAGAAGATATATTGAGTTATTAATTATACTACATAGTGTTTTCCCATTTATTGCATTTGGAGAAGGAAACATTTTGGTTATTGTCCTTTAGTAGATTTTTTTTTTAATGTCTGTTTCTTTTAGTGACCAGACTAAAAAGTGTGGCAGGGCTTCATCAAGTACAAGCAGTACTGACTGGAATAAATCAGGAAACAAAGCAGGTACAAGATTTTTAAATCTCTCAATTCATTTTTCTTTTCCTGTTTTTCTTTGCTTATGTCTTTCTTGCACTTGCAGATGTGAAGTGCAGACAAACAGAAATCATCCAAATTCTGTGTTTCCTTTTTTTTTTTATACTTTATGATTCACTGGACAGTGCTTTTTTAAAAAGTTAAAATCTTTTGTAGATCTAGAATAATAATAATAGAGATTTGATAGATTGACTTTAAGGAGCCATTAGACAGGATTTCTTGATGCTTCCTTGCTTAGAAGCACTAATTTTCCTATGTTTTGCCTTGAGAATTTGGACAACCAGTGTAAAGGATATGAATACCTAGGACAGAATGTGGTTATAACAGTTTACATTAGCTGAGGTTATAGTCCTCAGCTTTTTTTCTCTCTGTGAATTTCGTTGTGTTTGCATATCAGATATTCTATAAATAAAGTTCCTCTTAAAGTTTACGTGTTAAAAATATTATAAGTGCACAGTTACAAATGTTTGGTAAGCCTACCGCAGCTGCTTTGCTGTTTTTTAAAGCTATTTTTTTAAAATTATGGACTTGATCCTGGAAGATGCTAAGTGCATCACGTGAAGTGCTCTTCATTTTCAGTTTCCAATGACATTAGTTGAAGTTGTGGGTACTCAAGGTTCTTCTTCAAGTGCTTGCTCATGTCCATTCCATTATAGGTGTGTGCACACCTCTGTGCGTGGTTACCAGAACTTTTTCCTCTTAGCAGACCTCATAGGGCCGGCTTGGATACCCCCTGGAACCTGTGCACATGCTGCGGTGTATGAGGTGCTGCCAGCCCTACACCCCCTCAGTTCCTTCTTTCTGCCTGTGATGGTTGCTGGAATTGCCTCAGCTTGCAATCGCAAGTCTCAATTCTCTTTGTTTTCAGCTTAACCCTTTGTTGTTTGTTTTAGTTAGGTAGATTAGGACCTTAAGTACTCTTAGTAGTGGTAGTTGGTCACTTAGGATAGTCCCAGCTGGGACTTTGCTGGGGGTAGGGCATGCCCTGGTCACCGGGCTTCAAACCATGTGCCTCCTGCAGGAAGGCTGTCCCGCTGAGTGACCCCTATGATAGCTGCCTGAAGTGCCTGGGGGAAGCTCATCATAAAGATAAGTGTAAAATTTGCAAGACTTTCAGGTCTCAGGCTCAAAAAAAAAAGAGAAATCCGCCTGAAAGCCTTACTCATGGAGACAGTGCTTTGACCGGCCTCCGAGCCAATCCATTCTGCCTTGGTATTGAGCATGGCATCAGTGCAGAGCGCACCGTAGGCACTGGCTTTGTCTCGGCACCGGACTTTATTCCTGCTGTGAAAGAAGCAGCGGAAACAGTGCACACATCATGGACACTCCCCTGTGCCATTTAAGAAAGAGGGATCGAGCACCAGACTGCACTGGAGCCCGACTGTGGGGACCTGCTGGCTGGAGTCTGTGTCTCCAGCTAGGGACCCACCCCCGACTTCTGACATTTCAGGTGGTGGTTGGCCTAGCCTTCTCTGCTGCTGCCTCTGTCCTGACCTCTGCCCAGAGAGAAGGGTCCAGTGTCACAGGAGAAGCCCATGCTGGGACCCCCTGAGTCACCTAGGGTGGAGCAGTTGTCACAGCGCCGCTCCCCTAGAAGTCACTCCAGGGAGCATTCCACATTGACAGGATAGAAAATGAGGTCGCCCTCCTGACACCGATCACAGTCTCTGGTGCTGGGAGAGGTTTTTCCCAGAAGGCGACACCTGTCTGGATCGCCTGCAAGGGATCATTCCTCGGAAGGAACCCAGCACCATTCCTGCTCCCCAGCACTGAAAAGTTCGCCCGCACTGAGGCAGAGCAGAACCCAGTTAGTGGAAGCTGACTTGGCACCGAGAGGGAAGCAGTATCGCAAGTCATCGGTGCCCAGACAACGTTCCGGACGTTCCAGCTCATCGGAGCATGCTTCGACACACCGGCACTGGTCACGGCATTGGTGCCTGGTCTTGTCATCTTTGAGATTGTTGGTGCCAAGAGGCCATACTCCAGAGCATTGGAGCACCCACAGATCAGGTCATCACTCCCCCTCAGCTCGGTACCACGTAACGGGGGCCTTCAAGGCAGCCCTGCTGTGGTTATCTGATAGTGCTTTGGTGTCCTTCCAGGAAGACAGCTACTGGGTGAGGTATCACCAGCAAAAGATGCCGGAGCCCTCGGTGCAGGCAGCCTCAAGGACAGTTGCCGCCCCAATGGCTGTATGTGTGACCCTGGGGATTTCCATTGGTGCCTGTGCAGCAGTCATTTAAGTCATCTGGCACCAGAGAAGGGCCATTGTTCACCCTCTGAGGACGATTCGGACTCACAGGAAGGGACCTCTGTAGGGACCTCTTATCAGCAGGAGGGCGTGCACCACACACCACACCCTTATAATCCTCCTCTTCCTCAGACGAGGCAGTTTCCCAGGGACAACTGATGTGTGATTTTAGGTCACACCAAGAGTTGCTCAAAAGGGTGGCCTCCAAGTTGGGGTTGGAGGTGGTGGAGCTGAAAGAGGTGTTGGACAGTCCTGTTCAATGTCCTGGCAGTGGCTGCCCCAGCCTGGGTAGCCCTCCCCATCCATGAAGGGGTTTAAAAATAGTGACGGCCCTGTGGCAGACCCCTTCATCAGTGAGCCCGACATCTAAGGGGGTCGAGAAAAAATATTATGTCCCGGCCAAAGGGTTCAAGTACCTGTCTACCCACCCCTCTCCTGCGACCCTGCTTGTAGATGTAACCAGAGGGATAGGCAGGGACAGTCTGGTTCCACATAAAAAAATAAGGACAACAGAAAACTGGACCTGTTCAGGAGAAAGGTTTATTCAACAGCAAGCCTGCAGTTTAGAATTGCCAATCAGCAGGCTCTCCTGGGCAGCTTTAAGCTCTGGGACTTGCTGAAGTACTTCGCAGACACTCTGCCCCAGGAGCAGGCGCTGGACTTCAACACCATTGTGGAGGAGGGTACCACAGTGGCTAAAGCACCACTGCAGGCATCCTCGGACATGGCTAATTTGGTAGGTAGAGCCATGACCTCCGCCATCTGCATGCGCAGGTGCTCTTGGCTACAATCCTCATGGCTGTCTCAGGAGGTCCAACAGTCCATCCAGGACCTCCCCTTTGATGGGTTGGCCTTGTTCTCAGACCAGCCAGATGCGAAGTTGCACAGTCTGAAGGTCACGCTTCACCCCCTGGATCTTTACATGCCCCAGACCTCTAAGCGTCAGTTCCGTCCCCAGGGCCAGCAACAGCAGAGGTATCAGCCACAGCTGTTCATGCCCTATAGACAGAGGAACAGAAATAAGGAGTGTAGGAGACCACAACCACCGGTAACCAAAGGAGGTCATTTTGATGGTGCACCTGAGGGCGTTGTTCCAGCCTGTTTCCTGGATCCTGCCTGTCCCTTTTTGAACCGACTAGCTCCCTTCTGGTCCGAATAGGCCAAAATTACTTCAGACCGCTGGGTCCTTGGCAAAGTCTTGGCAGGCTATGCCCTCCAGTTTGTTTCCACCCCTCCCAACAACCCTCTCTCCCTTCCCCTTTTCAGGGGCCCCTCTCATGAACAACTCCTTATGAAGGAGGTAGAGACCCTTCTCAGCCTGGGGGCTGTGGGAAAGGTTCCACCAGACATGATGGGAAAAGGGTTTTACTTGGGGTGCTTCTTCATTCCCAAAGCAAAAGTGGGCCTGAAGCCCATATTAGACCTACATCGTTTCAACAAATACCTCAAGAGACTGAAGTTTTTCATGGTCTCCCTAGCTTCCATAATTCCATAATTCCCAGATCCAGGAGACTGCTATTCCACCCTCAACCTCAATGACGCATAATTCCACATTTGTATTTTCCCCAGACACTGATGCTTCCTTTGTTTCATGGTGGCTGGCTCCCACTACCAATTTGCAGCTTTGCTCTGTCTTCAGCCCCAAGGGTGTTTATGAAATGTATGGCAGTGGTGGCGGTGCGCCTGAGGCACAAAGGGGTCCAAATTTTCCCCTACCTGGATGATTGGCTAATCAGAGGGAGGTCCAGGTCCCAGGTTCAGGAATGTGCCGCCGGCTGAAAGCTGGGCCTGCTAATAAACAAGCAGAAGTCCACATTATTCACTGCACAGGAGTTAGAGTGCATCGGGGTGATCCTGGATGCTTCAGAGCCTTCCTACCCCAGCCACATGTCGAGGTGATGTCCGCCATTATTGCTCATCTGCTCATCTATGCCCAATGACAACAGCCAGGTACTATCTGCAGCTGTTAGGCCACATAGTGGCCTACACCTACATGGTGAGGCTGGCTCACCTAAAATTCAGACCTCTTTGGTCATGGCTGCCTTTTGTTTATCCCCCAAGCAGGCACTTCCTGGATTGGGTGATCACAGTCCCCCCACTCGCCGCCCCTCCCCCCCCAGATCCTAGCCACTCTAGACTGGTGCCAGACCCCCTGGGCAGTGTTGAGGGGTATGCCATTCGAAGACCTAGTCCTCTCAGCCATCTTGATATTAGAACCTCGGACCTAGGGTGGAGGGCCCATATCAGTGCCAATCTCGGCAGACAAGGGGTCTAGTCTAGGGAAGAGAGACATTTACACGTCAATGGAAAAGAACTGCAGACTATTCAACTAGCATGCAGCGTGTCCCTTCACTTTATTGTGGGCAAGGTGGTGCAGGTGCTGTCAGAAAATACAGCAGCCATGTATTACATCAACAGGCACAGGGGAGCCTGTTCTTCAGCCCTCTGCACGGAAGCTATTTGTCCGTGGGACTTTGCACTGAGGCACGATTTTTATATGATAGCCTCTCACCCCATGGGGGTGAAGAACGATGAGGCAGATGCCCTCAGCTGGTCGTTCTTACCCCGCCATGATTGGTCGCTGCATCCAAAGGTGGTGTCTCTGGTCTTCTGAAAGTGGGGCTCTCCCCAAGTGGGCCTGTTCGCATCAGCGTGGAATAAGAAATGCCCGCAGTTCTGCTTCTTCTGTGGTTGGTAGGCAGGGTCGCTCTCCGACACCTTCCTTCTGCAATGGTCAGGGAGTTTCATATATGTGTTCCCGCCCATTCCTCTCCTTCACAGAGTCCTGCTGAAAATCAAGACTGACAAGGCAGACGTTATCTTAATCGCACTGGCCTGGCTGCACCAGCACTGATTCAGCATGCTGTTGGATCTATTGATTGCCCCCCCCCCTGGAGCTTCTGAAATGGCATGATTTCCTGTCTCAGGATCATGGTGTCCTGCTGCACCCGGACCTGGACTCCCTACTCCTCACGGCATGGAGGCTTTGTGGCTGAGCGCAGATGAGTGAGCCTGTTTGGCGCAAGTCCAACAAATCCTATTGAGTAGCAGGAAGCCTTCCATGCAGGTCATGTATTGGATTAAATGGAAGTGGTTTACCTGCTGGACAGAGTCCCGGGGAAGCCCTCCTGGTCTCTCGCCAATATAGGCGATCCTGGAGTATTTGTACAGTTAAAACTCCAGGAGCTAGCCGTGGCCTCCCTGAAGGGCCACCTGGTGGCTATATAAGCGTTTTACCAGCCTTTGGAAGGGAGATCAGTTTTCTCCCATTCTATGACAATTAGGTTCCTGAAAGGGATGGAGAGGCTCTTTCCACAGGTCTGTGACCCTGTCCCTCCCTGGGATCTCAACCTGGTCCTCTCACGGCTCACAGGGCCTCCCCTTTGAAACCATGGCAACATGTCCTGAATTCCTGCTTTCTTGGAAGGTTTTCTTGGCAGCCATTATCTCAGGAAGGAAGGTCTCCAAGATTAGGGCACTGATTTTGGAGCCTCCTATACTGTATTCTATAAAATTCAGTTGTGGCTGCACCTGGTCTTCCTGCCCAAGGTGGTTTCCCAATTTCATTATAACCAAAATATTATTCTTCCCATGTTTTTCCCCATGGTTCGGAGAAGGAGGGAAGATGGCACTCGGTAGACGTAAGATGAGCACTGACATTCTACATCGAGCGCACGAGACCGTTCCGGTGGTTGACACAGCTCTTCATTGTGGTGGCTGATCGGATGAAAGGCTTACCTTTTTCTACCCAGTGCATCTCATTGTGGATCCTGTATCAAGTTTCCTGCATCAAGTTCTGCAATGAGCAAGCAAAGGTGCTGCTTCCGGGGATGATCACAGCACACTCAACCAGAGCTCAAGCTTCATCTACAGCCTTCCTGGCGAGAGTGCCTGTGCAGGACATCTGCAGAGCCTGCACCTGGTTGTCAGTACACACCTTCACGTCCCACTATGCCATTGTCCAGCAGGTGTGGGTTGACGCAGGCTTCAGCAGAGCAATGCTGCAGACAGCTCATCCGTAACTCTGGCCCACCTCCAAGGTATTGCTTATGCATCATCTGTAATGGAATGGACAAGAGCAAGCCCTCGAAGAAGAAAAGATGGTTAGTTACCTTGTAACTGCCGTTCTTTGAGATGTGTTGCTCATGTCCGTTCCACGACCCACCCCCTGTCCCCGCTGCTGGAGTTGGCGAAAGAAGGGACTGGGAGGGTGTAGGGCCAGCAACGCCTCAGGTACCACGGCATGTGCATGGGGCTCCAGGACGCACTGAAGATGGCCCTAGAGGGTCTGATAAGGGGAAGAAAGTTCTGGTAACCGTGTATGGAGGTGTGCACACACCTATAATGGAATGGACATGAGCAACACATCTCGAAGAGCAGCAGTTACAAGGTAAGTAACCGTCTTTTTTACAGGAAGTGATCAGTAGTTTGTTGATCATGTTGTTCATATGACGTTGATCATAAATTTGTATGTTCCATGAAAGAGGCCGTATGAACTAGTAAAATTTTTTATTTTCAGTTGTAGTTGATTAAGAGCCCTATTAATAAAATCAAACGTTGGAGCTTTGTTAGGTCAGAAACTTGTTTGGCCTTCAGCTATTTCCAGAATAAATTATGAGATACCAATGTCAACTCAGAAGTATCCAAATCAAAGTGGAAATGTAAAACAAAAAATCTAAGTTACTTACCAGTAACTGTTGTTCTTTGAGATGTGTTGCTCATATCCATTCCTATATAGGTGTGTGCATGCCACAGTGCACCGGCTTCTGGAACTTTTTTCCCCTTAGCAGATACCGTAGGGTCGGTGCAGGCGCCCCCTGGAGTACCGCACTCATGCCATGGTACATAGGGTGCTTCCGACCCCACGGCCCTCAGTCTCTTCTTTCTGCTGACTCCGACAGCAGGGATGGAGGGTGGGTGTGGACTGGATATGAGCAACACATCTCGAAGAACAACAGTTACTGGTAAGTAACCTAGTTTTTTGTCTTCGAGTGATTGCTCATATCCATTCCCATATAGGTGATTAAATAGCCATACCTTGGAGGTGGGTAGGAGTCATTGGTGAGCTGCTCTCATCAGCACAGCTCTGCCGAAGCCTGCCGTCCTCTCTTGCCTGTTGTATGATGGTGTAGTGGGACGTGAAGGTGTGGACCAATGACCAAATTGCCGCTTTGCAGATGTGTTGCAGGGGCACTTTTCCCAGGAAGGCCGCTGAGGAGGCCTGGGCTCTGGTTGAGTGTGCTAAAACCGGTCCTAGTATGGGCACCTTCGCTTGCTTGTAACAGCATCTGATGCAGGCTGTGATCCAGTTTGAGATCCGCTGGGTGGAAACTGGTGAGCCCTTCATTCGGTCTGTCACCACCATGAAGAGCTGTGTGGACTTTCGGAACAGCTGTGTCCGCTCAGTATAATATGCGAGGGCTTGTCTCACATCCAGGGAATGCCATTTCCGCTCATCCTCTGACCCATGTGGTTTAGGGAAAAACACAGGGAGGAATATATCCCGGTTATAGTGAAACTGAGACACCACCTTCGGCAGGAACGCCGGGTGGGGCCTCAGTCGTACCTTGTCTTTATAGAAAACAGCGTAAGGGGGCTCCGAGGTTAAAGCTCGTAACTTGGGAGACCCTCCTAGCCGATATGATAGCTGCTAGGAAGGCCACCTTCCAGGAAAGGACAAGCAGAGAGCATGGAGCCATAGGCTCGAAGGGGGGTCCCGTCAGCATGGTGAGGACCAAGTTCAGGTCTCAGGGAGGCATCGGATCACGGACCTGTGGGTACAGCCTCTCCACCCCTTTAAGGAACTTAACTGACATTGGGTGTGAAAACAGTGACCTCCCTTCCATCAGCTGGTGGAAGCTGAGATGGCCGCCAAGTGCACCCTGAGGGAGGCCAAGGCTAGGCCCTGAAGTTTCAACTAGAGGAGATACTCTAAGAGGCCTGAATAGGTGAATGGCTCGGGGGGGGGTGCCCCGGGCTTCCGCCCAACAGGTGAAACACTTGTACCCAGCAGAACCTGTTGGACTTGTAACGAAAAAGCTCTCTCTCCCTCCGTCAGCCACGGAGCCTCCATGCTGTGAGGTGGAGGGAGTCCAGGTTGGGGTGCAGCAGGTGACCCTGGTCCTGGGAGAGGAGATCATAATGCTTCGGGAGCAGCCATGATGGGGCGATGGATAGGTCCAGCAACGAGCTCAACCAGTGTAGTCTTGGCCAAGCTGGTGCAATTAGAATGATGTCCAATCTGTCCCTCTTGATCTTTAAGAGGACTCTGGGAAGCAGTGGAGTGGGGGAAATGCATACAAAAGAGTCCCCGACCATGGTATGAGAAAAGCATCAGATACGGAGCCCGGCTCGCAGCCCCGGAGCGAGCAGAACCTCGGGCATTTCCTTTTCCAGGTCGACGCGAACAGGTCCAGTTGGGGAATCGCCCACTTGCGGAAGACCAAGGCGGTCACCTCCGGGTGTAACGACCAGTCGTGTCGGGGAAGGAATGACCTGCTGAGGAGGTCTGCCTTGTCATTCCTGACCCCCAGGAGGTGAGAGGCAGGGATGTGAAAATCGTGCTTCACCACTAGGTCCCATAGGAGCATGGCCTCTTGGTAAAGCGCCAAAGAGTGCGCACCTCCTTGTCTGTTCATGTAGAACATAGCCGCTGTGTTGTCCGTGAGGACCTGCACCACCTGGCCCTCCAGAAAGTTGAGGAACACCTGTCAAGCCAGGTGGGCTGCCCTGAGCTCCCGTACATTGATATGGAGGCGGTTCTTGCCCGAGGACCAGAGCCCTTGGTTGTTCAGGTCGGAACTGATGTGGGCTTCCCATCCCACGTCTGAGGCATTGGCAATCAGTGTTACAGAGGGTGCCAGGTCCCTGAAGGGGACTCCCGTCAGGACCTCCCTTGGGTCCCTCCACCAGTCTAGCAAGTGCAGGACCTGGGAGGGGACCATGATCACCTTGTTCAGGGAATGTCTGGCTGGTGCGTAGACTGAGGCTAGCTACATCTGAAGCGGCCTGAGCTTGAGGAGCGCCAACCTCATCACGTAGGTGCAGGCCGCCATGTGACCCAACAGCTGGAGGCAGTGCCTGGCTGTTGTCATGGGGCACTTATATAGATTCTCTATTATGGACACCATCACCTACAAGCGAGGCTGTGGGAGGAAGGCCCTGTCCTGCATGACATCTAGGGTAGCCCCGATAAAGTCTATCCGCTGCACTGGGGTGAGCATGGATTTCTGCTTGTTCATGAGTAACCCCAGTTTGGTGCATGTTGCGCGGGTGAGAGCTAGGCTGTTCCTCACATGGGCCCTGGACCTGCCTCGGATCAGCCAATCGTCCAGGTAGGGGAAGATCTGTACCCCTCTGCAGCGCTGGTAAGCCGCTACCACCACTATACATTTTGTGAACACTCTGGGGGAGGAGAAGCCAAAGGGCAGGGCTGAAAACTGGTAGTGGGAGCCAGCAACCAGAAATCGGAGAAAATGTCTGTGAGCGGGGAGGATGGAGATATGAAAATACGCATCCTTCAAGTTGAGGGCAGCGTACCAGTCCCCTGGATCTAGGGCAGGCTAGAGAGACCATCCAGAACCTGAGACGCCTGATGAACCTGTTCAGACGATGTAGGTCCAAAATAGGCCGTAGACCCCCCTTGGCCTTGGGAATAAGGAAATAGTGGGAATAAAACCCCCTTCCTTTTTCTTGTAGAGGAACCTCCTCCACCTCTCCGAGGAGGAGGAGAGAGTTCACCTCCTGGATGAGGAGATGCTCGTGAGAGAGGTCCCTGAAGAGGGACAGGGAAGGAGGAGTGTCTGGGGGGAAGGCTGTGAACTGAAGGGCATAGCCCTTGCGAACCACACCAAGAACCCAATTGTCCGATGTTATAGTCCTCCACTTGGTGTAGTACGGCTGGAGTCTGTGCGTAAATTGCCCGATGAGATCCAGGGAACAGGAGAGTGCCACCTTCGACCGTACCGTCAAAAATGGTGCTTGTTGTTTTGCCCTTTAGACGGTCCCTGGTGCGGGCCTGCTGAGGACCCAGAGCAGTCACGTTGCTTGGACCCCCTATATCTGTCACAACCCCTCTGAGGTGGAAAGGGCGTAGGGGGTGGTCTAGGGGCCGGTTGGGGTTGGTGATGGGCCTGAGGGCAAGACTGGAGCCTTGAAGCCTGTGGTGTATAAAGCCCCAGTGACCTCAGTGTTGCTCTACAGTCCTTTAAAGTGTAGAGCTTTTCATCTGTTTGTTGGGTGAAGAGGCCAGTGCCATCGAAGGGTAAGTCTTGGATGGACTGCTGGACCTCTTGGGACAGCCCCAAAGCCTGCAACCATGAGGAGTGTCTCATCACAGTGGCCGAAGCCATTGCCCCACTGGCGGTATCCGCCGCATCGCGGGCAGTCTGTAAGGCTCCTCCAGCCACCGCTGCGCCCTCATCCACTACTGTGTTGAAGTCCTGTGCTTGGTCCTGCGGGGGACCTTGCGCAAACCTTCTCAAGGAGGACCCAGAGGTTTAAGTTATATCGGCCTAGGAGTGCCTGATGGTTGGCAATCCGTAATTGTAATGCCCCCATCGAGTAGACCTTGTGGCCGAAAAGGTCTAACTTTTTATGGTCCTTGCTCTTTGGTGTATTGCCCTGGCTTCCCTGCCTGTCTGTTTGGTTGGCCACATCAACCACAGGAGTCCCCGGGGCAGGGTGATTGAAAAGGAACTCAAAGCCGCCTGAGGGTAAGTAGTATCATTTCTCTGCGCCCTTAGAGGTTGGGGGAACTGAAGCCGGCGTTTGCCACAGGTTCTTGGTCAACTTCAGAACCCGTTCATGGATGGGCAGGGCAACCCTGGAAGGCCTTGCCGAACCATAAATGCCAAAGAGGGGGTCTTCCTCCTCCAACAACTCCTTGAGCTCCAGGTTCAAATTGTTCCCCACCCTCTTAAGGAGCTCTTGATGCACCTTGAAGTCTGGAAGAGGTGCTCTATGGTCCCTGGTGGCCGTATCATCGGGAGGATGAGGAGGATTGAGGAAGGGGCCCTGCAGAGGGACCCTCCCCAGGGTCCGACTCCTCATCGAAGGATCAGTCCTTATCTGGCTGATGAGGCCTGGACGTTGATGGCTGGGCCCCCGAAGACTGTATTGAAAGGGTACCCTAGGCCATCTGGGTCCCCCATGGTCCCCAATAGGACCATTGCCAAGGGCCCTGGGCCCATGCCGTTGCCGACATCAGTGCAGGGTGGGGAGCCCTTGCTCTTGAGGTCCCGTCTCAGCAAAATGGTGGTGATGGTGTCTGCGGTGCTGGTCGTCGCGCTCCGAAGATCCGCTCCCTGACAGTGATCTCCAGTGCCAGCGTCTACAGTGCCGATGGGGTCAAGAGACAGAGGAGCTGGAGGTAGACCTGTGCCTCGGCACTGAAGATTTTCTGCGCCGCTTACCCCTCAGGGAGGTAGAGTGGTGCTGGCCATGCCGTTGTCACTTTGATGATTGTGAGAGTCGACACGGTGCCGTGGGGCACCGGTGTTGACCAACTCCAGGTGATCGGGACTGGGATCTGTCTCTTGCCGGGGACTGCTCCCAGCTCTGAGCATGCTCTGGCACCGCGATCCACACTGCAGAATGAGCCGGGGATCGCTGACGAGCTCTGGTCTCCGGCACCGGGATCCACGTTGTGCTACGCTTCCGGGATCAAAACTGGTGCCATAGTCTGGCTTCTGCAACTGGGACCCTTGCCAGGCTCCTTGCCGGGGATCGAGACCTGTGCCATGGTCTGGTCTCTGCTACAGGGATCCGCTCCGTGCTGCAAGCCGGGGATTGGGACCGGTGGCTGTCTGGCACCGGCGCTGCTGTCTGCGCCAAGCTCGGTGCCGGCGAAGCTGAGCGTCGACTTCCCCGTGAGGTGGAGCTGGAGCAACGTCGCTTCTGCTACCTACCTCTCGACCTCCCTCGGTGCCATAGTGTTGAAGGGGGAGAGGACTGAGAGTCCGAGCTAGAGAGGGAGCTGACGCTTCTCTCTCTTCCTGACCGTCTGGGGGGAGATCTGGACCTCTGTCTTGACTACCCACTGGGGCTGCCCAGTGCGGGTTTACCCTGAGACACTGGTCCCGGAACCCTTGGCCGAGGGGGACGGAGGCGTGGGCATGCCCATGAGGGCGTGTGCTGCTGCAAATGCCTCCGGTGTCGACGGTCCCTTCAAGGGCACTCTCCCACCTCCAGGGGCTGTGGGAGGCTCCTTGCTTGGAGACGCTGGTGCTGAAGCACTCTCCATGGCACCTGGTTGGGGCATCTCCTGGCTGTGGTGCAGAGTCTTTAGCGGTAACTGGCTTCTTCTTCTTCTTCGGTACTGGAGGTTTCCGTGCCCCCAGTGCTGGCAGGGTGCTCTGAACCAAGGAGACGCTCGGTGCTGCAGGTGAACAAGCTGGCTCAGATTCTGGCCCAAGCGCCGAGTCCATCAAGATGACCTGCAAACGAGCATCCCATTCCTTTTGCGTCCGTGGCTTGAAAGATCTACAGATCTTACATTTCTCCTTTCGATGCTGCTCTTCTAGACAGCGAAGGCAGCACTCCTGTGGGTCACTAACGGAAAAGGGCTTACCGCACGCGGCACAGGACTTAAACTCGGGGGAACCCGGCATGGTTCCCGAAGGAAAAGCCCTTAGGGCTTCTTCTAAGTAACCTAACTATACTTAAACTATAACTATATACAGTATTACAGAAAAAAACAGGGGAATGCTTCTTGCGATGCAAGGAGCCGTAGCAGTTCCAGTCACCATCATGGGCGGAAAGAAGGAACTGGAGGGCTGTGGGGTCGGAGGCGCCCTATGTACCATAGCATGAGCGCGGTACTCCAGGGGGCACCTGCACTGACCCTACGGTATCTGCTAAGGGGAAAAAAGTTCCGGAAGCCGGTGCACTGTGGCGTGCACACACCTATATGGGAATGGATATGAGCAATCACGCAAAGACAGGAGAAAATCTTTTACTGAACTGTAGATATTTTCAAATATGAATTAACCAGTACACATTTAACTGTAACATTTTAGAGAGGACATAGAGCATCTTAAGTTTAGTGCAGTTCCGACCAGAAGGTATTCTGTAAAGAGGCTAAAAAGATTAATCAGGTAGTATATGGCTTTCTGAAGCTTGGTGTTGCTAAGGCTTTATGTTTACATGCTAAAAACAGCAACCATTAAATGTAGACCAATTAGTGTCATTTTTGTGACCAGAATGCAAAGCTGTGGTTAAGACCTATAAACCACTGAGACAGCAAACTGTTTGCTGAACTTTTTGCTTGAGTATCCGTATCCTGTTGAATCATAATTTACACAGAAGATTCAGGATGATCACTTAAGTGCTGCAGTTGCAACTTTTAATTTTCACCAACACTTTAA
Organism: Mesoclemmys tuberculata; assembly: GCA_007922155.1. NCBI lineage: Eukaryota > Metazoa > Chordata > Testudines > Chelidae > Mesoclemmys > Mesoclemmys tuberculata. Next base: position 54,114,914 of record ML675604.1, on the reverse strand, counting down.
AAAAATCTTCCAAGACTGAGAAATACAAAGCCTTATTGTTTATATTGTTGACTTTTAATAATCACAACATTCTGTGCTTCTAATTTTTGTTGTTTGGATTGATGTTGCATGTTAAAGGCTGCTTGTGATTTTTTTCAGGAGTTCAGAAGGTATTCTGGAAACATATATTATGAAAATATCTGACTGCAGTGATATGACTTGGTTTTTGGATTGTATATTTTTCTGGTGTTTGAATTATATATTTTTCTGGTGTATGTGAGAGATTTAAGAAAAAGGTTACTTTTTGTACTCTTATGAAAACTGAATAGCATATTTAGTTTACAGCACATTTTGGTTTTCAATATGAACTTTTACCCTCACACGCACACAAATAATCCTATTCATTGGGACTACTCAAGTGCATAAATATATGTGTCCTTTCTTGGGACAAGGGCCTTCTTTATGCCTTTCCCCCATTCTTCCTATTACCGAAGCTCCTGTTGAAAATATGAAGAGAGAAAGTAATCATCATATTGATTGCTCCAACCTGCTCAGACAGACTGATGACTCTCCTGATCACTCTTTACATCCTGTTGCAGAATGGGAGATGCACTTTTCATCCCTGTTTGCAGGTACTGTGACTCAAAGCATGGCTTCTTCATGTTTCCAGCTCATAGTGACATCTTGCTCTGAGGAGGTACAGGAGGTGCTGTCTCATGCAGTAGAAAGGGAACTACTCGTTGTACCTACATTCAGAAATGGAAGCGGTTCCAAATCTGGTGCCAGTCCAAGGATGTCACCCCTACTGCAGCCACCTACTGGTTGTCCTAGCCTTCCTGACATTAAAGAAATTGGGACTCTCTGTTAGTTTGCTGAAGATTCATCTGACAGGAATTGCAACTTTCTACCAGCAAGTAGAAGGATACTCAGTCTTCTGCCACTCAACTACAAAGATGTTGCTTAAGGGCATAACAAACCTCTTCCCACAACTCAGGCTCCCTATTCCCCAATGGGATCTCAACCTAGCGTTAAAAGAACTGACTAGACTGTCATTTGAACCCCTGGCCACATGTTTGCTAACTCACCCTTCCATGAAGATGGCATTCCTCATTGCCATCACCTTTGCCAGAAGGCTAGGGGAGATTGCGGCTTTGATGGCACATCCCTCTTTTACTGTACTCTTACTGTACAAGTTCACACTTAGACCACATCCAAAGTTCATTACCAAGGTGACTTCTGCATTTCATATGAATCAGCTTATTCATCTTCCAATCTTTTATCCCAAACCTCGTGAGGATAATAGGGAAGCCATCCTCCATATGTTCAACATGGGAAGAGCCTTGGCCTTCTATTTCAGCAGAAAAAGGGCTCTCTGTTACAGATAGATCAAAAGGTACAGCATTTTCAGCTCAGAGACTCTCTAAGTGGGTCTCCATCTGTATTAAGATCTGTTACCAGTTGTGTAAGGTAGCTCCCCCATCTTCAATACACACTCATTCTATGAGGTCAGCCTCTTCATCCGTCACTTTCTCCAAAGGTATCCCTGTTTCAGAAATCTGCAGAGCAGCTACCCGAGCATCTCCACATACCTTTACAAAACACAATGCCATCCTGGAGGATTTGGCTGCAGACACCAAATTCAGTGCTGCAGTACTATTGCCTCTATCAGATTTTACTCCAAAGTCCTGGTCTCCAGTGGTGGGTGCTGCACAGGAGTCACCTACAGAGGAGCACCCATAGAGACACTACTTGAAGAAGAAGAGGAAGTTATTCATCTTGTGCAGTAACAACAGTTCTTTGTAGCAGGTGAGGAGCAGTGCATGCAAGGGTAGGATGGACTGCTGCCAAAGTTCTTCAATCAGCAACGTGGGGGCGCAGACACACCTACAGTGGAGCACACATAGGGACACACATCTGGAAGAACCATAGTTACAGCACAAGATGAGTAACTTCATCTTCTTATTCTGTTTTTTATTCTGTTCTTGTAAAATAATTACTACACTAAGATTTATACAATGAATGAATTGTGCATATTCTTACATTAGTTTGCACATGGTGTCAGAAAACAGTTTCTGATCAGGAAAGGAATCTGTCAAGTAAAAGTTTACATACTCTGGTGTTTGCAATGTCATCATAGTCTTGTTAGTCCCAGGATATTAAAGAGACAAAGTAGATGAAGTAATATATTTTTATTGTATCAATTTCTGTTGGTTGAAAAAAACAAGCTTTCGAACTACACAGAGCTCTTCTTCAAGTTTTGGAAGGATACTCAGGCCTTGTCTATGCTAGAAGGTGTTGTCAACACAAGTTACAGCGATGATCAAAAAGCGCTGTAATTACAATGCTTGTGCCTGTCCAAACAGCACTCTTTGTGTCGCTGACGTGCGCTCACAGTTGATGCTCTAGCTATGGGCAGCTATCTCACTGTTCAACTTGGCACCTGGTGCCACTAGGAATTGTGGGATGGTGGAGAGGATTGCAGTGCTTCATAGGTGCAGGTTCAGTGTCCCATGATGCAGCGATTTCCATCCTGATATTCCATGGGTTTCTGACTGTTTTGTGGCATTTTTCAACGACCTCAGTTTCTTGTGCATCCACCTCTCTCTCTCTCTGAAAGAATGGATCCTGCACTGCTCTCCACTGTTGTCAGTGTTCTGAACACATCGTGCTGGTCACGCAGTATATCATAAGCTTCCAGTTGGAACAGAAATCTGAGGTGCTTGACCTGCTGTGTGCCATGCAAACAAATAACGCTGTGTTACTGTTTGCATTCATGGAGCATCTGCACACAGCACAGCAGCTTTTGAGCACGTGAAACAAGCACTGAGTGGTGAGATTGCATCATTATGCAGGTCTGGGATGATGAACAGTGGCTACAGAACTTTTGAATGCCCAAAGCCACCTACGTGGACCTCTGTGCAGAGCTTTCCCCTGCCCTGCAGCACAAGAACACCAGAATGATAGCTGCCCTCTCAGTGGAGAAACAAGTGGCAATTGCTATGTGAAAGCTGGCAACTCCAGAGTGCTACTGCTTAGTCGCTAATAAGTTTGGTGTCGGGAAGTCCGCTGTTTGAACTGTGGTATCACCAGGCCATTAATAGCATTCTGCTACAAAGGACTGTGAGTCTTTGAAATGTGTGTGAAATAGTGGATGGCTTCACAGCGATGGGATTCCCTAACTGTGGCGGGGCTATAGATGACACGCATATCCCAGTTTTGGCCCTGGACCATCTTGCGACAGAGTACATCAATAGAAAGGGGCACTTCTTTATGGTACTGCAGGTGCTTGTTTATCACCATGGGCGTTTCACTAACATCAACGCAGATTAGTCAGGGAAGGTGCATGACGCATGCATCTTCAGGAACCCTGGCCTGTACAGAAAGCTGCAAGCAGGGACTTTTTTTCCAGACCAAAAGATTCCAATGGGGGATGTTGAAATGCCCATAGTGATCCTGGGGGACCCAGCTTACCTCTTACTGCCATGGTTCATGAAGCCTTATATGGACAACCTGGAAAGCAACAAGGAGCGCTTCAATAACAGGTTGAGCAGGTGCCGAATGACCATTGAATGTGAGTTTGGCAGATTAAAAGTTCCCTGGCAATGCCTTCATGGGAAGATAAATCTAAATGTGGAACATATTCCTATGGTTATAGCTGCCTGCTGTGTGTTTCATAATATTTGTGAAACTAAGGGTGAAAAGCTTCCCCCTGGGTGGAGCAAAGATCACCTTGAGACTGACTATGAACAACCAGATGTCAGGGCTGTTAGAGGGGCACAATGGAGGGCCATGCGAATCAGAGAGATTTCAAGGAACCATTTTGACAATGAACAACAATAAGGTGTCTTGTAAACAGTGCTGTGCCATGCAATGACTGCTATCCAGTTTGCAGGTATAAATGTGAGCTGCAATCATTGCAAGAGACAAATAAAGATAGCTTATTCTTCACAGAGTATGTCTTTATTAAATAACAATTATTCACAACATACAACTCCAGCAGTTTGGGCTGGAGGGGAGAAAGCAGTGAGAGACATTGTGAGCTATAACAGCTGTGTGTCATTCTGGAGGCTGTTTGAAGGGATGGAGTGAACAGGGCACCAAGACGGGCTGGGAGTTTGGCAGGAATGTGCGAATTGAGGTTGGGGAGGGCATAGAAGTTAGTTCTATATTGGCTTCAAGGGGGGACAAGCATGCATGAAATCAGTCTGCAGCATTATTAACGACTTTAGCAGCTCAGTTTGCTCCTCCATGGCTTTTATCATGTGCTCATGACTTGTTATCACTTGCTCCTGGTTTTTCCTCCTCTCCTGCCTATCAGTTTTCTGATTTTCAGACACAATATGTCTCCATGCCCTTTTTTCTTTTTCTTTTTTTTTTTTTTTCTTTTTTTTTTTACCTCAGAGGACTGGAGGAGTTCTTGGAACATCTCCTTTTTGCTTCTTTGTGGTTGTTTTTGTATCAGCCAAAGGCACTTGGCAGGTGTAAAGGGATTTCCCTCAAGGGCACATCTGTAGAAGTGCAATAAATAATAAATAGAAGCATGATTGTGAGTGCTATAACAACATTGATTCATTACTGTAAAATACACCTCTTCCTCACTTTCCCCTGGCATGTGTACGGCTTAACAATCAGTCAGGGCATGGAGAGTTGTGCCAAGGGGGGAGGGGGCATTTAAGCTTGGGAAAAGGTTTTGGGTGATTGTTTGGAGTATTGATTTAGGTAGATAGGGACAAAATTTGAAATTGTGCCACCATTTTCTATAGGCAGGGACCATAGAAGCCAATATCTCACTCCTGAGAGTAAGCAGGAATGCTAGGGTGCATCTCCTCCAGGTGAGCAGCTTCAAGCTGGGTCCCTATGCTGCTTGCCTGTGTACCGCTTTGGTCCCTGCACTGATTGGCGCAGGAAAGTTTCCTACAATGGAGGGAGAAACAAAGCAGCTCTGCTGAGGAATCTCCATCAGAGGATTGGTGAGTACCTCCAGGAAAGTTTCCTAGAACTCTCTCTGGCAGATTTCTGTGAAATCTTGGTGTGTATTAACCCACTTTTCCACCACATTGCCTAGCTGAACAGGGGAATGGGAAGCACATGCAAGCACAGTTACTCTTGTGCATTTCTATCTCTTCGACCAGCTGTATAATGCAACAAAGCAAAGAACAACTGTACCTCATGTAACTAAAAAGCATCAGCTCAAAAAAATCACTTACCTGAGCTCCCCTCTTCTGCATCCTGTATGCCACAGCTGGAGGGCTGGGACTGGCTCGAAGTCTCCGGGGTCAAGAAGAGGTTCTGGATCCCCATGCCAGCAAATGACCTGGTCCCTTACTCCACATCGTCCTCCAACTCAACCTCCTTGTCCACAACTTTGTTGTTGGGGTTGAGTCCAGTGACTGCTGACTCTGGGCCCATGGAGATGTCCACAGATCTCATGGAGATGGGGTCGCCGCTGAGGATGGCTTCCAGCTTTTATAGAAGTGGCAAGTCTTTGACTCTGCACCAGAGCGATGGTTTGACTCTCTAGCCTTTTGGTACCCCTGCCACAGTGTCTTGATTTTCATATGACATTGCATTGTGTTCCGTTCATAGTCTTTCTCCACAAGTAAGTGAAAAATCTGACAGTATGTATCAAAGTTCTTTTGGCTGGAGTGGAGTTGGGACTGCACAGCCTCCTTTCCCAAAATGCTGGTCAGATCCAGAAGCTCCAGTGTGCTCCAAGCAGGATAGTGTTTGGTGTGTGGAGCTGCCATGGTCAGCTGGGAAGATGAGATGTGAGCTCTCCATGTTGATCATGAAGGAAGTGGAATTAAAAAAAATCCTGGGATTTTAAAGAAGGAGGGGCAGATGGCTGCAAGGTAGCAGAGTTCAAACTGATGTCCAGAGTGGTCAGGATGGACTTCCTGGAGGCCTCCACTTCCTGGAGGCCATTTATCACAACATTACCAAGTGTAGTGTCTACACTGACGCTTTGTGGCTAAAAGTTTGGCACAAAAAGCTCGATGCCTCTCGTTGAGGTGGTTTTATTTTGTCATAAAATCAGGGGAGTTGGGCCAACAGAGGTTGGGGGAAGGAATACAGTGTGTACACCACCACTATTTTGGCGCAGAAAACTGACTTTGTCTCCAGAGTAGACTAGGCCTCAGGGTGTCACAGCTAAATAAATGGTTGAACAGATTTAGTACAAATAATTAACACATATTCACAGATCCACTAACCACCCCAAACACACCGAAAATCTGTTATCTACAGCCAAGGCCTCAGATACTACAGAATATATTCCCAGAAGAAAGTCTCAGATATACATCTTAACACACTTAAAACCTCCTTCAAGCAAGGACAGTCCACCAGAGAAGTAAATTGCATCATGTAACAGGCCATATAAACAACCCAAGAGAACATGCTTCAATACAGGAAATACAATAAAAAAAATACACCCCTAGTTGTCACCAACCACCCCATACTGGAACCCATACAGGGTATCATTAAATGATTACAACCCATACTTGAGGTTGACCACATCCTGAAAGAAATCTTTCCTGAACCCCTTCTTCTGACCTTCAAACAAACCCCTAACCTCTCCAAGCTCATCATCAGAAGCAAAATCCCTGTAGACTAAGACCCATCAACTCAAAGGAGCATCAAACCCTGCCATTACAACAGATGCAATACCTGCAGTTATATCTCTACTGCTAAAATGATCAATACCTCCCCACAACACACTTTCCAAGATCCATGGGTCGTACACATGTCTATCACAAGATGTGGTGTACCTCATCCAAGGCACTAACTGCCCCGAATAAGAGCTTTGTGGGTGAAACCAGACAGTCATTATGCTCTGAAATGAACTCCCATAGAAAAATGATAAAAGACAAAAACACCCTATCACCCATGGGTGAACACTTTTTACTAAATGATCACTCTGTATCTGACCTCTCAGTCTTCAACCTCAAAGGAAATGTTGTCACAATGTTGTCAAAAGACAAGCCTGCAAGCTTAAATTCCTAATTTCTAGACATAAGAATCATGGTGTTTACAAAGACACTGGATTTATGGTTTACTATAATAATCTAACCCCCTCTTTTTTGTCCCATGACTGCATGGGCATTAGTGGGATAAATTGCCTTGAATGGTCCGTTAGAATTTATGTTAACTACTTATGCTAAACAGTCTATTTGACATTGTATTTAGCTGTAACACTCTGAATACTTTTTCCAGACCTGAAGAAGAGCTCTCTGTAGCTTGAAATCTTCTCTCTCACCACAGAAGTTGGTCCAATAAAAGATATTTCCTCACCCACCGTGTCTGTCTCATACTCTGGTACTCACAGATTGGATCACTTTATTCAGCAAAATCATGTGTGAATTTTGTTTTACAGCCATTTTTTGAAAAACTAAATCCAGAAAGTAATCTTGAACTATAAATTTATTGAAACTACTGTTTCTCTGGATTCCACGATTAAAACATTGAGACCAAAAAAGAGTGATTTACAACAGAGCTTGAATAATCTTGGAATAAGAGGCACATGCCACAAGATTTACTAAAGACAACGATCCACATTCTCTGTTACATCCAGTCTCTGCTCAGCAGAGCACAGGGAGGCTGCATGATGGCTCTACACTAGCCCTAAGAGGCTGTCTGCCAGGAAAGAATAGCCAGAGCACTTATTGGTGTTCCAGCCAAACCCCCTCTCATTCTCTGAAAACTCCCAGAGCAAGGATGATAGTGGGAGGTAGTGATCCAAAGCCCACTGAAGTCAATAGTGGTCTTCGGAACAGTCACTGTGCCAGCTAAGGACTCCCCCATACTGATTCCAACCCTTTTTCACAAAGGGAACAGTGGAGACCAGAAGATGTGGCCCAGTACATTGATTTCTGAACCCAAAGGAACTAAACAGTTACAAATATTTTGTGAATTTTTTTTACTGAAAAAAGGTCTGTTAATCCCATATTGCATTTGTTAAAATAATTTTTTTTAAAAGTCATTTGTGCTATTATCTCAGCTCCATACAACTTAATCCTCTCATGCCTTTATTGACAAATCATGGTTAGAAACAGCTATTGCTTTAAGTTGTTTTAAGTAAGTAAATAGAATAGTCTATAGTTGAGCAAAACTCCCTAAGCATTTAAGGATGTAAAGGACAGCTGTATGCAAAAAATTAAATATCTATGTTTATAGCTATGTATGTATATGGGACACATTTTTTGTGAACACCACTCCATACAAAGAATGTTTTATTCAGAGTAGAAAAATTGTATTTAATTCTCTTGTATGATTTTGTTAATTATTATTGCTTGAAAGCATACTTTTTATTAGATCAAATGCTTCTCAGTAGCTACTAGTTCTCACAGAACACTGGGGCCTTGTCTACACTACAAAGATAAGTCAATATTAATTACTGTGATGGCTAATGTCCACACTACCTTCCTTGGGTTGGTAATGTGTGTCTTCACTGGAGGCGCTTCCACCAACCTAAGAGGGGCAGTGTGGGGAGCTGAGAGCTTGGTCTTGCAGCTCCTTGCCATGAGCCCAGCTGCTCCACAGGCTCTTGGGCTCCCAGCAGGCTGTCCTGCCTCCCCCATTCCTTGTTCCCTGCAGGGAGCCAGGGGGAAGCTGCCTGGGGCTTCTCCCCTCCTTGTTCCCCCCTGGAACTGACTTTTGTCGACAAAACTCTGTAGTGTAGACTATCCCTGGGATGGAGGCTCCCATGTAGGCACTTCTAAAATTTTTATCCTAAAAAAAGGACATTCTTAAAATGCAAAATCAGGTAATACCTGACGAAGAGTAATTCTTAATTTCTGGTTTTGGTTCCTTTAGAGCAGAGGTGTCAAACTCATTTCGTATGGCGGGCCACATTTAAATTAAATTTAGGCAAGGGGGCTATGCATATCACTAGGACACAACATGCTCTACTAAAAAACACTGTACGCTGAAACACATCTGCTTTACATGTTCTACTCTCCGCCGTGAAATTTCTCCCAGCAGGGTGAAATTCGGTGGCAGAGTGGGACCCACGGGGGCTCGCAGACTCACTCTCCGCCGTTAAATCTCCAGGCGGGCTAAAATTCGGCGGCAGAGTGGGAAACTTCGACGAACTTTTCCTTTTGGACACGAGATGTCGTGGTAACAAACGCTGACGCGAGATCTCGCACCCTTTCACACAGCTCGGCTCACAAAAAACTGCCCGCCCGGAGAAAAGCCGGTGGGCCGGGTGACACGAGCCGGCGGGCCGGATTCGGCCCGCGGGCCTTGTGTTTGACACCTGTGCTTTAGAGTCTCTTTTCCTAACTGCACACAGCTGCTGTCTGGCTTTTTGTCATGTAGTAAAAGTCTTCTTTCCCATCTTTCTCAGGCTGGGGCTCTTCAAAGTGGGACAATGTGATTGGAGTCTAGACCGCAGGTTTCATGGCAGCAGGGGATTTGGTAGAACTCACTGCATCTCCATTATTTAATTTTTGGTTTTCATTATGTACATTCTACTCTTTGTTCGCTCAATGATGTTATTCTCTGGCCAAGAAGATTGCAACTCAGTGAGTTATGCTTCTGATCAATTGACACTGCTGTAAACCAATTCAGAGATATTTTTTCCAAAATTCCCCTAAGAGGCAAATGGCCCACCTCCACACTGCTTCTAGCTCCTGGTAATTTGGGAAGTGAAAAACAAAGATTCAGGTTCCAGGCACCAGTTCAGTAGCACTCCTCTGGGCTATGGATAGTATTTTAAGAATATTTTGTATTAATGGAGAAAATGAGACAAAATATTATGTTTGAAAATTCTCAGATATTAGAGATTCACCATTAGCTAAAATAATATACTACAGATCTTTCAGCTTGAAACTAGCCAATAAGAAGTTACAAGAAAATTCTCAGGAGCTTAGCAACAGGATTTTTTTTTTAAATTTTCACAAAACCCTCTTTCTCTCCTTTAGCAGCCATCCTCTCTGAACCTTTTCCTAGAGAACAAGCCAACTGCTGCCTTCAAGATGTCACCATTGGAGCCAGTAGTAAAATTTTCAAAAGATCCTAAAGGATTTAGAAGCATAAATCCCATTGAAAATCAATGAGACTTGTGTTGCTAGATCCTTGAGGTACTTTTGCAAATCTCCACTTCAGTTTTGAAGTACTCCAGAGAAGCAACTCTGCCACCTGCTAAGAAACACTACACTTGCGTCACTCCCGTCGACCGCCACCACCAATGTAGACCAGCCCTAAGTTTAAGTTTTAAGAGAGAAACATTTATTTTTTATGTTGTAATGTGAAGATCTATCTTGATATTACAAACCTAACATTTGTGAGTCTCGCCTGTTTTTTGGATATATAGTTTATAATAGAGGTTAGGTGAAACCTCATTGAAGCCATTGTGTGTGACAGCTGCCTTTCATTCAGGATAAATGTAAAAAGCAGTTAAGTTCAAATATAGGCCTTATTGCAAGGCCAGTCATTAACAGAGCGTTAGTGGAGAGGGGTGTCTTCATGAGTGACAGATGCTTCACAGGGAATGAGTAGAACAAGACAATTATCAAGGGATCCATCCCTTCTTGTCCAGTCCCAGTTTCTGGCACTCAGAGATTTTGGGACACCCAAAGTATGGGGTTGCATCTCTGACTAATTTGGCTAATAGCCATCGATGGACCTAGCCTCCATGAACTTACGTAGTTCTTTTTTTAGCCCAGGTATGTCTGTCCTTCACAACATCCCCTGGCAACAAGTGCCATAGGTTGACTGTGTGTTGTGTGAAGAAGTACTTATGTTTGTTTTAAATCTGTTGTCTATTAATTTCATTGGGTGACTCCTGGTTCTTGTGATATGTGAAGGGGCAAATAACACTTCCCTATTCACTTTTTCCACGCTATTCATGATTTTGTAGACCTCAGTCATATACTCCACTCAATTGTCTCTTCTCCTAGGTGAACAATCCCAGTCTTTTTCATCCATTTTTACATGGAAGCTGTTCCAGACCCCTTATTATTTTTGTTACTTTTCTCTTTACCTTTCCCAATTCTAACGTATCTTTTTTGAGATAAAGTGAACAGAACTGCACATGGTATTCAAGGTGTGGGTGTACCAGGGATTGTTGCAAAGTTCTTAAAATTTTACAAGTTACAAAACTCTTTTACATGTCACTAAAATCCAATTCACTAGTTCGTCCCAGGTCCTTAATTTGTTGTTCTGTACCTTCCTTATAATTGTTTTGGATACTAGTATTCTATGTACTAGTGTGTGAAGGTACCACTCCAGTTTGGAGAGAAACATTAATGTATTTTGCCTTTGACAAGTTTCCTATTTTCTAAAAAACTGACTTCAGCTTTGCAAAGTATTGTGGTATACTTAACATGGGTGAACAGAATTGTGGGGAGAGCATAATACTTTCAGTTAACATAACTTCCCAACACTTGCAAATATATATATTATATTAATATCATGCATATCATACCTATTAATGTGTGTATACTATGCTATTAGTATGGACTAATATTTGTAATAATGATTGCCTCAAAGAATAATCCTGACTCATCAATCTCTCCTCCTAATGGAAGCAACCCATGAGACAGCAAATATTGGTCAATTGCTTGGGGCAAAAGGGGTAACATCATCAAATTCTCTATTGAGCGTTCTGATCAACTATACAGATCATGTGAGGGCATATTATTCCTAGTCCAGGCTATTCTGCTAGATTTTGGATGGAGGGTGTGAATGGAATGTGAATGGAATTTAAGTTTGAGGGAAACAATCCTTCCTCCATTCCGACTTCAAACGTATATCCCTATAATCAAAGAAGAAAGCTGGCCCCTATTATAATAATCCTATAATAAGCTATTTACCACATTTTTGCAAACCTAGTTAATAAATTCATAGATTTTAAGGCCCGAAGGAACCGTTATGATAATCTAGTTTGATTTGCATAACACGGGTCAGAGAATTTCACCAGTGCTGCTTTATCAAATCTGGATCTTGATCCTCGGCTTCTGATTGACTAAGAGGATATCTTTTAGAAAAGCATGCAATCTGATTTTCTGTTTAAAGAAAAGTTTATTTTTGAGAAAGTTTAAATAAAAAAGATTGGTATTGGAGGAATCAGAAATTTGCAAATTGCAATGTTTTCAAAGTTAACTTAGTGCATAAAATACTTGTAAAAGCTTATTTGTGCTGCAGTTAAAACCTCCACCTAATAAATGACTATGTTTTAAATGTACTTTGAAGGCTCAGAAGATGACTCAAGAGTAAATGAAACAGAAGAGGAAGAAAACTACTGGAATGTAAAGATTTTGCCAATTGTCTATGAATTAGAGAATGGTAGGTAATATTTCTTAGATATTTTAGTAATAGCAAATACATATTTTACAGAGCAAATTGATATGGCTAGGAGGGATTAATTTTGAATTTCTTCACTCTTCCACATGCAAGTCAACCTATTTAAAGCTGCTTTTATACAAAATTGTTATTTTCCTTCCTTAATTAAATTTTGAAATCAAATTCTCTCAGTGGGAGTATATGCAGACACCTTTGTTGTCTTTCATAGGCAGGTTAGGAGTGGGTGTAAAGTTAAAAGGCCTTATTCTATGCTGCATCTACATCTGGGCAGTCTTGTGTGTAAAATGTTGCAAAATCAGAATATTGTTTTACACAAACTTTGCACACATGTAAATAAATGCAAGGCAATGGAGAAAGTGGCCCAAAAGCTTAATCATTTTCTAAGGTGTCAAGAATACACTCTGCCTGTATGTCACACTTTTATCAAATGATTTAAGGAAGGGCATTGGACAGAAAGCTTAAAGCTGCCACCTGTTCCATCTCTTAGTTGAAATTAAGGTGGCCTAAGGGAAATCAGCTAGTTAGAGGGTTTGGAGGAGTGGTATGGTGGTGAAAAATGAGGAAAAGATTCTCTAGAGCATAGAAATGGAGTGGATTGTACACTTGCATATATTAGAACAAGAATGTAGTTTTAATTTCTTAAATAGTCTAATTATTTTCCCTTTTTTAAAATCAGTCTTCAGTCCTTTCCACCAATTGATTGATGAATACAGTACTTTGAAGCACTGAGAGTAACAATTTTGCTGTTTCTTTAATGTTCTTGTTGATAAAAACTAAAATCACAGTCATTCCCTCCTTTAGCTGCATTCTATACTTCCTTATTTGGGCCTTCAGTGCAGTTACAATATTTATTTCTAAACCAGTACTGGAATTCCATAATTTTAATTACATGAATGGATCTATTAGTAATGCAATATTTGTTTACTGTTTGTTGTATACAACCATATACTTCAGATTCTTTCAGCTAATCACATATGAATTTACTTAAGTCATATGTTTTGTTCTGGATATTAATATATTAATAAGCAAGCCTTTTTTTCCTTTTTCCCTCTCCCAAAATACATGTGCAAAACTGACAATCTTTGCTTGAAAAAATCCTGAGCTCGATTATTATCTGAACTCTTATGATTATCAGACTCCCTTCAGATGACTGTTATGAGATTAAAAAAGTACTTCTCTATTCGCTAAGGACAAATTTAGCCATTTTGCAAAGCTCAGTGTTGGGGATGATGCACAACTTGACCACCCCAGGGGAAGCAACACAAGGAATTTTGTTTCCCTCGGTTCCCCAGCATGCAGATAGAGTGCAGCTGTTCACGAGCTTTAATGTACTTTTCCTAGTCCCATGCAACTCCTTCTGTATTGGCTGGTGTAGGGATGGGGTTAGAATCATGACCTTGATTTCTGTAGTGTCACTGGGGAAGTAGAAGTAGAATAGGCATTGTACTTCGTTGAGTGCAGTGATTGCAATTTTGACTGACTCTTCTAGGGACTGTATAGAGCTGGAGGTGGCTCCTTGAACTGTTCCTCTCCCCATTCCAAGGCACACCCACATGAGGGCGAGGCAGAATTTAGCCCAATGTTCCAGTCTTATATACAGAAACATATATGTGTTAGGAATATACAAAGGGCAGGGTGGAACTAATGAGTATTGTGGAAGTAATGAGTATTAGAAATAATGTGTACTGTGAGAAGTTCTGAAATGTCTTCAGAGCGTTACAGGAGTTTGTGCTCAGAGTATGCATTTATTTTTCATATTAACTATGGAAGCGCCTGTTATGGTTCCATATTCAAGGCTGAGTTGAGTTTTGCACTAAAAGCAGACATGCAGCGTTATTATGGTTGAAAAATACAGCTCCCAGTAAATATTCACAAAACTAATTTGTTATCCTACTTCAAATCTCTCCTTAAAACTCTCCTTCGTTGTGATGCCCACAAAAAATTTAACAGTTAGACTGCTGATATGCTGACATCACTGCTTATCATCTTGACCAATATTGTCTTGTGTCCATTTTGTGTCTTACACTTATCATCATGGGATCTTGGACCATGAGTGGGGCTCCTAGTTGTTACAGTAAAGCACCTAAATAATACGTTTATTCTCCCCAAAATTACAGCAGTTACTCTTTGAGTATACAATATATTTTCAAGAATTTACAAGTAAATTGAGTTAAATTTAATTTTTAAGAAGAAGATACTTAGTACTGTGTGTCAAGCCATTTTTTGTCCCAAATAATGATGATAATGCAGTCTCTTAAAACTTTTTTTTATGGTTCAAATGCTCTGAAACCCTGCAAACAGAATACATTTGGAAAAAATTTAGGACTATTGCTTTTTTTTGCAAATATTCTTCAAAACCTGAAAGTTTCTTTTACAGCACAGCTCCCTTTGATGATAGGGGCCAACATATTCTCTGAGGGCAGAATGGCTTCACTCCCATTGTTCCCAATGGAGGGTAGTAGCCATTTTGAGAGGGGGGTTACAATCTTCCCTTTTGGTAACCGATGGCTGTCATTCAGACATCAGTCATTTTGAAAGAGGTCAATCGGGTCTTTATAGAACTCTGTTGAGAACATTATTCTTCAGCTTCCAATGGAAAAAAGCTTCCAGTTATGAATAACAGAAGAAAATAATCATTAATCTGAATATTTTTACATTACCTATTGTGCTAGATCTACTCAGGGGAGAGGGTAGTTGGGAGAAATTAGTGTGTTTGTATGTGCATAGGTGTGTGGGGCAGGAGGAGATGTGAAATGAGGAGGAGTGTGAGCAGGGAAATGTAGAGTGTGGGAACAAGAGAACTTATGGGAGAGGCATGCATAGTGGAATGTAGGGAGTAGGAACTGGGGGAAAGTGACTAGTACCTTCTGGTTGTTTTATGCTGCTCCTGATCTGAGTAAAGCAGCCAGAATGTATGTACTGTTGAATCTAGCCCTAGTTAAAATTACATATACTAGATAATATACAAAGACTGATAGTACATGTCTTCAGATCATTAGACATATCACATAGTAACATTCTTTTGAGTTTCTTTAGTGTTCATGTACGAAATTTTTAATATTTTTCTTTTAAAAAGGAAATTCCTGGATAAAAACTATAAATAACTGGAGTTAAGGTTTGAAGTACATATATATGGGATGTTAAGGGATATAACCTTAATAGAAATCCAAATGTATTAAGATGTGGAAATGCACAGTTAGAGCACCTTTAACACCAGAGGTGAGGTTACTAATCCAGTAGTGACTTCAGCCTGCGTTGACACCAGGAGGGGGAGAAAATCTAATGTGCCTTTAATTCAATTTAATTGAATCTGGGACTACAAATATTATACACTAATCATCATTGTATGGGTACTTCATGACATCAGTATAGGGTGGATTTAAGGGTGTTTGGGTACATCATTGGTGCATTTCCATACCGTAACATGGCTGGACTTCTTTTAAGAGAAGCCTTTGAAATTTCTGGGTTTTTGATATTTGTTTGGGGATAATTCATATAATATATTCATACATTTAACAAGTTACTGATATGTACTCTCATTTTTAATTGCTTTAACATTTTTGCTTGGGAATTCACATCCGTGTGTGTACATGCATGTTCCCCCTCCCCAACTCCTACAAGGAGTATGTATTATGTAATGTATTTCATCTCTAGGTATAAGATTGTATATAGATTAGAAAGTATATTTAGATTTGGCATTTTCACAGTACACATATTATGACCTTGATTTTTCTGCTGTGGCCAAGTCAGTCTTCTTCTTGCAGTCTTTGTAACATGCCTCAGGTAGCACATGATCAGTATTCATCACTGAATTTGGCCTGCTGGTTGGATCATTAGCTTCCCCGGCTTGGGCCTGGTGCTGATGGGGAGTGTGATGTGGATGCTGATCTATGTCCCCCACCAACTCAGTAAAGCTGAAAAACTTTATCAGCTGTAAAACTTTGCAATGGAAAAATTACTCTAGTTTTCCAGTTCTGTAAAATGTATTGGTAGCTTCAGTCCAGCTCTCAGTAGAACTGTCTCAGTGGCTATCCACAGCATAGGTACCACTGCCACAATCGGAACTAACTGTTTCAACAGAGATACCAAAGACACAATTTTCAAATGGGATAGATGATGTCATAGTTTTTGTCTAGGAGAATAATGTAGGTACAGGGTTGAAGCTTATTGATGGGGAAGCCTGCACTGCTGCTGCCAGAAATGTACCTGTTTTGTGGATAAATAAAGAACTTTATTCTCCATTGCTGTCAATCTAGAACCTCTCATGATGCTAAATTCACTATTATAAAATACAGAAATTAAGGTTCAAGCTTGTATGGCTTGATTGCATTTTTAAAAATTCTTTAACAGCTGAAATATAAAGAGTCTCTTTATCCTTTAAAAATATTGGAAAACCCCTACCCAGCCAGACCACTTTCATGGGACAAGTTGGTAAGCCTCAGAAGTTAGCATGAGTTTCCTTTAATTCAATGCTGATTTTTATTTGTTTGAGCCAACTGCTTTACCCACTTGGGTATTACTCTTCCTCTACTGAGGAATGCAGCCTGTGCAAATGCTTGTGAATAATGGCAGTACTGTATTTCAAGTCAGTTTATGATATAATTTATATACTATATGAATATAACCTTAAGGAAAAAAAATCCAATATTTAAACAGAAAATTAACTTTTAGAGGAGAGACATGTGACTTATTTTCTCCTAATGTAGATTCTATGTGAGTGATTGGGTTGTGGTGAGCATGGAGATTTCCTGGTAGTTTGATGCAGGTATTGTTTTTGTTGTATTGTTTTTAAATAATGTTTTTAAATAAACTCAGCAGCAGATGGGATGCCTGTTTTATGGAATTATAAACAATACTACTAAACATCCATTTGAATGCATCTTGAACCTCTATGGTGTGGATAAGAGCTTGGAAAGCTCAGATATAAATTCATTCTTGAACCCCATACAGCAATAAGCATATGACTGCCTGTGGGTTGAATTTATAGACAGAATAACTTTTTCTTCAGCTGTCAGTTCCTTTTTGCCTGTTGCATTTGGTGGAGCTCTTTAATGAATTCTTCCAGCTTCACCACAGGTTAAGTGTTCCTAGTTGATACTTCATCAGTCTAATTGTTAACAAGTTTAAAAGTGTTTCATTTGAGACTTATCCTCAGATGCTTTGATTTGTGTTGTAGCTGTTGGCTCTGTGAATCACTTGGCTTAAGTGGAGCTATTGTTGTTAAAAAAGCAACCAAATGCTTGTAAACCCTTGTTTTAAAGTATCAGAACACTACGAAATTGATTTGGTGCCTTATTTTGTGTGGTATTTTGCAAACATATCTCTTTTTGTTGTTCTGTCTGTACCTGTTGAGTTGCTCTGGAAAGGATGACCTTCATAATTAATTTTATTTTCCTCTCCATCCCCACAAATAGAAGACAATATCGAAAACCTCTGCCTTGCCTGCAACCGTCTTCATCAAGTCTTGGAAGAAGGAAATATGTTTGGAAAGAGATTTAAAAGACGAAGTGTGCTTCTGAAGACATTGTATAAACTAGTTGACATTGGTTCAGACACACTGGGCCTGAAACTGGCAAAAATGATTCTGGCTGTAAGTCATTTCTTAAACTATTTAGTGTGATATAGCAAGGGCAGAGGGCAGTAGGAGAGTAGTGGACAGGAGATATATAAGCCCCAGAAAGATCCGAGTTTTATTGTCTGTAGACTAGCCAGAGTCATCAGAGGGCAATTAGGAGCAGCAGAGACCAATTAAAGCCCAGCCAGGTGCCTGATAAAAACCTCCTGCTCCAGGGAGACAGAGTACAAGCTGGAGAAGTTGGTGTGCTGTGCTATGGAGCAAAAGGGGGTGTGGAGTTGTGTGGAGGACCAGAATGGAGTACAGTGTTGTGTGGAAGAGTGGAGGTGTCCTGAGAGAGGTACTGGGCCCAGGAAGGGGAAAACCAGCCCTTGGCAGGACTGAGATACTTCCCCAGGCACAGGGGCCTGGCTGAGGAAGCCCAATCCCGGCAGTGAGGAAACAGGGCCTGAGGAGCCAGAAGGACTGAGGGGGGAAATTAGCCCAGGGGAAAAGTTAGCAGCTGGGAGTACGGTGCCAGCAGCCCATAGCTGCTACTCATAGGGCCCCTGGGCTGGAACCTGGAGGAGCAGGTGGGCCTGGGTCCCTACCCCCCCTCCCTGGGGAGACAAGGTAACTGGCAACATCCTGGCCTACTACGAGAGGCAAAAGCATGAGACCCACTAGGATGAAGCTGGCCATTTGCCACATTAATGATATGAAAGAGTGCAATGACTCACATTCTGTCTGTGCCATTGAAAACTTCCATCAAATTTTGTGTTCCATACTCTAAGGATGTATCTACTCTACTCTGCAATCAAGGGGAAGCTTGTGTAGACATATCTGAGTTAGCTTGAATCTAGCTGCTTGGGTACCACCGCAGTGAAGTTACAGCAGCATGGGCTTCAGTATGGGCTAGCCACCAGAGTTGTTGTTCAGGGTTTCATGCGGGTTTGTACAGCCCATATTGCCTTTATGTCACTGTTCCTGTGTCTGAGCTAAAGCTAGCTTGGGTATGTCTATATGAGCAGGTCTCACACCCTGTGATTGCAGTATTAACATATGCTTAGTTTTTGATCTGCTAAGACTAAACCATGGAAATTAAGTTCAGGTTTATAATGCCTTGTACTTAATAAAGCAACTTTATCTGAGGGTATCAAAGCACTTTTTTTAAAGGTTAATAAGTATAATTATCCCCACATAGGGAAACTCAGGTTAAGTTACTTGTCCAAGGTCAAATCAGAAAGTCAGTGAAAGAGCTAGGAATAGAATTCAGTTATCCTGACTCAATAATAAATAATAACAATTATTGTTGTTGTTATTATTTTATTTAATATGTATTTAATTGAATTACCATAGTACCTAGAGGCCCCAACTGAGATGAGGACCCCATTGTGCTAAGCCCAGCATATGCACTTAGTAAGAGATGGTCTCTGCCCTGGAGAGCTTGCAGTCCAAACAGACGAGACAGACAAAGACAGCGAGAATGGAAATATGATCATGCCCATTATACTGATAGGGAATAGAGACATAGAGAGATTGTGACTTGTCCACAGTCACACAGGAAATCTGACAGAACTAGGCATTGATCTCCAGAATCCCAGGTTAGTGTCTTAAGCACAAGGCCATGCTTCAACTTTATGTCCTGTGCTCTAATCACTCTGTGGTCCCAGTCTTTTATCAATTTGTTTTTGTTTACCAAGAACTACAACTTAATGAAAATTAATAGTTGTTCGAGTGCTTGCTCATGTCCATTCTATATCAGTGGTGTGTGTGTGCCACATGCACTGGTGCTGGCTATCTTTCCCTCAGTGGTAATGGAGGGCCGGCTCTCGTGCCCTCTGCAGTGGCACACGTATGCGCTGGTATAAGGGGAGCTGCTGGTCTCCCCTCCCTCTCAGTTCCTCCTTACTGCACATGACGATGCTGGAATGTCCTTGCCTTGGCAAGCATACTACCAGTGGTTTCATTTGTAGATTTAGTATATGTAGTTTGTTAAATAAGTTAATTAATTAGAGTTAGTAGTTAGATACAATTATAGTTAATCCCACAGGGACATAGCCCTGGGACAGGGCTTCAAACCATATGCTTCATGTAAGAAGCCCATGCTAATAAACGATCCTCACCAAAGCTGCTTACAGTGCTTGGGAGAGGCCCAGGTTCAGGATAAGTGCAGGATCTTCAGAAACTTCAGTCCCTGCACAAAAAAGGACCAGGATATCAGGTTAAGAGTGCTTCTGATGGAGTCAGCTCTTAGACCGAAATTTACTATAAATTCCGTCCCCTCAGTACTGATCCCCAGACTCTTAGTCCCTGCACCATTGCCCAGAAACGAGACACTGAACCTCCTGGTGCATTAGAGAGGTGGAGACATGCTTAGGACCTAGGGTGGGAAGCCGACCTCAGCTTCCTCAGAACCCAAGGCCGCTGGTCCGCAGAGGACCTGACATTACACATAAATGTCAGAGAGTTCAGGGCATTTCGACTTGCCTGTGAAGTGTTCCTTCCCCAGGTGTCAGAAAAGGTAGTATGGGTGTTGACAGACAATATGGCATCAATTTATTATGTCAACAAGCAAAGAGGAGTGAGATTATCAGCTCTCTTCCAAGAAGCTCTTGGTCTATGAGACTTCTTCATGGAACGTGCAATCCATCTCAAAGCCATACACCTCTTGGGGGTCAAGAACACATTGGCAGATCATCTCAGCAGCGCTTTCTCTTCTCGTTACAAATGGGGACCCTCATAGTCAAGGTCATCTGCCAAAGGTGGGGAACTACCCAGGTAGACCTCTTTGTGATCAAACAGAACAGGAAATGTCGTTGTTTCTGCTCCCTGCAAGGGCTTGCTTCCCAACACATTTCTCTTGCGGTGGTTGGGGGCCTAACATATGCCTTTCCACTGATCCCTCTCATATACAAAGTCCTTATAAAGTTCAAGAGAGAGAAAGTGTGGTCATACTGATCACTCCAGCATGGCCCCATCAACACTGGTTCGGCATGTAGCTGGACCTGGCAATGGCAGCCTCTTGGTCACTCCCGGAATGTCTGGACTTGATTTTACAGAACCACAGTTGACTGCTACATCCAAACCTCATCTCCTTACATCTGACAGTGTGGATGCTGCATGTTTAAGCCTTGAGAAACAGGCTTGCTCCACTCAGGTTCAAAAAGTCCTGCTGAAATCAGAAAACTCTGCACTACAATGACTTACCTGGTGAAGTGGAAACATTTCTCTGCTGGGCAACTAAGTGGAGCCTCTCCCCAACCTGGATGCCATTGCACTCCATTCTGGAATACCTGCTCCACTGGAAACATCAAAGCCTGGCATTATGTCAATCAAGATATACCTGGTGGCCATCTCAGCCTTTCATCTGCATATCCAGGGAAGATCAGTTTTCTCTTATGAGATGACAGCCAGATTCCTGAAGCACTTGAAGAGGCTCTTTCTGCAGGTTAGAACCCAGTTTCCCATCAACCCAGTTTTGTCCAGACTCAGTGGGCCTCCCTTTGAGCCTAGGGCATTCTGTTTGCGCCTTCACTTTTTGTGGAAAATTGCCTCTCTTGTGGTAATTACATCGGTGAGGCGAGTCTCTGAGATCAAGGCTCTAACATCTGAACCTCCCTATACTGTGTTTTACAAGGATGAAGTTCAGCTGTGCCCTCACACCACATTTCTACCAAAGCTGGTATCAGTTTCATGTCAACCAGGACATCTTTCTGCCAATCTTCTTTCCAAAGCCTCAGAACTCTAATGAAGAGAAACACCTGCACACCTTGGACATCAGGTGAGCACTGGCCTTCTACATTGAAAGAACTAAACCCTTCTGGAAATTAGTGTAGCTCTTAATTGCGGTTGCCAAGTGAATTAAAGGTTCGCCAGTTTCATTACAGAGGATTTCATCTGGATCACCACCTGCATCTGAACTTGTTCCGAGCAGGCAAAGGTTGTTCTTCCTGCCACTCTGAAAGCCCATTCAACAAGAGCACAGGTCTCATTAGTGGCTTTCTTAGCTCAAGTTCCAATACAGGGCATTTGCAGGGCCACAACATCGTCTTCTGTTCAGAACTTCACGTCCCACTATGGCATGCTATCACGCAACAGGCCCAGGACAAAGTGGGCTCTGGCAGAGAGGTGTTGCAATCAGCATGTCTGTGAACTCCTGGCCCACCTCTAGAGTCACTGCTTGTGGGTCACCTGAAATGGAATGGACATGAGCAAGCACTCGAAAACGAAAAAATGGTTACTAACCTTCTGTAAGTGTAACTTCTTTGTGTTGTTCATGTCCATTCCGTGACCCATCCTCCTTCTCCTCTGTTGGAATTCCGAGAAGAAGAAACTGGGGGAGGTGGACAGTCGTGCCCCTTATACCAGCACGTATGCACTTCACTGCAGAGGGCGCTAGAGCCGGCCCTCGGATACCACTGAAAGAAAAATCTCCAGTACCAGTGCATGTGGTACACACACTCCCCTGATATGGAATGGACATGATCAACACATCTTGGAGAACAACAGTTATGGGACGTAAGTAACTGGTTTTTTCCTACAACTTTATACCAAAGCTGAAATTTTAGTTTAAGCATAATAGAAAATTAAATAATTGTTGAATTATTAGCACAACTAAAACTAGAGAACATGGTCATTCTTATGGTAAGACAGTGATATTTGTGCTCCCGTGTAGTTTCAGAAGTTACTTGAAATTCTCACCTTCCTTGTCAGTGGTCCTCTGATAATCCAAGCATGAGACAGCATGTCACTGCTTATAGGAATATTACATTCATGACGAGCAAAGGTACCTGTTGTGGTAATCTCTGCAAAGGTGGGGAGGTTTGAGCAGAATTGTGTTATGTTGGGTCAGATGGTAGCACTGAGGTGTTAAGTTGTACCATTAAAATTCCTACAAAGCTTTTCAGAAAGTAGTAAGATGAAGCGAAAGCATCATTACCTTTGCTTTTTCAATAAACAGCGAAATAAAGAGAAGGGGCAAATACTTAATACCAATTTATTTTTAGTAAATACACAAAAATAAAGTTAATTTACCTTGCTGCATAACTTTCCCAGTCAAAAAAATTGATTTGTTGGTCACACCTTATAATTAATTCAAAACCCACATTACATAACAGAAGTTATATTACTAAAATTAAAGAGAGTTTAGTACCTTTTTCCATCCCATCCTTTAATTCAGTGTTCTTGTTACTGAGAATTTCAATTGTAATATGCCATGTTTTCTTTATTTATCTGCTAAATTCAGTTTCTTTAATGATTTGTGTTTATAGCAATGGAATTGTTTCCATAAAATATTGATAGCTAAAAGTATTGTTTTGTTTTAGTTTTGTCAACATCTTTGTTATGCATTGAAATCAGTCATAACTGTCAGCTAAAAATCAGCAAAGTCAAAATATTTCCTTGTAACTCTCTTAATCTGACAAAGCATGGGATTTGGGCTGATATTTCATCAAAAAATACTTACAAAATTTTTAAGTCTGTGCTTTGAAATCTACCAACTTCAGTTTTTAGCATGTGTCTGTGGGGCAGGGGGTGATCAACCTTTTAGAAAAATGTTGGTAGAGATTTTAGTGATTCTGTTGTTTCTACTTTAATTTTCTTGTATCTTTCATTTAATCTAGAGATAACATTGATAAAGTGTCCACATTTTAATTGACTGTAAATGCAGGTGTTTTATGTGCATACAAAGAAAAACACTGTTGGGGACTGTGATGTTTGGGGATTCACCCAGGCAGCTAAGGTATTCAGCCAGCCTCTGCATTGTGGGTGTCTTGTGGTGGTGCAGCTTTGGTTCAGAGCTCTGACCCAGACAGTCTGCTGGCAGCCCTCAAGCCTCACCTTAGCTTTGTCCAATTTGTTTACTCCTTGAAGGCTGATCTTAACTATCCTTCCCAGGAGTGTTTGGTGAGCTCTAGAGGTCCTTTCACTTTCTTTCCATAAATAAGATCAAATGGACCAAACCCCATGAATTCTTGGGGAAGCTTCCTCTAAACAAATAACAGAGTAACATTTCATCCCAGTCACTGGCTCTCTGTTTCGTCTCATAGATTCCGAACATCGATTTCAGTGTCCCACAGAACCTCTCCACCAGACCATTTGTTTCTAGGTGATATGGAGCAGCCCTTAGCTGTTTCACTCCACATAACTCCCTTACTCACTGAATAGCGGGAACGTGAAATTGACCCATGATATGATTAAATCTGTTTAGGGGAACCCACTCTGCTAAAAATAGTGAAAAGGGCTTTTGCCACAGAATCAGCTTTTATGTTAGTTAAAGCAACTGCTTCAGGGTATCCAGTGCAAAATCCACTTTTGGGTAGGACGCCCACAATGTCCATTGCTACCACATAAAATGCCTCTTATATCAGAGACAAGCGGTGGTAGAAGGACTTTCGGGGGTCCTGTAAGTCTCTTTCAAGATAATTCCAAGATCTGCTGTAGTCTCCCACATTGTTCTATATCCCTGACTAAAAATTCTTCTTTAACCTATCGTAGATTCTGCACGCCCCCAAATGACCAGTAAAAGGACAATCATGTACTAGCAACATTAACTTCACACAGTGCTGGACAGGCACAACCAACTGCTTGGAAACCAACTGGTTTCCAAAAGCTTTTATCTTCCCAATGGGAGCTTCCGTGCACAATCCCCCTTCCTCTTCCAAAAATCTTTCCCCATTTCCACTCACTAGGTTCCTCTACAGCAGCCGTTACCAAACATTTCCCGCTTTCAGATGTGTTGTTTTCCACTACCCCAGACCGCATGGAAGTTGCATTTTTAAAATGGTGTCCTCCATGCAGTGTGACCTCACATGCACGATACATACAAGGTCATGCCGCAAGGAGGATGCCATTTTGCTTTACATAACGGCATCCTCTGGACTGCATAATCTCTCACACATACCGTGTGAGCAAGTTCATGCTGCATGGAGGATGCCGTTTTGTAGAGCAAAATAGAATTCTCCATGAAACGTGACCTTGTGCATATGGTGCGTGTGAGGTCACGCTGTGTGGAGAAGGCCATTTTGTAAAATGGCATCCTCTGTGTGCTTGGGATTGCTGTGACCCCATCTGCTATGATCCACTTGGATCATGACCCACAGTTTGGGAACCGCTGCCTTAGAGGATGTATCCACATATGCCTTCTAGCATGGGGACTGCTTTCTGCTTGTCCACAAAACCGTGGCTGCAGACAACTGGGACAGCCTCTAAAGGGATAGCTCCACCCTTCAGGTCAGTCTGCTTGTTGCTTTCCTCTGCTATGCAGGAGTTGGCTCTGCCTTCCCACACCGGACAGCACATTGGTTTCTCCTGCTGAGCAGGGGCTGAGGCTGTCCCCTCTCTGCATAGCTGATGCTTTTCCTGCACAATCCTTTCCTGAGAACACAGAACAATATTCCTTTTTGCTGCGAGTTTCTATATTAATCGCTTTAGACGAAGACAAAATATCATTTTCTAAAGGAAATACTATCTAGCAAACCGACTTTCAGAGTTCTCTCCAGATCATCCCACTCCATGTGTACTTTAGCCAAAGGTATAACCAGTTTAACCATGCTTTCCTTGACCAAAGAAATCTGTGCACCAGTGTCTGTCCACCAAGTGCATTCTTTGCCATTTACCTTGTCTGCTTCAACATATTCCATGTCTACCGCCAGTTGGTCAGACCTCAGAAAATTAATCAGGAGACCTGCAGGTACCTCTTGGGATCCCGTATTAGGGATCGTTACATTAACCAGGGCTGGACAGGGTGTGGGCTTAACTTCTTTCGGTTTACAGCAATTATTCTTCAGTTATTCAGTGTTATCCCACATGAAACACCCTCTTAGACTGTTTTCTTGTACAAGGGGTCTGCAAGTGAGATTGCTTTCAGAGGATCAATTCTGGACCCTCACAGAAAAAGTATTAGGTTCACTGCCTGTATAGAGACAGTATAAACTTCAACCTGTCAGCTTACTAGAAGCACATATTTCACTGAATTTACACAGTGCTGATGATTTATAATGAAAGCAAAACAAGTTTATTAACAAAAGAGCATGGATTAAGTGATACAACATAAAAGAAATGAAGACAGATGGATACATGCAAATAAAAGTGAAAATGCATTAAAAAGTCTAAAATGTAATCTAGCAAGATACAGTCTTTATTCAAGATGGTTTCTCTCATCCACAGTCTTCTGTCCACCTTTTAACTGGTTGGGCTGGCCCGGATTCATCTCAGAGATCAAATCACTTTGTTTCTTTTTCTCCTTAAAGTAAAGGATAATTTAAGGGTTCGCTCCCCCTTTCTTTATAGTTCAGTGACCCTTTGAAATTTATTCTTTGGAGGGGTACCTCCAGATAAAGTTCATTAGTTAATGCTGTGTAAAGGAGCCATGAGATCTGAAAGATAAGGCTCCATGTAAATTCCTCCCTTACTAGTTATCCTGCAACTTATCTCTGACTGCTGCAACCTCCCTGAGCCCATTGCATATGAACCACACTTGGTTTGAAGTGTAGGCCTCTTTGTTTAGAGAAAACCTGTTTATCAACTCCCCCTACCCTGGACATGCCTGGTTTAATTACCTTTTAGTCACAGATTTTAAAGCATGATATTAGTGAGTATCCATAATTTCACTTACAGCATTGTTACATATATTTTATTATAATATTATTGGCTACTGTTTTACTTGTTTTCAAATGATCTCTTATAAGGCATGCTTTGTACAAACGTGGCAGTAATATGTAGGATGTGAATATAGGGATATCTGTGGTCACAGAGACACTTTATCATGAAGTCTTTCCTTTTTGAAAGGAAGAGGGAATGCAATTCCATTAAAACATATCAAGGGAAGGTTGGCATTGTATTTTTAAAACTTTCAGTTCCCTTTTCACAGTTTCTTACATTTTTTCCTTAATCATCATCTCCTGTCAAGTTTCTCTTCTCTTGAACATAACTGTTTAAGAAATTCCCTGAAGTTTGAAATTATCTTTCATAGTGAAATGTATCATCTCATATCATATTTCATTTTCTAGCATAGAGTTTAATAAACAGCTCTCCTATTTTTATTGTGTGGCAACTATAATGCATAAACAGTGGATTCTACTCAAAAGAAGAGAGACAGGTTGTTTTACTGTGCTATCAGAACGATTAAAACAAAAACTCCTGAAAACTGGTCAAATAAAAATCTCTTAAAAATTGATCCCAGTAGCATGTGTTGTATTTTTTAAAGAGTAGTGCAGTTTAACTTTTCTTAAATTGTTTTAAATATTGAGGTGTTAGAGAACTTTGAATTGGGACTCCAATTTTGTCCTAGTGAAGTCATGATAAAACAACCATTCCCTTTGGTCCCAGATGAGGCCCAGTTGCCCTGATCAGAGACACTGCTCAGTTGTCAGTACCTACTATAGGAACTTCAGAAAGTCCACGTGCTGACAAGATTACTATGGTGTACTTAACTTCTAAAATATTTTAATGATTTCTTTTCAACAAAAAGATACATATGATTTTTGTTTCTCTTCCTTCTCCTATCTCTCTGCAGCTGAAAGTGAGTGGAAAGAATCTGCTTAATGTCTGCAAGCTTGTATTTAAAATTAGTAGAAATGAGAAAAACGATTCTCACATTCAAAAAGATGGTCTGTTGGGTATGTATTCTATTTTACATATACTAAAATAAATGTTGAAATACAGTAGTAAATTACTCGTCCTTCAAATGGTAGGGGAAATTATGACAGCTAACATTTGCTGTAACTGTATTCCCCACTTAAAAAATGTGAGCAGTATGGACATGATGGACAAGTATGGAGTGATGTGCAATTCTGTTTTTCATTTGTGTCATTTTAAATAAAACTTTATTATGTGTCTTATTAACTTAGGCCCTGTGCACACTTCACATGCATGCTTAACTTAGAGTACGAGTAGTCCTATTGAAGTCAATGGGACTGCTCACCTCCTTAAAATTAAGCATGTGTGTTTGCAAGATTGGATCCTTAGGCCAGATCATCCCTTCCAGTTGTAAGACACATGGGAGAAGTCTCTGGGGAAGGAAAACTACACAAGGAACTCAGTAGAGTTTAGACACTAGGTGTCACAGTTAATGGCATAGGGTATTCCCCCTCTGTGGTCCAGCATGTACATCTACTCTAGGTTTCCGGCTCCTCAGCCAGCACCTCTTTTGGAGAGAGATGCATATCTTCATCCCTTCTGACTGGGTTATTTCCAGATTGAACAGTTCCCTGACTGGATTATAACATCCTCAGCAAAGACTGTCTGCCTAAGTAGGCCTTCTTTGCTTCTTTCTTGCCGACAGTTATAAGTTACCAGACAGTTCTTTCTAAGCAAGCACTTTTATTCCTAAAGTACAAGCATTATGAAGAAAACATTAAAACAATTAAAGAATCTACATGCTTGCTAATAAACATATCAGAGATCACCCCTTCATTCCAACAAGGACTCTAGTTTGTGATCAGTCCGTCAAACCCTGCATAGGGTTTTTATTTTTAATATGGGTACAAGTTCATCACAACTTCAACTCAGAACCAGAACCCAAGTCTGATGGGGCCTCAGAGGGCCGAAGACCTTCTGATCCTTTCCTAAGGCTTGGGCGCCCCTGGACCAGAGGTTCTGCCAGTTTGAAGGATTAGAAGCCCTGAGTCATTTTTAACTGAGGCTATTTAAAAATCTTTTCCTGGTCTGTTTTGTCCCTAGAAAATCCAGTTTGAATCAATATATGTGAGCTTCTCTCCAGGTGGTGATGGTAGCTCTGTGGAGGTGTTACAACCTGAGTGAATTTGCCTACCCCTCTGGTGCCCCTCTCCCCACATACTCTTCTTAGTTCCTGGAGAGCTGTGATCCCCCTTCCTCACAGAAATAAATACAATCCTTCAATAGTACATAAACATTTGCATTTTTAATACAATGAACTCATAAAATACTTAAACTTAATTTAGTAATGTTTAACATAATTCAGTAAGGTTTGTCCAGGATATTGTCATGTTTGTCATACTAAGCACTGAGATTCTCCAGAGATCAGAGAAATGTAAGAATTTGGATAGACAGACAAAGCATATCTGTGTGAGCATCATTGTTTTGCTTTTGGTCCCATCTTCCCAAGGCTTTCTTTATTATTTTGTTAAAAGAGTTGGGTTTTGCATTTTTTTTGTTTTGTTCTTTTGCTGGAAATGGTTTATGAGTTCGGATTGATTTGTGGATGGAGGAATGGGCTGATCATGAATCAGGAAGACTGATAAGAATGTTTTGGAAAAGTGTTTTTTCCTAGTGATTTATTTATTTATTTAATACATATTTTACTTGTGTACAGAATATCGTCAGGAATTATTAAAACAAACGCTGAAAATGTCTGGAAACAGAAATGAATGTTAGTTTATTTTTAACTGATGCAGTTATTTAGAAATTATAAAGGTTCAAAAATTGACCTCAAGTTTGTTTAATAATCTAGTAAGAAATATCCTCAAAATTCTGAATATTTAGTTTTGACTGTGAGATATGGAGGAATTAGTGCTAGATAAAAATTATATTTTAGTCACATTTGCTCCTTCTGTTGTCTTTGCAACACCCGTTAGCTAGCAAGATTAAGCTCAGTCATATGCTGACATTATTGAGAATGCTGGGGTATAGGGAATACTGCAATAAAAAGTCATTGATTTTAGGTGCCTCAGTTTTTGGGTGTCCATCTTAAAAAGGCCTTATTTTTAAAAAGTACTGAGCATATACTCTCTGAAAATCAGGGCCTTTAAAGGTTTCTCAAATTTAGCACCCAAGAATTGAGGCACATACAATCAATAATCAGTTTTACAAATCTTGACAAAAGACCACTGTGCCTACAAAGCTTGTATATGTGCTGTTATACTTCAATAATTACACGTGGTTTCAATCCAACCCACTTATGAGAAAAGTTTGATAAACATTGTAACCTCAGTTTTCTTTTGCAATTGTTAATCTTTTTAAGGACTTAAGTAGTTCAAATATAAATATTAATCTTTCTAAATAATTATATTCTTTTTAGATTCTTTGTTGGAGATCCTGAGATTTGAAGATCTACAAACAAACAATGAGGCTTTTCTGTATTGCATGGGAGCAATAAAGTTTAGTTCTGGAAATGCAGTACTCCTTAATGAAATGGTTAACAAAGGAGCTGTTGAAATACTATTTCAGTTAATGAAGCAGATTAATAATATTAAAGAAAATGACACACATTTCTCCAACTTGGGCCACCTATTAGTCCAGGTCAGCATTTGTTTTTATATCTAAAAATATAAATATAAACTCCAGGGACCAAATTAAAATGAAAAATTAAGTTAAAGCAGATAAGTTATGCTTGTTTACATAAAAGAAAACTGGCCTTAATTGTATGTAGACTTCATTTAAAAATGACATTGTCATGACGTTGTTCATAGCCAAAATTTAGGTTTTGTGGGATGTCTTTGTTTTGTGTAATTTTTTTTAAGGTTTTTAAAAACATTTTTATAATTACAGTTTGCTGGATGTAATACCAAAACTAGAGGAAGACAACGATCCCTGCCCCAGGAGAGTAGAAAAAACTATTATCACACAACAGTGCATTTTTTTTTAAAAAGAAAGAGGGAAAGAATATAATACACATCTTTGCTTGGCAGATTAATGTTCGTACACTCCAAAGAAGCAATGTGTTTTAAGGAGACAAAAGATAGTTATAATATTCAATCAACTGACAAATGGTGTGTTGGGAAGGCAGGACTTTATCATGTTCCAACACTCAGGCCCGGCCTACACTTACCTTGGCGATTTGGCGGCAGTCGACAGGAGATACGCAAGTGACATAAATCACTTGCGTATCTCCCGTCAACTTTGCAGCATCTCCTCTGCGCGGTATCCATACTGCGCTGCGTCGAAGGGAACAGCGCTCCCTTTTACGCAGCGCTACTCTGCTTACGGGGGTGGTTTTCCTGCGTCGCTTCCTGGATCGACTGAGCGTGTCTATACAGACCACTCAGTCGATCTAGAGCAATCGATGTAACGGCGGCAAGTCAGTGTAGACCCAGCCTTAGTGATGACCAGCAAAACAAGTTCTTTGCTGTAGAGGGATAGGAATTCTCTGTTTAGCAGATATAGCAGATAAAATGCGTGTTCATAGCTTGATCTGATCTTTGCATAATTACTTCCCACCATTTCACCACACACACATTATTGTTGAGGAGTTATCCATGTTTTGTCTGCTTGCATTTCTTTCTTGGAAATAAGAATGTTTTCTTTAGAAAAAGGTCAGCTGTATTAACTCTGGAAATACGTACATTGAGCAAAACTTTGTCACCTTGTCAGTGTCCCCACTAATGTGAAATGATACACTTATGAAGACTTTATTATATTAAGTGGTAGGCTTTTTTCTGCTGTTTAACAAACAGTTGTTTTCACATTTGCTGAAATTATATTACAAGATTTATGACATAGTCAAAAATATCCAGGGGTTAGCTGTGTTAGTCTGTATACTGCAAAAACAATGAGTCCTGTAGCACCTTAAAGACCAACAAATTTCTGCAGGCATAAGCTTTCGTAGGCTGCAACCCACCTGAATCTGACGAAGTGGGTTGCAGCTCACAAAAGCTTATGCCCGCAGAAATTTGTTAGTCTTTAAGGCACTACAGGACTCTCGTAGTCAAAAATATATATGGTATGATCAGTACTATGTAACAATGGAAGGTATTATTTCAGTGGGCCCATACTCATGAATGGATAGTATGGATTTACAGAATAATGCACATAGTTTGCATGTGAATAGTGAAAAGCCTGCAATTTTAAATAAAAACAAATGGTGTGGCTCTAAATTTAATCCTGAGGTAAATAGTTTAGACTAATGGCTTGTCTACACAGGGACACTCAGGAGAATTAATCTGAATTAACAAAAGGTTTGAATGTAAAGTGAATTAGTGAAACTGCATTAAACTAGGACAGTCCAGGTCTATGGTATGGACTCTATAGCGGCATAGCTACAGCAGTATATCTGTGCCATTGTGAACCATATTATAGAGTGATGGAAGGGTTTTTTCCATTGCTGTAGGAAATCCACCTCCTTGATGGATGGTAGCTAGGTCAGCGAAAACTTTTTTCTGTTGACCCAGCTGTGTCTACACCGGGGGTTCGATCAACATAGGGTGCTCAGGGATGTGTATTTTTCACATCCCATAGCACCATAACTTTCTCAACCTGTTTTAAACATAAGACTCAGAATTAAATTGACCTTTATTCTGTTAACTGATTGAAGGTCACTTTAAAACTGAATGAGAGTATGCACCCAGAGGTTTAATGCAATTTAAGTAATCCACTTTAAATTCACACCTTCAGTTAACTCTAATTAACTTTTGTGAGGTTCCCTAAGTCTCAATATATTTACATCAACCACAAATTGTTCTTTTGAAAGCTCAAAACTTTTTCTTTGGGATTACAACATGGTTTTTTGAGCATAATGATTATTCAAACTATTTTCAGATTGATTGTTTGGGGCCATTTTGATGATATCATATTTGATTTATATCATTTATAAATAATGTAAATAGTATTTAGTGTTCCTTTAAGAGAAGTTGCACAAACTCAGTACCTTTATGTAATAGTTATTTAATTTTGCTTCTAGTTTCTTTTTAGATGATTCAGGTTAAATAGACATTATCTACAGTATGTTTGCAGTGTTGTTGTAGCCATGTTGGTCCCAGGATATTAAAGAGAGAAGATGGATCAGGTAATATCTTTTATTGGAACAACTTCTGTTGGTGAAAGAGATAAGCTATCCAGCTTACCCAGAGCTCTTTTTCAACACTGGGAAAGGTACTCAGTGTTGCAGTTTGTACTTTTCCCAGACCTGAAAAAGTGCTCTGTGTAGCTTGAGAGCTTGTCTCTCTCACCAACAGAAGTTGATCCAATAAAAGATATTACCTCACTCACCTTGTCACTCTAATTATATCAGTTAAAGTTGACAGCGTGTCATTACGTCAACTAATTCCTGATTACGACTTTGACATTGTCAGTTTTATCAAGGGATTAATTTAACTGCAAATTAGTATAATTATTTAATTAATTAATTTCTGAGAGGCAGCTTGGTAAGAGACTGGGGGTCAGAGTGATTTCTATTCCCAGTTTAGTTTGTGTGATCTTGGACAACCGTTTATGGGTATGAAGGAAGGGCCTAGATTTGGGGAGAAGTTGCAAAAGGTGAGGAAGTAAAGAATCATGTACCAGTTCCCAGAACCATCCATTCACTTCAACTGGCACTTTTTGTTGTAGCAGTTGTTTTTTGTGTGTGTCTTGGTAATTAAAGCAAGCCTGAATTTGTTTTTCTACCCATCAGTTTTTTGAATGCTCCAAAAAATCAGTTAATCCTTTCTCTGAAAACAGTACAGTTATTAAGAGCACACAAACTTTTATGGTGTTTCTTGGCTGGCTTTGGCAATAGGAATATAAGGTATCAGAGATGTGAATATTAGTGTTGAGGAGAGAGAGACAGAAGTTTAAGTACAAAATCTGTTCTTTTGAACCAGAGTTACAAGATGCAGGAACAACGTTTGTGTGTTGTATAGATATAGAAAACTGATACTGATAGAATCTTAACAGGAAAAAATATCAAAGTAATGTCTAATGGTAAAAACAAATGACATACACATTTATTTAATCTCTGTGGCCCCCTTAGGTCTGAAGCCACCCACTGCTTTTCACTAATGCATTTTGCTTTTTGCTTTATGTCACCCCATATACCACTTCTGAATATTTTGGAATGGTAAAGCTACTTTATTTATTTTTTTTTTTTTACCTTAGAAATGTAATTTTTTCTGCTATTTGCATTCCTTACACCATTGGCTTACCTCACAGTACTTTGTGCGTTAAAATATGTGATTTCTGATTCTGAGTTTGAATGAATTACTCAGTCATCATGGAGAAACATTGTCTGTAATCTTTCAGTGTTTTCAGACTTAGACAGTGACAGAAAATTTTTCCTATGAGCCACACCCAGAATAATAAATTACATTAAGAAGTGCTTGCACCACTGGATGTAGTGAAAAACCAAATCTTCATTGACAGATACAGAAGTTGTAGATGCAGTGAGAAGTCCTTTCAGCAGTATAGAATCTGGAGAAGTCCACAGCGAACCAGATGAGATGGGAGGGAGATACATCAAATTATCCACAATGATCACAGTGTGGCTAGTTAGTGCGCTTTGTTAGCTGGTAACACAAATATGTGAATTTACTGGGCCCGATTCTCTTGCATTGACTGTGTTATGGTATGTCACCAGATGGTGCTGTTACACATAGCCTTCATAGTCTACAGATTTTTTTTCTTTTTAGCATGCGAACAAGTTTTTAGTCTTTGAAGAAAATAGCTTTGTTATGCAATGGTCCTTTGACAGAAGCTCAGAATGTAATTTTAAAAATGCCTGTAACCATTATGTTTACTTGTACTTTGGAAATTTTATGTAATGATTATAGCAGAGGTCTGTGACTTAAGATCCACCTCTAATCCAATTAACTTATTCTTATTTTACCTATTGCTCAGTTTATCCATGTATAAAATAGGTAAGCTAATACTTAACTCATCCAGGTATTGTGAGGCATTACTGATTAAATTTGTATATACTTCCAAGGTTCTTGGATAAAAAGCACTTAAAGAAGTATTTGTTTTTTTCATAGTAAATTAATAATAAATGTTTGAGTGTGGGTTCACCAGTACTGAAAATCTGCAGTTGATCAGCTTTGTCTCCCACTTGGCAGACAGAGAGACAGGGAGGTGGCAGGCAGGCACAACATTTTAATGATTCTTGGAGCCATGTTGTATGCACCCCTGCATAAATCATGATATCTATGTGAAATATTTATAACATCTCTTGCGTTGCCTGTGTTACCTACCTTGGTTGCCAGTGCTAGACTGAGACTTTTAATTTGGAATCTTCAACTCTTTATAATGTATGTTAATAGCTTTCATAGGGAACGGTTTGATTTATTTTTCCAGGCATATATGCTTCCACTTACTAGTCAATTTCATCAGGTGTGTGTTATATGCATACTTAAATTTACTTTGCTTTCTCTGTTGACCACTTTCTAGTTGTCTTGGCCTTGTAGTCCTGCCTTGATGTAGTTCACTTTTGGGTGAACAGCATCTCCTAACATGTTTCACAAAGACAGAATTGTTAGAGAGTCTCTCTCTTTCTCTGAAGACGGTTGCAAAATGCACTGCATATTATCCAGTGATGATAAGCATGTCTTTATGATGTGTAAGAATCTTTGGCTAGGTAAGGACTCAGCTCTTTATTTTGAGCATCATGTTAACTATGTGGTTTATACTTTCTTTTCTCATCTCTAAAATACAACTAAAATTCAGCAGATGTTATTTTAGATTGGTCCTGGGCCTGTCTGTGTGTTAGGGGTAGTTTTTTTTTTTTTTTTAACCACCCCTAAGTTAAACTGCGATAGGACTTTATTGGTGGCCTGCTTGAGAATTTTGCACAAAAACCATTCAGTGTGAGTTCTGCCATGAGAATTTTAATTCACACTTAATTGACTCAGTATATTGTTTTATTTTCAAGCTATATGTTTAGTATTGCATTTAGTTGAAAATTTCATGATTTACAAAGGAGTGCTTAATTTGGAATCTATGTGTCTAAGTTTTCTTAATACACCAACACTAATTACTTGGAATCATTGGGTTTTCCAAAATATGGGATTAAAAGCTGATGGATCCCTAACTATAATTATTTTTCACTCCGAATTTGGTGTGTACCTCATGATTAGTTCTGAAACATAAGCCCTTTTAAATCTACATATAATTCTCCTCTCTGTACCATTTCTTTAATCCTTTTGAGAAATTGTTTGCGTCTTTTAGGTTGTTTTGTTTTAAAGCATCTTGAAATGCATTTGCACCCTGTGACCTTTCCTTGTATTTTATATGCAGTATCATAATGTCTTTTTTACACCACGTGGGTTTGTTTTACCATGCTTTATTTGCATTTTTAAAAAAGAAGATTGGAAGACATGTGGGACATGGAGGTTAATCTAAGGAGACTATTTAAGGAGTTAATATTGCAGAAAATGCACACTGAAAATGTAATTCAAAGAAAAATTACAAAATATTTATCAGAAAAGATAAGCAGAAAATGGGTCAAAGACAAGGAAGGCCACAGAATGGCAGATGATTTGGCTGAAAAACTTGTATAGGATGTTTAGCAATCTCTGTTCACAATCTGGAGAAGAGCAGGAATAATAACCATGAAGAACAGTGATGAGCTTCCAAATTTACGTAAGGAGCAAATCAAGAGATGTGATAAGCACTTTTGTATTTCTTAAATTGTCCAGAGCACAGTATAAAATGTGAATACTTTGTATTGAACTTGCTACTATTTGAATAAATTTCACACATTCAGTAGAGGTAACAAAAGCAAGAATGTTATTGTTCCTATGATCATAACTAAAACAGGGAATATAGCATTAGAAATGTGGAAAACTTGTTCCAAAATCTAAGATAAATGGTAAGACTGTGTGACAAACTGCCAGCTTCCCCCTCGTGGGTCTCACGCTTTACCTCTGCCTCGCACGGTCAGGATGCCCCCAGCTACCTTGCCTCCCCTGACTGTAGCAGAGCTCTGTCTCCTGACCAGGAGAGAACCTTCTCCTGCAGCTGCCCCAGACGTTCTGGCAGCTTTGCCTGCATATGTTCCCTCCCCTTTCTTTAGGGAAGGCAGGGTTTAAATACCGTTGGCCCCACCCCTCATTCGGCCCAGGTGTCTTTAATTGCCCTGCTGTGCTTTCCCCTCTGCCTGTGAGGCAGAAGGGTTTTAACTCTTTCAGGCCCTCATACCGGCCCTGGCACTCCCTCCAAAGCCATCCAGCCTGACTTTATCACAACTGTAATAATGTTAGAGGAATAACATTATGTATAAATTTTCCATTTGAATTGACTATCAGTATATCCAGATAGTGTCAGACTCTGTTATGTTACTGCGGTAAATTGAGGGTAACTCTTGAAAGCATAACTGTTTTTCTCCACTGTACATGAGAGAAGATTTTGTGTTGATTAAATGCTTACAGTAAAAGAGAGTATTGCAGATTTGAAATTGATTGCTGTGAATCTTATTGGCTTCATGAATGTTGTGGTGTTAACTTTCATGTGGTCCGTCAGTAATTGAGGAACTATGGCACTGTACACTGTTAGTATATTCCAAAATCATTTAAAAATGTACATAAAAGGGTCACGATTTTATATATAACTAGAAAATAGTTAAGAAGTGGTTTTTCATTGAAGTGGACAATTTTATAGAGTGGTTCAGCTAATATAAAAAAAATTGACATAAAAATTTGATACAAACTGATCTCTGCTATGAAATAATCATTCCTATTGTATTTTTTATGTCTTATGCAAATATGTGGAAATTTACTATTCTTGTTCTAGTACATAGGAGGCCATATTTTCAAAGATAAGCGTAGTGCAAATTCCATTAAAAATGTACTCACAAAAATCCATAAATGCAGTTGTTTCCAGGCATACTTGTTTGTATGTTATTGAGTATGTCTCCCAAAATCTGCAGTGTTTGAGAGATGCTGTTCAGTTTGTTCTTATAGTCCATCTTCTAGTGGGACAGGAGAAACTAGTCATATTGCCCAATACGTTAAAATGACAAACCAGATAGCAGTAACTAATTATCATGATGTAGAAATATACAATTAAAAATCCTTTTTCATAGAACATAAAATGGACAGCCATCTGTGAGCTTAAGTTAAGGCTCCAGCACAAGTAAATATTCATGAATATATGAAAACAGAACAAGCCCATGCTCTAGCATGTAATAACTTATGCCAGTATGTTCTTACAGCAATGTAGGATAATATATTATGGATTAGTTCATATGATGAGCACCTCTGTAACATAATGCAACAGACTGATGGACTAATAGTCTGAGTAACCAAAATAAAGAGCATTGTGCAATAGACTTCAAAGCATAGTGGCAAAAGGTCTGACTGGAATAATATTAAAACTAAAAGTAGTAGTAAACTAACACTGAGAATTCACTTATCCCAATGAGAACTGAAATCTAAATCAGAATTGCAGAAATGTCATCCTGTGGCTGACTCTGTTCAAGTGATGTTATGGGGATGGCGAGGAAGAGGGAGAGAAAGAAATAGAATTCAAGTCTCTCTCCCTGTTGTATTTTTAAGAGACAAAAACAAAGTAGAAAAGAGATGATTTCAAATGAGATTAGAAACAATATGTAGAGTCAGTGAAGCAGAGAGATGCAAGGATGTTCTAGATGGTAAGAGTTGTAAAGAATAAAGCTTTTGAAACAACAGCAATAATGTTGTGTGGAGGGGTAGAGAGAAGGTCAGTGCTAGATGACTGACAGGGTGAAGGAAACAGATAAAGAATGACAGTGTATTTTACTTTATCCTTTGTAAAGGCCTTTAGGCCAGTCCTGTGTGTGAGGAAGGGTGATAGTCA
This sequence comes from Mesoclemmys tuberculata, assembly GCA_007922155.1. Taxonomy (NCBI): domain Eukaryota; kingdom Metazoa; phylum Chordata; order Testudines; family Chelidae; genus Mesoclemmys; species Mesoclemmys tuberculata. Next base: position 54,076,633 of record ML675604.1, on the reverse strand, counting down.
TCAATGATGTTCCAATTTAGAGAATTTTGCATTTTGTTTGAGCTGTACCTTGCAGAGGGGATGCAGCCCACATTGGTCTCATTTGACATACATTTGCTGCTTTTTGTATATTTTTTTTCCATTTGAATTGACTGCTGCCAGTATATCTAGGTACTGCCAAACTCTGTGTTACTGGGGTAAATCCAGGATAACTCTGGAACACACAACTGTTTTATCCCACTGTAAATGAGAGCAGATTTGGGCTTTCTGGCAATATGCAAATAGTAAGTCAAAGCAGAATTTGGTCGATTTAGGTGTTTATTATAATAATAGTAATAATCATAATTAGTAAATTGTATTCACAAGTCTGCAAGGAAGCAGAGAAGTATTATTAACCTCATTTTACAGGTAGGGAAATTGAGACAGAGACATTAAGTGACTTGCCCAACATCACACTCACCATTGTAAATCTGTGACAAAGGTAAAAATAGAAACTCTTTCTATACAATTACATTAGTGTTCACCAGTACTTTTAGGTACTTCCACTATATATATAGTGCTTTATTAAGAATTTTTTAATTCTCCATAGATGTGTTTTCTCAGAGGTTAGTTCTTTTCTAAGACTTACTCTAAATATGGCATCACTACAGATACATACATTGAAAATTTTTTCCTTTTCTTTTTTATTTAAATAATCAGATTCACTGAAGAGTACACATTGCAGAGTGAATTGGTTGTGTTTTATGAAGGTTTATAGCTTTTATTCTCTCTTTTGTAGCAGAATAAAAAGTCCCATTTGATTTGATATGACAATAAATTCTTTGTTTAAAACAGTACAGTAGGTAGAAGCTGCGCAAAGATAACTGCTTATCTGGTTCTCTGTTTGTTATCTTCATTTTTCTATAAAGAATATACTTCATATTGCTGAACAGACAGTTCCGTTTAATGAGAAGGTATTATATGTCTAGAGATTTGCTGACTGAAACCATGTTAAATAGATAGTCTTTGTGTCTTCTTAGCTTATATATAGCTTTAAAAACTCATTTTAGAATAAGGAAAATCTGAGGATTTCTTCCTGTATTTGCTTTAGTATAAAAGATCTGAATTTGAATTTTTCTACACATGTCTATTCAAATAAACATTTATGCATAATCACCTATATAACCCCAGTATTTTAATACTCTTATCTCAGAAGAGCATCAGAGAAAGATCCTTAAAATATGCAATTAGGATTTCACTCTATTTTCATTGCTAGAAACTGTACTTAGTATTTTATGGAAATATTTTGGCTTCTCCGTAAACTGAAGATCCAGACTGTGTTTGGCTTTTGTGCTTTTGGATGCAAATTGTGTCCTGCTCCTTACATGTTAACTTTTTGATCTTTTCCTTCAAACAGATTAAGATTTTTTAAATGTACTGTTCACCAATTCATCTTAATTTACTGCTAAAACTGTTACATGCGGTTGCTACCAAAATATTATTATGTATTGAATGGAGGCTATATTACTTTTCTCTTGGTCAAAGAGGACATCTCCAAAACATCCAGATGTGGATTTCCACAAAACCTCACAAATTCTACATCTAATAAACATATGTTAAGTATCAATAAATATTCTGCATATGTATCAAATAGGCACCTTTGGCTCAAGCTTAAAATGATTTGTGGCTGTGTGTGTGCATGCAAATTTTAAAAACCATTTTCTAGTGGGAATGTTATCATTTGTTGCAGTATTTCCATGGGCTGTTTTTCTCAGTTCTCTCATTTTTAAGCCAGAGCAGACAAGATCAGTAGTTTATAAAGGGGACTTCCAAGAAAACATGTACAGTAAGGCTAAATTACAGTCTGGGTAATTGTGTGTTGCCTACTAAATTCTCACTTCCTTTTCTAAACCAGTCATATAGTCTTAGTGTGCATGTCTTGAGCAGTTGCTGCGTTTCGCTCAAATCGGCTGCATGTTATTGGGGTATGAAATTATTCCCGTATGTACAGTGTGTGAGACTAGCAAGATTTGGCCAAAAGATTGGGGTATGAAATTATTCCCGTATGTACAGTGAGTGAGACTAGCAAGATTTGGCCAAAAGATTGCAAAAATCATGATGATAAAATGGCATTAAGAATGTTGATTTATTAAATAATGTAAAAAATAACACAAATTAATAATTCTAAGTACCTGACTTAAAATGGATGGGCTTAAATTGTTGTGGGAACAAACTTGTGTGGGGCACAAGCTCAAGCGTTGGACAGTGCTGAGCCTCATCACTCCAGTGGAAGCTCTGAGAAGTACTCTACAAAGCCCCTGAGAACCATCCAGTGTGAAAATAAATGATCACTGCTACCCAGCACTGTGTGGTGTGCACTCCCTTCTGAGACTAACCAGCACTACTAAGTTGTGCCGGAGGGGTCAATGGCAGGACCATGACGACTCCTCCTTGCCCCCTTTGGGGTGGCTAGCGACGCGACCACACATAATCCTTGCATTCAAATGAGTGCAAGGACTGCAGTTGGCCCCAGCACTTGTATGGAGGCATACCTCTATACCACCCTCTCCTCCTCTCTTACCCCCACAGTGAAAGATAAACTGGCCTTTAAAAGAAAAAAGTTGCATCGAAGGCACAAGACGGATATTGAGCTTCCTTCTTTAAACATTTATTTTAACCTATTTAACTTAGTTACATTTTTCATAGTCTTACTAATCTTTGATACTTATGCCATACATGCTTGTGGAAGTCCTAACCCCTTTATTGTTATCAGAATGCCAATTTCTAAGGTGGTATAGGTGGCATCTGAACTTATTAAATTTTCAAAAGCACATGGAATTCATAATATATAACTATATAATTTATTAATTTTAAATATTCTCTCGACAGTTGACAGCTACTTTACGAAACCTGGTTGACTTACCTCTGTCAAGATGCCAGCTCCTGTGTAGTGGTGCAGTTTCAGAGCTCTGGGTGGTGCTGGAACAGCATATGAATGATAAGGATATATGTACCAATATTGCCAGGATATTCAGGTATGTATGCAACACTGTTTCCATCATCAAAAACTCCTAAACTCTTGGTGTCTGATCCTGTACCCATGGAAGAGATTAGTAACTCCTCCATTGACTTTACCGAGGGCTGTGTCAAGGACTTGAATTTGAAAAGACTGACTTCCATTAAATTGCTTGTGAAAAGCTTAGGATAATATGGTATTTTAATAACTTTTTCTGTATTAATATTCATAAAACTTTATCATGGCCATACAAACATGGATTTGTTTTCCCTTTAAAAAAACATTTTGTACTACTGTGATGTGTTAATTTCTGTGGGCCCAATTTAGATTTTTTTGTGTAGGATGCCATTTCCTGTCCTGTGAAGACACATAAATTATGTTTTTATTGTTAGTAATCTTATTTTAATTCTTGTTTTTAAAATGAACAAAAAAGTGGTTATCTTCTGTTGTTTACAACTCCAACCTTACAGCAGGATTGGATTTGCATATGCACAAAAATATGTGACAGGCACGGACATTATTACTTCAGCCACCACAGAGCATTCCAAGAGATTAGGCTGTCAGAGATGGAGCCCTGTTTGTGCAGGTGAAGCCAGCTGGTTAATTTCCCCAGCAGAATCTCATTGTTGCCCAGGAAGCTAATTGGCTGTTCCCCAGGAGAATGTGGTGCTTGCTATGGAGATCCACCAGAGGGTCTCTAGGGTATGTCTACAATGCAGTGTAAATCCAGGGTTTGAACTCAGTTCAAGCTAACTCCCCTTCTACCTACACACAAGTCACACCAACCCAGGATTTGGACCTAGGGTTCCAGGACCCCATCGTGGTGGAGGATCTGAGCTTGAGTAAAGCTGGGACCCAGGGTTCAAGCCCTGTTAATCTGCAATATAGATGCAGCCTCACTGGACTCATGATCTGGGAGTCTGCCAAAAATTTCACAGTGCCACGGCCAACTTTCTTTGTCCTCTGGACAGTCTAGTTTGTTGGACAGTCCAGTTTTCCTACACTGCACCATGAACAAAGGGCTAGAGCAGCCACATTTTGGGAGAGCACTAGAAATTCTGGAATATGGGTCTTTGGGGTTGGGCCCGGATAATACAGTGTAGATGCTGAAATCCCAGACTGGGATCCAGGGTTCCACAATTCCTAACCTGGGGTTACAAATAAGCGTAGACACTCAAGCCCTAAGATAACAAACCAAGGGTCTGTGAAATCAAGTTCCGATAATCCTGGGTTTACATTGCAATGTAGACATATCCCTAGAAAGCATCTTGTTTAATACGTCTGAGACCTTTGGGCCTTGTCTTCCTAGGAAATAAAGATGTGCTCTTAACTTAAGTTAGCTAACTCTAGGTAAAATCCTAGTGAAGACAATTTAGTTTGTATTTTGACATGAGTTAGCAGCTTGAGTGTAGCTTTCACACAAGCCAGTCTGCCTTGTCTTTACTAGGATTCTGTCTCAAGTTGTAGAATATATTGATTTATTGATCACCCCCAACCTGAACAACTGTCTAGTCCCTGCTCTCTAACTGACAAAGGCACCAAGTCGTAAAGGGAGCATTCCACAAGCAGCAGCTTCTAGTTTCTGTCCTGGTTTCCTGTCCACTCTTAAAACAGGCAGAGCCTGGCTCTTTGAGATTTGTGCAGAGTGGTTTCTGTGGGCTTCCTGGGCAGGGAAAGCACAAAACACTTCTCAGCCCTAGTTCCGTATCCGTTTACTTCCCTCTGTCTATCTAATTTGGTCCCCAAAGATGATTCATCTCTGGAGTTTTGGTATTTTTTTTTATACATTTACTTCTTCCATAGAGATTGTTTTCTTTGTAGCCTGGCAAGTTGCCAAGAAAGTATGGCTACTGAGAAGACAAGAGCATTTCCCAGACCATGTCTGAGATTCAGTACAGATGCAGAAATAGATTTGTCTTGTTGAGAGTTTCTTAATTCTTCAGATATTTTCTTAAACTTGGTAATTACAGACCCTGCCTCTCCTATGTGGATGCTCTGGTGGTATGAAGTAGCCATAAAACCAAATTAACCAGCTACCTCGTAACTGCATAAGGGCAATAACTAAGGGTATGTCCACACTAGAAAATGTAAGTCAACCTATATTAGGTCGACTTAAAGCCACCTGTGGTGGTTCATGTCCACACTACCCTCCTTGAGTCAGTGGGTGCACGTCCTCACCATGAGCACTTCCACCAACCTAAGAAGAGCAGTGTGGGGAGCTGATAGCTTCGTCTCTCAACTCCAGTGGCAGCTCCCTGTTGGGAGTGTGGATGTCCCACAGACTGGCCTCCTGGCAGGCTACCCTCCTATCCTCTCCCCATTCCCAATGGGCAGTGGAGGAAGCTGCCTGGGCTTCTCCCCTCCCAGTTCTCCGCTGGGAGGCAGGGGAAACTGCCCAGGGCTTCTCACCCCCAGGGGACAGGGTCCAGCTACACAGACAGTGACTCGCCCTAACTACACCAACATAAATCTTATGCTTCTCATGGAGGCGGAGTTCTTATGTCAGTGTAGTACGGCACTTACATTGGCAGGAGGAAGGCTGTAGTGTAGACACTGACATAATTAGATTGATCTAAATTGCCTTATGTTGACCTAACTGTATAGTGTAGACCAGCCCTGAGTAGCATAGAACACAGAACTAAAGGCTGTTCTGTTTCCTCTAACATTATTATAGTCTTACCATTTATCTTTTCCCAATGTATAACATAAAATTTAGTTAGGTTCTTTGTACAGAAATAATGTTTTCAAATCTTCTGGGCCCATAAATATTATGGCCTTTTGTAATCTTACGTGATTCTGCAGACATTTGCAGGTACAATATTAACTGGAAGTAAGGGGTTACCCAGTTAACAATATAGCAGTAATACTTGTAGGCTATAGTGTGCCTTTGCTCCTCTTTGAACCATTGAGATGAGGGGTGCACAGATATAGCAGCCTGAGGAGCTATAATGGGTCAGATGCAGGAAGAAAATGTCTTGAAGAGTGTTGGGAGGAGTGTTCCTCATCCCTGCTGGTGAAAGAGTAGCATTGATAGAACTATATTGCGCAGTAGCCAGCATGCCAGAAGGAGTGATATCCTATCTTTGTCTCAGCCTGGCTTCCCATGCAGTCTTGAGGATAAAGGCCTCTGCTTAGTGCTTAAGAAATAATACTAGTGTTGGCGTTCATGCCTGGGCCAGGCACATGGGTTGAAGGAGACTCCCCGGGTACTCTTCTGTCCTCCATTGTACTGGCACAGGAATAGGTAGAATTTTGTTAACTGTTTGTGTCACACATACACGATAGTTTGAACGCCAGTGAATTTATAGTGACATGTCATTCTCTCATGTAACTGTCTGCATGTATCTATAGTAGAAATACTAGCATTTCATTCTGTAGGTTGGAAAATGTTACTTTGAGATTTGAAAGTAGAATGAATTATTTTTTATTTTTCAGAAGAAATAAAATGCTATTATTCATGTATGTTTTATTTTTGTATATTTATAGCAAGCTTTCTTCCTACAATGACTGCTGTGCAGCTCTGACAGACTGCTCCAGATGTTATATCTTACTTTTAGCTGTTCTAAATAAACACCAAAAGAAGCAGGTCAGTGTTTTCATCTCCTGCTTTTTATATTTTAATCCTCTGATGTGTCCCTGTTATTGTGTGTATGTAAGCCCCTTTTCAGTGACCTATTTTCAGGCACATTTACAAGATAAAAATTTAAAACAGTTGACAGCATTTCTATATTACTGAAATGGAATCATTTAGATTAACAGGGCCACACAGAGGACAGATAGTTGATTGACTTGGCTCCCTTAGCACACATATAAGTTATTCTCTGAATGCTTATATTTTTTCCAAGGTCTTAAGTAGAAATAATGTTTTTAAAAAGCAAATGGTTTATCAAACATCAGAAGTTTTTCCACATTTAAAATTGCTTAACTTTGATTGAGAAATCACACATTTTAATTATGGAAAAAGTTACAACTTCTTTTCATTAACTATCCAAACAAGCTTCTAAGGATACAGCTACACTGCAATAAAAAAACTCAGGGCACTGAGTATCAGACTGGGTCAATTGCCTTGGGCTCACGGGGATCGGGCCGAGAGGCTACAAATTGCAGTATAGGTGTTTGGGCTCAGGCTGGAGCATGGGCCCTGGGAACCTCCTACTTTGCAGGGTTTGCAGGTCCGAGCCCGAACATCTGTGCTGAAATGTTTAGCACCACAGTCAGAACCCTGTGAGCCTTAGTCAACTGACCCGAGCCAGTCGCAGCCATACCATGGGTCTTTTATTACAATACAGACATACTGCTGAGTATGGATTCTTATTATGCTTAAAAAATATGGAATGCCTTCTACCAAAGCAACATAAAATTCTTTGAAACATACAGCTAGAAATAAAAGTATTTGGGATTTTTCATATCAGAATGATTGGCTAGAATTATGAGAGTATCCTGTTTATATGTCATAATATATAACTGGTTCATAAGTAAACACAAAATGTCTGTTGCCTGAGAATGCAGAGATTTTTAACCAGTCATATTTCTACTTTTAAGAAATAGTTCTCATCCTACCAGATCAGCTTTGTTTTTGCATGTTAAGCACCATCTCTACTTTATCAGAATATAACTTAGTAAGCAAATTAACTGTTTACTGAAACAAGTTTATTTCTATCTTGTGAGGATTGTGTGTGTGTTCAGAATAATTTCTCCTTATCATGATTCTTATATACACACCCACAGCTGTTAGTTTTAGGTTACTGAAGCCCTGCACTGGCAGAGTGGGGAACTGGATGATGTAACTATATTCTCTAATATTTATAGTATTATAAACATTAGAGGTGCGAGAGTACATGCAAGTTTTTGAAGTGTTCACCAACCTCACTCTGTATAAATACTGAGACTTAGTGAGTTTATAGATCAACTTTTATCTGTTTTTAAAAAGACGACCCTTACAACCTAGCAAAGCTGTCTGTGGGAGGACGAGCAATGAGAATACCCATGAGTTAATCACAGTATTGCCAATCCCAAGCATTCAAAACAATAAGGCAGGCCTCAAAAAATCATAAGATTGTCTTCAACTTGTGAGATTTTTTTTAAAACATGTTTGGAGATTCTTTTTGTCTTTTGGTTTCTAGGGCGTTAGTTTGGTTGGGGTATAAAGCTTTTCTTTGCAATTTTGAGGTCTAGAAAAAATTTTTAAACAAATGAAAGGTGAGAGTCATTCTCAAACAAGTAATCAAATCCTTTATGAAAAACACCAAATCTCATGATGACTCACGATTAAAAATGTGAGAACTGGAAACCGCAGTCATTGAGCTTGTTAAGCAGCCCTTCTCCTAATCACTTGACTGCTTTTAGAGGAAAAGAAGGGTTTGTTAGGAGAGTTAAGTTGCCAAGATTCACATAACTAAATGTGTTGTCATCTCACATAAGAAGGGAAATATGTGTGAGTTGGCAAGATGGATCTTCAAGGGTGAGCAGGGGAACCTCAGTAGTCCCATTTTTAGACATGTAACTGACCCGCTCTCCTTGGTGCCTTCTCCAGAGCTGTTTTTGGTGTTTGTTGGTGTGAGGGCTTGGGAGAGCCTTTGTTGGCTCTGTATCTCTCAAATGTCATGTACAATGGGCTGCCATGAATGCTTGCCTTGGGATTCAGTGTCCTGTACGTTGTGCCATGTGCACGTTCCCCAAGCTTTCAGCTGTCATTGGAATGGTGGTTGAAACTGTTTTTCCCCTTGTCTTCTGAGCTATTTAGAGAGGGAGAAGACCATAGTTCCTCATCTCAAGCTCCCCTGCCTCTCATATGTATTTCTTCTTGAGCTGCATGAGTGTGAAACATGGCTTTCTCATGCTACTGAGCTTGCTGATCATGGTGATAAGCCACAGGGAGGCCCTCTTTTAAGAAACAGGAAGAAAGCATATAAATGGGGTGACAGTTTCCATACAATGATGTGTTTCCAGGTCCCTGGGCTATAATCTCATGTGAGTACTCAACAGGGCTGACTGTGATCAGACCCAGCAGGTATCTCCTTTGGGGCTGTGACCAGTGGTTAATGCACAGTGACCAGAGAGCCTTCTCTAAAACAAAATACTGCTTATTTTCGACAGTAGCAACAGAGCACCACGTAACAGAGGATTTGAACACTCAAAGCTGCCCATAGGTCTTTTTCACTTACTACCCCCTGAACAGTAACCGAATAGCCCAGCTTAGTCGGACACTTCTGCAGGGTCTGTCTTGTTTCCCTCTGCTCTTCCTGAGCAATCCCTGACAACTGCCTCTCCCATAAAAATCACTTTTTAATTGTTTAGTGTCCTTCTGATTTTAGGTTCCAGCCTAGATAGGACAACTGTGGAACTTTTGGCTGGAGCCTGTAAGTGGGATCTTTACAGTTAAATACTCTGCAAGCAATCCCATGTCTTCCACAAGGACTACTAATGCTACAGATGATTTTATAAAAGTGCCTATCTAATACTCTGGGAGCATTATTGCATGTTCCCCTGCTTTAAGGGATCGCAGTCCTGTGATATACTGATTTTTTTAATCTATTTCTGTTATTTTGTCTTCAGCTCTTTTTTTTTCAGTGATGACTTTCATTGGTTGTATATGGATTCTCTATTATTAATGAATATTTTGGTTTAAGTTAATTTTTCCTCCTTATCATTTTAGGTTTTTTGTTTAAACTCCCTTTAAAAAAAACCCACAGCACACCAGTTTAATAAGTGATTATGATGACTGGTCATTACAGAGCCAAGAACTCAAGATTTTTCCTGAGCTCTGCACGTGTGTGTAAATGTTATTCTAGAGATATAATAGATACAGTCTGATAAATAACTCGTGTTGATTTGATTCTCTCTTATGTTATTACCTTTTGCTTAGAGAAAAGATATTCCTGGGACAAACATTTTGAAAAATGCCAAGGGAATCTTCATGGTGATTAATCTAAACAGCCACAGAGGGTCTCCCTTTCCCTACAGTATGATGGCTGAGAATATGCCTGACAAACAATATGCATAACTTCAAATATTGTAGTTGTGATAACGTTTGCTTTTTCTACAAAGAGATGTTGTAATAGGAAGATTCAAAATATATGCTTTTGACACATGACTGGCTTGGAATATGTAGTGCTCAAAAATACAATCCAAACTCTCACCAGCTGATCTCACACACCTAGCTATTACTCAGATACAATGATTGATAACTGCTTTAACTAAGAGGGCCATATGGTTAGTAACTGCTGTAGCTAACAGGGTGAATGCAATCTTTGGAGTATTCACCTGGGTATCAGGACATGTATATGTATACCTCTGTATATGGTATTGGTGAGACCATTATTGGAATACTGTGTCCATACTTCAAAAGGTATGCTAAAAAATTGGAATGGGTTCAGAAAAGAGCTACAAGAATGATTAGAGATTTGGAAAACATGCCTTATAGTGAGAAGAAGCTCAAACTATTTAGTTGATTGAAGAGAAAGTTTAGATGACTTGTCTGATAATAGGCAACTCTTTAATGTAGCAGAAAAGGCATAATGAAAGCCAGTGATTGGAAATGGAAGCTAGACAAGTTCAGGCTACATATAAGATGCAAATTTTTAAGTGTGTCAGTAACTAACCCTTGGAACAATGTATTTTGGGACATCTGTAGTGGATTCTTCATCACTTGCAGTCTTTGAGTCACGACAGGATCTCTTTCTAAAAGATACGCTGTAGCTCAAATAGAAGCTTTGGCCTGATACAGACATTGAATTAAGGTCCTGTGACCTGTGTTTGCAGGATCTCAGACTAGATGATCATAATGGCCCCTTCTGGCCTTAAAATCTATGAAATGTTCAATTTTCCCCTCTAGCAAGAATGCCTTTCTACTACTGCACTGAATGATGTTTCTCTCTCTCTGTCCCTCAGTCTCAGGTGCTGAAATGGGAACCTCTAGTGATTCCCCACTAAAAAATAGCCTCCAACCCTGAACTTTTTTCTTTAAGGTGCTTTATTTGCTCAATTTTCGTCACGGTTACTTTTGGTAAAAGTCATGGGCAATACATAAAAATACATGGACGCCTGTGACCTGTCTGTGATTTTTAATAAAAACGGTGACAGCTGGGACCTGCCGAGGCGGAAGGATGGGGTGCAGTGACTGGGAGCTGGGGGGCAGGCACAAAGTCTGGGCACAGGGAGCTGCAGAGCCTGCTGCCTGCTCCAGACTCCCTCCACAGTGACTTGGGGCTGCAGGGTCACCCCGCCACAGCTAGGAGCAGCAGGATTCCCGGGGCCCTGTGCCATCAGCCACCATGGATTGTGAGGACGTCGGAGCTTAGAGCTGCCGAGGGCAACGGAATGACCCTGGAGCTCAGAGCTCCCACAGGAAGCAGAGGAACCCCAGGACTCTATTGTCTTCCCACTGCCTGTGGCTCAGAGCTGCGGGGCACACGGCCTGTTCCAGGTTGGGGTTCCAGGGTCCCCCTGCAGTGACTCAGGACTGTGGGATCCCCCCTCTCCCCTCACAACTGGCAGCAGCGGGGTTCCTGTGCTGCCCACAGCAACTGATGGCTGCGTCGTCCCCCTGTGACAGCTGAGAGTTTCAGGGACCCTCTCTAACAGCTGCCGTGGGTGGTGGAGGAACCCCGGAGCTCAGAGCCACTGTGGACGAAGAGAGACTCCAGAGCTCAGAGCTTCTGTGGGCGGCAGAGGGATCCCGGAGTTCCAAAGTCCTCCTGCTGCTTGCAGGTCAGAGCTGTGGGTCTCTGCCACTAGCACCAGCTCAAAGCCAGAGGTCCCACCACCCGTCCTGGTGGACAGCAGCAGGGATCCCTGGCACCTGTGGTGTCTTGGAGCCCCTGCAGCCCGTGGTGGCTTGGAGCTGGGGAGTCTCCACTAGTGACCCAATAATTTTTTCAAGCTGCAGTATGTGATGTGCTATCACTAGACATGAGACTAAGCCCAATTTTTAGTTTGTTTGACTTCTGTATCAGTCTCTGAGGGGAAATATATCATGCCACAAAACAAACAACCTTCCCGTAAATGTTTTTCTTTGAGATGTCCATTCCGATGTAGGTGTGTGTTTGTCCCAAGCACAGCTGCAGGAAATTTTTCCCTCAGTGGTATCCATTGGGTTTACTCCAGGCCATCTGATGTCACGCACTCATAGTACCAGTATAAAGGATTCTGCCGACCCCTAAGTTCCTTCTTTCCAATCCACTCTGAATATGGGTAGGAAGGCGGGTCTTGGAATGGATGTGTGCAACACATCTTGAAGAATGGTTATGGAAAGATTAGTAGCCGTTTTTTTCTTTGAGTGCTTGCATGTGTCCATTCCAATCTAGGTGACTCCCAAGCAGTAGTACAGATGAAGGATTCACAGTTTACTGACATGCAGACTGCAGCACCACTTGGCCAAATCCAGCATCATCACAAGCTTGTTGAGTGACGGCATAATGCAAAGCAAAAGTGTGTACTGATGACCAGGTTGCTGCTCTGAAAATGGCCTGGATGGGAACTTGCACTACAAATGCTGCTGAAGATACTTGTGTTCTTGTAGAATGAGCTGTCAGGACTGGCGGAGCAGGAACCTTTCTCAGGTTATAACACATGTGGATGCAGGAAGTGATCCATGATGAAATTCTCTGGGCTGAGATGGGAAGACCTTTCATCCTGTCTGCCATGGCCATGAATAGTTTTTGAAACTGCTTGTTCCTTTCTATGTAAAAAGCCAGTGCATGTCTAACACCTAGAGAGTGGAGTCTCTGCTCTTCCCTGTTGGCATGTGGTTTTGGGTAGAAAACCGGTAGGAAAATGCTATGGAACTGTGAAACCACTTTTGGAAGGAAAGCTGAATGAGGATGCAGTTGGACCTTGTCCTTGAAAAATACCATGTAAGATGACTCTGACATGAGGGCACGGATATCTGAAACTCTTCTGCCAGAAATAATTGCCACTAAAAAGGTAATCTTCCAGGACAGGTAGAGCAGGGAGCAAGTTGCCAAGGGCTCAAAATGGGGGCCTGTCAGTTTTGACAAAAACAGTTTGAGGTCTCGGGGGGATTGGTTGTCACACCTGAGGATATAACCTTTAAAGGCCTTTAAGAAACCGATTGGCAAGAACACAGATTGGCTGTTCATCATGTGATGAAAGGCTGAGATCGCAGAAGTGGAAGGCTAAGGTGGACATTAATTGAAGCTGTGGTTAGACCTTGCTGTTTCAAGTCCAGAATGAATGGTAGCAATGATTGCGTAGGTGAGACACCCCTCTGGGAAGACCAAATAGAGATTTGCTTCCACTTTGCCAGATAAGTAGCTCTGGTGCACAGCTTCCTGCTTCCTAGGAGGTCTTCATGAACCTGCTCTGAGCCTGCTAGCTCTGTGGGATTCAGCCATGGAGCTTCCAGGCCATCAGATGGAGGGATGCAAGGTTTGAGTGATACTGGCAGCCCTGGTCCTGAGATATCAGGTCTGGATATAGAGGCAAAAGGATTGGTGTCTCCACCAAGTGGTTTAGGAGAGTGGCGAATCAATGCTGGCATGGCCAGGCAAGGGCTATCAAGATAACTCAAAATCTGTCGTTTGATCTTCAGCAGGACCTCTGTATGAGTGGAATAGGAGGAAACACATAGAAGAGATGATCCATCCAAGGGAGGAGGGAGGTGTCTGCAAAAGATTCAGGGCTGTGGCCCGGGAGGGAGCAGAATTGGAGACATTTTCTGTTGTGCTTTGTCACAAATAAATCTATCAGGGGAGTTCCCCACCTCTGGAAAATGGCTTTCATGACATTGGGTGAAGGGACCACTCGTGGTTGGAGAAGGATCTGCTGAGGTGATCCACTAGTTTGTTCTGCATTCCTGGCAGGTAGGAGACTTCAAGATGAATCAAGTGGGCTATGCAAAATTCCCACAAGCAAATAGCTTTCTGACACAGCCCCGCCTGTTGATATAAAACATCGCTGTTGTGTTGTCTTTGAGAGCTAGCACATTCTTGCCTGCCACATGAGATTGAAATGCCTGACAAGCTAAGTGGACTGCCCTGAACTCTCTGACACTGATGTGTAGAGAGAACTCTTCTGGAGACCATAGGCCTTGATTTCTGAGAGAGCCCAAGTGAGCAACCAAGCCCATAGCTGATGTGGTCGTAATGAGGGATACTGGTGGTTGGGGTTGAGAGAATGGGATGCCCCTGCAAACCATCAGCAGATTTAGCCACCAACTGAGGGAGGCGATCACTGACGAAGGGACCATGAGAACTGTGTCTAAAAGGTGTCGGCTTGGCAAGTATACCAACACCAATCATACCTGAAGAGGTCTGAGTCAAAGTCTCATGGCGCAGGAACTTGAGACAATTCTTTGCTCTAGTGATGAAGTGATCTCCAAGGTGCTTTATGAGCACTACTATTGCCTGGAATCACTGACATTCAATATGCAGATTGATTGCATCATCCTCGCGCGCACACAGGCTGACCTGCAAAGCACCCTAGATATTTTTGCAGATTTATCACAGCCTGGGTCTCTTTCTCAACATTGGAAAAACCAAGATGCCCTACCAACTCTCACTTGCACAAACTACTCTTCATACTCCACAAATCACTATCGGCAGAGAACCCCTGGAAAATGTGGACCATTTTCCATACCTTGGCAGCCATCTCTTTCAAACAGCCAGCATTGACACAGAAATCAAATACAGGATCCGTTATGCCAGCACATCTTTTGGAAGACTACTTACAAGTCTTCAATGACAGAGATCTGCAAACAGGCACCAAGTTCCTAGTCTACAAGGCAGTTGTCATCCCGACCCTCCTCTATGGGCGTGAGACCTGGGTGACCTATAGACAGCATCTTAAGCTGCTGGAGTGGTTCCAGCAGCATTGCCTTAGGAGGGTCCTTAGGATCAGTTGGGAAGATCGACACAATAACATCAGCGTTCTCTGTGCAGGCAACATCAGCAGTGTAGAAGCAAAGGTCATGAAACATCAACTCTGTTAGGCTGGCCACTGTATAAGTATGCCTAACACTTGCCTTCCGAAGTAAGTCCTCTTCTCTCAGTTAAGTCATGGAAGAAGAGCTTGCAGAGGACAGAGGAAATGCTTCAAAGGCATATTGAAAATACACCTTAAAAAGGGTGGTATCAATCCAACACACTAGGAGGACTTGGCACAGAACAGAACACAGTGGTGCCATACCATCAGAACATAAGAATGGCCACACTGGGTCAGACAAATGGTCCATCTAGTCTAGTATCCTGTCTTTCGACAATTGCCATTGCCATGCACCAACCTACAGCCCATTTTGAGAACAGATGTGCTCATGAAATAAGGAAGTGACAAAGGAGAAAAGAGAGGACACAACACTTTAGCCAACAACTGTCTCCTCTAAGAGTACAGCTGTCACCTCTGCGGAAGAATCTGCAGGGCACAAATTGGGCTCTTTAGCCACCTAAAAATCCACCAATGATCCCTTTGTGCAGCCATTATCCTCATGCCAACGGACAGCCAAAACCTATAGACATCCTGAGACGGCACTATATCTGCTCCTGCCACTGCCTCACCAGGAAAAGAGGAGGAGAAAGCCTGCACCAGTAGGGGGCACTGTTCCTTGTCTCGCTGTGCTGGCTCTTGATAGTACCAGCCTCAGTATCAGAGCCTGGATCTGGCTCTGATCAGAGTGGTGGTAAAGTTCTGGTCTCAGACACCATCAGTATGATTGTCTGGATTGGGGCCACTGCTTCAGAGGGAAAGCCAAGGGGTTCTAGAAAGGCTACTGTACTGGCATTTGCCACTGTCCAGGGGACCACACCAGTTCCCTTGGTTTCTCCTCATAAGTCCTGTGCCCCAGTCCTGTACTCATTTTTGTTGCCCTCTGCTGGACTCTCTCCAATTTGTCCACATCCTTCCTGTAGTGGAGGGCTCAAAACTGGACACAATGCTTCAAATGTGGCCTCACCAATGCCGAATAGAGGGGAATAATCACTTCCCTTTATTTGCTGGCAATGCTCCTACTAATGCATCCCAATATGCAATTAGCCTTCTTGGCAACAAGGGCACTCTGTTGACTCAGATTCAGCTACTTGTCCACAGTAACTCCCGGGCCCTTTATTGAAGAACTGCTGTTTGGCCTGTCGGACCCCAGTCTGTAGCAGTGCATGGGATTCTTCCATCCTAAGTGCAAGACTCCGCACTTGTCCTTATTGAACCTTATCAGATTTCTTTTGGCTCAATCCTCCAATTTGTCTAGGACACTCTGTATCCTCCTGCGTATCTACAGTCTCCCCAGCTTAGTTATTGGCTCTTGAATAGCCAAGGATGCTGATACTAACAAGGAGAGTAGGTCGCTTGTGGCAGCAAATCCTCTGGTGTGGAGGGTAGCTCCAAAGCACTGGTAACGTGGTGACCCTCTCATGTTGGCAAATCTATTGGTTCAGGACTCAACAGCACCCCATCTTCAAAGGCACGCCACATGGGTTGCTGGAGCCGTGGCGTGAACTGGCAGGGGTCGCACTCTACTACTCTCTCCATGTCTCTCTGACCTTGGGGTCGAGAAACATCTTTTGTTTGTCAACTGTTTTTTCCTCAGTCCTGGAGATGGTGAACAGTGCTGAGGTTCTGTAACAGCAGTAGGAGCACTTCTCAGCACCAGAGTTGGTGAATGGTGCCGCGGTTCTTGCGTGATGTTAAGAGCATCTCCTCAGTACTGGAGATGAAGAAAGGTGCCAAAGGGCCTGAACAATGGCAGAGATGCTCCTCACTGACACGGAGGTACTCGGAGCTGAATCTGAATGTCCTGGCTCTGAGGGAGGTCTTAGTGCTGCTTCCATCATGATGGACTTCAATCTAGTGTCCCAATCTTTTTTGTTGCGGGGCTTGATGTCCCTGCAGATATTGAAAAGTCCAGAGACTATCATGGGCAGTAAGAAGGAACTGAGGGGGCTTGAGGTCGGCAGTATCTTTTATACCAGCGCTATGAGTGCATGACATCAGAGGGTGCAAAAGCCAACCCAATGGATACCACGGAGGGAAAAATTTCCAGTGGCTGTACTCGGGGCAAGCACATACCTACATTGGAGTGGACATGAAGCACTCAAAAAAGAAACTCAAGATTCCACCACAGGGCTCTATTGTGTTTCTGGTTGTAGATTAAGTTTGCTCTTCCTCCTGTAGTACATACCCTGATAGAGAGTGGTGATAATTCTGCTAGTCCTCCACAGGGATGAATCTTTCCTGTAGTATAAGCAGCATTCAAAGTGGGCTGAAAAAATGGACAATCTATAATTTTCTACAAAAAGGAAAGCAACATAATATCTGCCTGTCACCCTTCCCCTTCAACTGTGCCTCTCCAGTGTCCACATCAGTTCTGCTACACCCAGCCTCACCTCTGTCCTTCCTGCAGCTCCTCCATTCCCATCTCTAGTGTGGAGGCTGCAGAAGGTCCTCCCTCTCCCTTCCCAAGTGTGTGTTTCAGTGAGAGAAAGGGGAGGAAAGCAAAGCAGAGGAACCATCCCATTGCTCTGAGAAGAGGATGGAACAGAAATTGAGCTGTCGATAGCTGGTAGGATTTTTCACCTCCCCCATCTCCTACTATGGGAATGGTTTTGGCACCTGGAAAGAGAGAAAAAGAGATTTGCTGGTTCCTGGTATTCAGAGGCATCACTTCCTGGAACTTAGAGGAAAGGAACATGGCTTAAGAACATAAGAATGGCCATATTGGGTCAGACCAATAGTCCATCTAGCTCAGTATCCAGTCTCTGACAGTGGCCAATGCCAAGTGCTTCAGAGGGAATGAATAGAACAGGAAATCATCAAGTGAGCCAATCCCTTGTTGTCCAATCCCAGCTTCTGGCAAACAGAGGCTAGGAACAATCAGAGCTTGGGGCTGCATCCTTGCCCATCCTGGCTAATAGCCATTGATGGACATATCCTCCAGGAACTTAATGTAGTTCTTTTTTTAACCCTGTTATAGTTTTGGCCTTCACACCATTCTCTGGCAGGGAGTTCCAGAGGTTTACTGTGTGTTGTGTAAAGAAGTACTTCTTTTTGTTTGTTTTTAAACCTGCTGCCTATTAATTTCATAGGGTGACTACTAGTTCTTGTGTTATGTGAAGGAATAAATAATATTTCTTTATTCATTCTCTCCACCAGTAAAGATTTTATAGAGCTCTGTCATATCCCCCCTTGGTTGTCTCTTTTCCAAGCTGAAGTCCATCTTCTGGAATTTTTAGAATTCATTTATACAAATTATTTTATTTGGCATAAAACATAGCCTGAAAATCAGATTTGGGGTCATTTTAGGGACAGAATCCAAGTTCTTAAGAAGAAATAGGTCACCCATCCTTATTCTAGATTCTAACAGAGATCAAATACATTTTGTCAGATCAATAGCTTTGAAAAACCTGTTCGATTTAAAAAGATTGCTTTAATACAAACAGAAATTATAATGTTCTTTCCTCTGTCTTCAGTACTAAATCTGTATGTGCTAGTTTCAAAAGGTGTATACCTTACCCATTGAAACTTATGTTGTACAGATCAACCTGAGAAATGCTTATTTATGTATTTAGTTTATCTGCAATATGCCTGAAATGCCTGCATGCTTTCTCAGTAAATATGCCAAATGTTTGGCTATATACTAGCCCCATCTACTGCTGATTATTTTCAGATGTGCAAAAATCCCTGGCATCTATGTATATTTATTCCTGTAACTGGTTTCAAAATGGCATTCATCTCTGACTCAATGCATGGCTGTCTAAACAGTGGTTTTGGGTTTTATGTTACTGAACTTTGTACATATAGCATGCAAGTTTTTGAAAATTTAGCCAAAAACAGATTAAAAAATATAGCATATAATTTCTAAGCAATATAAAGTCAGACCTGCATTTCTTGTATTTGACTGTTATTTAAATTGTGTCAGTGGATGATAATGAAACTTCTGTAATACTTTTTAAAACAGGGTGTGCTATGCTAAAAAGAAATAATATCTTGTAGGCTTGTTTCATAGTCTGTAGGTGGAAAACATAGCTGAGATCACACTTCTTAAAATATCAGTTAAATTGATCACTGTACAGTACCTGTCTGTCTATATTCTGATTGGCTAGAGCTGTTGCTAAGCGAATACTGTTTAACTAAAATTAAAAAGTCAATATAAAGCAGGTTAAATTAGACTGCCTTCTTTTTTTCACTTCTCTCTTCTGATTCAACTGTCGTTTCGAAGTCTTTGTAGTCTTTGTGGGAAGGCTTCCATTGGGAATTGTGAAGGCTTAAGTAAACAGCTTCTTGACAGTTAATTATTAAATAAAAATGTTTATAAATATCTCAGGTTGGTGACATTCAGATGTTTGCAAAATAATAACAACACTGGACAACAAAGATTTTGCTTCCTGAATACTTTTGGGTGTATCTTATGGATTTTGGGCTGCTGATTATGAAAATCACTATGAAATTTCCCTATCATATACCATTTTTTTGAAATCGCCTATATTTGTTATTTCAATTAATAATTTAAGTCTATTAAAAAGTTGCCCATAATGTAAGCTGAAAAGTTTTCTATCTTGTGTCCAAGCATGTCGGGGCATGCAGTGACACTGTACCTAGTGCAGGCCACACAACATGCAGTTGGAATGCTAAGGCTTAGGCAGGCCGGATGCTGGCAGGACAGGTCTTAGAAAGGCTATAAAAGCATTTTGCACACACCGTTCTATGCATTGCGTTTATATCAATTTGCATTCATGTTGATGCACATGCTCTATGTGCATAGCATATTGTGTGTACTCACAATAATAAAGCAATTGTATTTTCAGGAGGATTCATGATAGCAAAATGTCTCGCCAATGTCGCAATGGCTGCGATACGTTCTGTTACATTTCTGGCGAATATACGCTTAAACCTCAAAGACGGAGCATGACTGCACGTATTAAGAAAGCATATGAGCTCACTTTGGCTGTAAAATTGGTGATCAGGACAAAGCCTGGGTTCCTCACGTTTATTGTGCAACATGTGCTGTCGATCTTAGAGCTTGGCTCAGAGGTACTCAGAAGTCAGTATCGTTCGCTGTCCCGATGATGGCGAGAACAGAAGGATCATGTGACAGACTGTTACTTCTATCTGACCAATGTGTCTGGGTTCTCTGCTAAAAACAAGAAATCCATTGAATACCCCAATCTCCCTTCAGCCATGAGACCTGTGCCACATGACGACAGTCTTCCAGTACCGAAGCCACCAGAGACATAGAGCCTAGAGGAGGCAGATGAAGATGCCATGATGCACGAGCCAGGAATGGAGAACAACACTGATCCAGATTTTGAACCATTTACGTCGAGTGAGCCTCATCTGATAACTCAACCTGAAATAAATGACCTGGTCAGGGACTTGGGTTTGTCAAAGGCAAAAGCAGAATTACTGGGTTCAAGACTGCAAGGATGGGGTCTGCTGTCACCAGGCCCGAAAATTTCTGTTTTTCGCAGCCGCCAAGAAGATTTGACACAATTCTTTGGTCAGGTTGATAATCTGTGTTTCTGCACTGACATAGATGGGCTGTTCACTGCTTTGGGTTGCCACAAGACCCATAACAATGGCGTCTTTTTTTTTATTTGTCAGTGTTAAGCCTGAAGGCTGTGTTGTTACACAACGGCAGTGTCCACCCTTCAGTGCCAATCGGCTATGCAGTACACATGAAAGAAACCTACAGAAATATGGAAGTTTTGTTGAAACACATACAGTACAGCAACTACAGCTGGAACATCTGTGGTGATCTGAAAGTAGTCGCGCTGCTACTAGGAATGCAGCTCGGATACACCAAGTACTGTTGTTTCATTTGCGAATGGGACAGCCGTGCTAAAGAGTCTCATTATATTAAAAAGGACTGGCCGCTCCATAAGCAGTTGGTTCCAGGGCAGAAAAGTGTGGCATATAAACCACTTGTAGACCTGACAAAGATTTTTTTGCCTCCTCTTCACATAAAACTTGGACTGATGAAAAATTTTGTGAAAACGATGAACAGGGGAGGTGAAGGATTTCGATATTTGAGACAGATGCTTTCCAGAATAACCAAGATTAAGGAAGGTGCCAAGATTAAGGAAGGCATTCTTGTTGGTCCATAAATCAAACAGGTCATCAATGACAGGCAGTTCGAAGAACTTCTAGTAGGGCCGGAGAAAATCACATGGAAGGTATTCAAGGATGTTGTTGAAAATTTTCTTGGCAACTACAGAGCACCAAACTACATGCAGCTGGTTGACAACATGCTTCAAGCATACAAAACCATGAAGTGCAACAAATCACTAAAGATTCCTTCTCTGCATTCGCATTTAGACTTCTTCCCTGCAAATCTTGGTGCAGTCAGTGATGAGCATGGTGAAAGGTTTCACCAGGATATTGTGATCATGGAAAAAACAATATCAGGGCAACTGGAATCCATCAATGCTGGCCGATTATTGTTGGACAGTTAAACGAGAAGCCTCAGACACTGAGTACAAACGAAAATCATCAACAAAACATTTGTAGCTCAGTTGAACTATTGCAAAGTGTCAACACCGTCATGCAATTAAACACATTACATTCAATAAAAGTCAATTTCTTGTTTCTCCAAATTCATACGTGATATAAGTAGTCTGAAATTATATTTGTATTCAGATTCAAGTGGTTTAGCATAATCAAAAAAAATTTCTGAGGAAGCAACACTTTCGAAAAAAATTGTTGTCCAGTGTAATGGGAGCAGTGCCATAGAGAGGCATAGTGTGCCTAGCCCAAAGTGGGGGAGTGAGACTAGGGGTCGCTCAGTGACCTGTTACCTAGCAAGTTCAAGAGTGGCTATGATGAACTCTGAAGCTCATCTTCTTTTCTTTGGCAATAGGAGGATCACTATGATGCAAGGCCTTGTGGGAGTGGTTTAAAAGAGGAGAAATTATTGGTGGAGGAATATGTGAAAGACCCATTGATTAAGTTGCAAAAATGTCTCTATCAAATTTTAATACATGTACAGTAACAAGTTGCCATTCTTTGAATGTTTCTTGATAAAGTATGGGATTTATTCCTTGGGGGATTACTGTGTCTGAGTGTGACTATTGTATTTCAGAAAAACAACATGTGGGGTGTTTGCCAAAATAGTGGTTTAGTGTAAGTACAGTCATTTAACAGTTAGGGGTAAACTAACTATTCTGCACTCAGGGGGTTGCCGCTTCTTTCCCTGCACTGTTGAAATAAAGCTTGTACTTGCATTTTCTGTTTTGGAAACTAGCCAGGTTTTGATGGGGGTGGAGACGGTTTTTTTGAGTAATTTCATCTTTGAAAGAGAAATGCTCAGGAGAATGCTGAATGCTAAACCAGCCCATGCCGTTGAATTAAAAGCAGTTGGGAGTGTTTGGGATGCCAGCTGAGTCAGTTTGCTCCTGTATCACACAAATTGCTGTATCCCCTGGTGGTCAAAATGAAGGCAATAAGAGAGGTGTAATACGAGGATTGTGAGGTCTGTGAAATAGCAGACTAGACCTTTTTCATTGGGCTCTTGATTTTTTTCCTCACTTTATTCAAAAGAGTAATGGAAGGAGGAAATAAAGCTTTATAGACACCATCTGAACAGAATTCTCATTGTTGGGTTTGTGCTTCCTAGTGCAAATCTGGTGACACTTCTATTGCTTGAAAATCTTTGGCTTTCTAGGGCAGCAGTAGTAAGAAAAAGTGCTAATTAGGCCCCTATTGGCCCTCACAGCCATCCTCTATTTATTTGTGAGTCCGATTAAATCTCCATTTGCATAACTAGAATATCCATCTGAAGTGCTCTCCTATTATCTTTTGGGGTTGTTGGTCATTTGATAGAGATAAACTACTTCTACTTAAGAGGCTGCACGATTAATAACCTCTATGGTACTCGTATTAGAAAGGTATGTGCCTTTGTTGGATTTTTTTTAATCTCTTTCCTAAACTGGATAATCAAATACAAGATAGAAGACTATTTCCTTTTTTTGCTGTATTTATTGTTCCTCTATTTGCAGTAGAACTGAATTTAACTGAATTGTGAAATACATGAAATATTGATGTCTTTCAAACCACTAGCAACTTCAATTTTTTTCTCCATGTAACAGAGTTTGTTTATTTTATTGCAGGATTTAGTGGTCCGTGTTGTTTTCATTCTTGGCAATTTAACAGCGAAGAACAACCAGGCCCGTGAACAATTTTTTAAAGAGAAAGGAAGTGCTGACATTCTGGTATCATTATTCCAAACTTACAGTGAACTTGATGTGAATGCAAAAAAATGGAAGCATGAAGGAGAAGAAGAAAACAAACCAAAACAAAAGCACCCTTCAGAAGCAGAAGATGTCCTTATAAAACTGATAAGAGTGCTTGCCAATCTCTCTATTCATTCCAGTGTAGGTGCTGCTCTGGCAGCTAACCATCATATTGTGACATTGCTTGTTACGGTGCTAGGTAAAGATGTTTGTTTTTTCATGTATTATATCTTTCAATTTGTCAGGCAGGTACAGTACTTCACTACTTCAGCTTTTGTTACTGGGAGAGCCTTAATTAAATCTGCCATGTTGTTGAAATACCAAAAATCAATCAGCTAATGTTAATAATTGCAGTGTATAGATTAATTTATTTTAAACAGTCACATAATTGTCACCTTCATACTGAACTTTATAGTCTCTTTCCTGCTAGGCATTCAAAGGAACCTCATGCATTGTTAGGATTTATAGATCAGACTGTTAAGAATAAACCAGACTACAAAAAAAGATTGTAAAAATGGGGGACTTTTCTTTTAAACATGTCTTGCACTGAAAACTCACATAGCGAGACTACCTTCTCACCCTAAATAAGTGGAGGATTGTTTTTTTTAAACAAAAAGTTTGTAATTAAAAACTTCTTTCTTCAAGCCCATTCTGTTTGGTTCTGCCCTGGTACAACAGACACAATCTGCAAAACTAACCTGCCAATATATTTTAAATATTATTAATAGAATCATAGAAGATCAGGGTTGGGAGGGACCTCAAGAGGTCATCTAGTCCAACCCCCTGCTCAAAGAAGGACCAACCCCAACTAAATCATCTCAGCCAGGGCTTTGTCCAAATCAGTGGAAGTTCTGTACTCGAAGAGCCTGGAGGATGGAGCTTTTATTGGCATTTCTCTGAAAAATGGAACAGTTTGGCATACTAGCAGCACAATGCCTGGAACTGTATAAATTGTTTCCATCCTGCTTTTATATAGGTTTATTAGCAAGAACAATCTCAACAGTGCCACTATTCACAAAATCTTTATTACTAACAAACAAAAACTTGTAGCAGTATTAGGGTGTGCTATAGCTGCAGTGCAAATGTTATTAGATACACTTAGAATGGAGGCAGCTACCAAGTAGCCTTCACACTAAATGCAATCCTGCTGTGCCACTCAGTGTCACTACAGAAGTGCAGGCCTTGGAGTCCACAGCCTCTAATATTAGAGCTGGTTGAAAATCAGGATATATTTTTCATGAAACCTTTTGTCCAGCTCTATCCAGCAGACAATAGTTTATCTTGGGTAGGGGAATCTGCTTCACTTTACGCAAATTAGTTGTAATCCCCTATAGTCCAAGCAGATAATCATTATGATCCTTAGGCAAAGTTTGGGTGCTGCAATACAATCATTGAGGCTGTGAATTAATTTTGCTGTTGAGCTGTAATGAATATTCTAAGGTAAGGCTGATACATATTTTTTTAAATATCAGAGTACAAGTCAGTTGATGATTCTGAGGAGCTGATGATCAACGCAACTGCAACAATCAACAATTTATCCTACTACAAAGTGAGAAATTCTGTAATCCAAGACAAGAAGCTCCACATTGCGGAATGTAAGGTTTTTAAAAATCAATTCCTGCTGTATGTCTTTTAGAATATCTGGGTAAGATGTGTATTTTGCTTATGTTAGGGCATTGTGGAAAAGAATATTGAAAATATTTTCTGGTGTACTGTAGAAATTTCGTAGGGCCAAATTTTTTCCATAGCTGAAAAGAATCCCTGCATGCATCCAGGGCCAGACCCTCATCCTTAGAACTCTGTGAAAACATTATACTGTGAGCAAAAACAGCCTTTCTCCCCCAAAAATTCACTTACTCACCAGATTGTTTTCTGTATGCGATTTTTGGTAGATTTGTTCAAAACTTTGATATCTGAAGCGTGAAAATAGTACTGTGGGGTTTTGTTTGGTTTTCTTTTTAACTCCAGTTCAGATTGCTCAATTTACAAGTAAAAAGATAGTTAAAAAGAATAAACCATCATTCCTGGAAATTAGATCATGACGATGATGAGTAAAGGGACTATGGGCGTCGATAGTGGTGCCTTGATGCTTTGCATCTGACTTTGGTGCCTCCTTGTGCTAGATACTGCACATACAATAAGAATCCCTTCCCTGAAGAACATCAGTTGAAATAGACAAGACAAACAAGGAGTGAAAGGGGGGCACGGAGACAGGAAGTGGCTCACCTAAGACTACACAGCAGATCATTGGCAGAACTAGGAATAGGAAACCATGTATCCTGACTTTCAGCCCAGTACCCTTTCTGCAAGGCCAACTTTTCTCTTTAGGTAACAATGATATGGCTTTTTTTATGTGAGAGAATGGAACCCATCTCATTCCCCAGAACTGTAATGGCTCTCAGTGATAACAGGAGAAAAAAATTAATAACTTTGTAATTAACAGAAGCAGCTATGACTGACTATCTATAGGGAGCAGATCTGGGGAGTAAGACAATGCCATTTTTACACAGCTGCACTAGGAAATGCTTCCTTGTGTTTTTTCGTTATAGTGGGGCTTTAAGACTTTTCTCTCACCTTTTCAACAATATTTTACATTTCAGTATGAAATGCAGTTCTGCAAGTAAGTTTGCTGGTGAGATGATTTGCAGAAAAGTAGAAAACTGTTCAGTAGTGAAAATCCAAGTTTAGAAATAGCCTTGGGCCAGTGCCACTTAATCACTATTGGCTAGGAGCCAAAATCCAGCTCTGAGACCACATAGGCTATATCAGTTATTGTCAGCCTGTGTTGTCAATCTCACCACCATCACCACCTACATCCCTCCCTTTCCTTCATTCCACTGTTTGATCTAAATAATTTGTAGGAGAGATGCATTCATTATAGCAGTAGGGCCTGACAGTTGCTTACCCCAGGAAACATGTTGAGAAATACCTGCTATGTGATGCAGTCAGGTGCGTTTCAAACACAAAAAATCTTCAAGTGCTTGCTCATGTCCATTCCAGTATAGATGTGTGCATGCCTCCATGCACGGTTACCCAGAACTTTTTTCCCTTTAGCAGATCCTGTAGGGCCAGCACCCGCACCCCCTGGAGCCCTGCATACATGCTGCAATATATGAGGCACTGCCAGCCCTACGCCCCCTCAGTTCCTTCTTTCCGCCTGTGGCGGTTGCTGGAACTAGCCTTGCTTGCAGCAAATACTATTCCCCGTTTTTGGACTTGTTTATTCTTTGTTTAGTTTTTAGTTAGTTAACTAGTGGTTAAGTGTAGTTAGAGATAAGGCAGTTGCAGCTGGGACTTTGCTTGGCTGCGGCATGCCCCAGTCGCTGGGCTTCAAGCTGTGTGCATCCTGCGGGGAGGCCTTCCTGCTCAGCGACCCCCACGACAGCTGTCTTAAGTGCTTGGGGAAAGCCCACAGAAAGGATAAGTGTAAAATCTGCAGGGCTTTCAAACCAAGGACTCAAAAAGACAGAGGAATCTGGTTGAAAGCCCTGTTGATGGAAGCAGGGCTCCGCCCAGCATCCGAGCCGACCTGCTCTGCCTCAGTACCAAGTGTGGCATTGGTACAAAGTGTGCTGTTGACACCGTCCACAACTCGGCACAACACAGCTTCACTGGTACCGAAGAAGAAGAGGAAGCAGCGCGTGGAGCACAGACATTCCCCTGCGCCGTTAGTATGGGTGGGGTCGAGTACTGAGATGCACCAAGCTTGGCCCTTTCTCCGATGCCTGCATCTCCAGTGAGGGACCCTCCCAATTCCTGGGAGTGGGAAAGTGCTCTGCTGACACCATCGGCTTTTCAGGTGGCAAGAGTCTTGTTGGCCTTGCCTCCACCCTGCCTTCCGCTGAGGGAGAAGTATCACAGGGAAACCCGTGTTGGGTCCCCCTGAATGGCAGAGGAGATCCCCGGTACGGGGAGGAAGATCTCCTGCTGAACGATCACCTAGGGTAGAATAGAGTAGTCGCTCCAGGTCGCTGTCATTCAGCCAACCTGCACCGACATGGGACGTGGAGTCTGCCTCTCAGCGCCGACATTGATCCCCAGCACCAGAGGCAGCACAAGCCAGGAGGCAGCACTGGTCGAGGTCCGCCAAGCGGCGCTCAGACAGCTCCTGTTCCCACTCTCCGGCACCGAGGAATTCGCCTGCATCCACACGGCACAGAACCCGGTTGTTGGAGGAATGCTCAACACTGAAGAGTTTGCCTGTGCACAGGCGGAGCAGAACCCAGTAGTCGGAGTTGGGCTAAGTACCAAGGAGCTCAAGACGGCGACGATCTCAGTCACCGAAGGCCGCTAAGGAGCTGCAGGGCAAGAGAAGCCAGAAGTAATCAGTGCCAAGCCGGTGATCTGGTACATCAAAGTCTTCAGAGCGCAACCCCGCTCATCAGCACCATGCGCAATGATGGAGGCTTTCCTCATCATCCTCCAGGTCAGAGGCATCGAGGGAGGAGTGCCCGGGACCCAGGACAGACACGGTACCGTGGGTCCAGAGCCTTGAACTCCGATGCTGCTTCAGGGTCTCCTGGGGAAATGGAGTTGTCAGGTGAGTCGACGCCCCCATAAGGTGCCCCAATCCGTTAAATCTTCGGGGGTGCAGTGCGTGCCTCCAGTACTGGAGAAGGCCTGTCGGCATCACTCCTCAGATGAGTCAGACCCCCTAGGAGGGAACTCAGCAGGTACAGCCTTTTGCCAGGAGGGGGTGTCATGCTGACTGGATTGAGGTGGGTGCGCCATTTGTGTTATGTGACATCAGTATGTCAAAATCATAGTAATCCATGTGAGATTTGCCATGTCAGGTACTGTTAGAAAGGCTGTAATGTGCTGAGTAAGAAGATATTTGTGTTCACGTGTGAGAGAAGTTATGGAGATCTTTAATATCCCTGTATTTCAAACTATGCTGTATAAGACACACCCCAGACAGAGAGGCAGCAGGACAATAGCCCAGTTAATGGCCCATCAAAACCTTTACAGAAGCCAAAGGCCCAGGAAGAAACTAAAGGCATACCTGAAGAGTTAGCACAATTGGCCCATGTGACTCTGGACTCCATTTTAGTTCCTATAAGTGCCCACAGGCTGCATGGCCAGAAACAGGGTATATAAGATCAAGCCACAGAAACCATTTTGTCTTTGTTCCTGTCCAGCTGCAGACACACACCCATCCACCTCTGGATCAATTCATTTTGCAACTGAACTGAAGGACTTAGACCCATCCAGGTACAGGATGTACACCAGAGGAACTATACAAGCCTGCAAACTCCACAGTTCTTCTAGAAACCTGATTTAATGGACTTTCAAATCATTTGTATGTATCTGATCGCTTTAATCCTTTAACATTTATCGTATTGTTTGTTTTTTCTTTTTATAATAAACCTTTAGTCTTAGGTACTAAAGGATTGGGTGGCAGCGTGGTATTTTGGGTAAGATCCAAACTTATTTTGATCTGGTACTGTGGTTGATCTTTTGGGATCAGAGGGAATCTTTTAGTAAAGAGCATAGAGTTTAAATAACTGGTCTCTTTACTGGACCTAGTGGCAGATTGGGAGCCAGAAACTGAAATGCAGTAAAGGGGGCTGTGTGTATTTGTACAGTGGCTTTTTGATAACCATTGTGGGGGAATCAGAAGCACTGTTTGTGGCTGGTTGGGAACTCTGACTTCAGTGTCACCCACCAGTGCTGGGAGAATCTGCTCTCCTTTTACAGCCTGCCCTGACCTTAGCATAATCAGGTGGCTACCCTGGGCATGGACAGATTACAGGGGGCACACCCACAGGCTGCACCACTACAATCCTCCTCTTCCTCACCTGATGGCAGTCTCCCAGGACCACTCTGCACCGCTGGATGACTTCAGGGCACACCAGGAACTGCTCAAGAGGGTTACCTTCCACTTGGGGCTGGAGGTGGAGGAACTAAAGGAGCCTCAGGTAGCCTCTTTAATGTGCTGGCAGCAACTGCCCCAGCTTGAGTAGCCCTCCCAGTCTACAAAGGGGTCCTTAAAATTGTGATGGTCCTGTGGCAAATCCCTTCCTCGGTCACCCCGATGTCAAAGGTGGCTGAGAAGAAATATTACATCCGAGCCAAGGGATTTGAGTATTTGTTTACTCATCCCGCCCCTGGGACCTTGGTAGTTGATGCTGCGAACCGGTGGGATAGGCAGGGTCAGCCAGGGTCGACTCCCAAGAACAAAGATAACAAGAAGCTGGACTTGTTTGGGAGAAAAATGTATTCAACGGCAAGCCTTCAGTTTAGGATTGCCAACTAACAGGCTCTCCTGGGCAGGTATAATTTTAACTTGTGGGACTCTCTCAGACGGTTCGCTGAGGCCCTGCTCCAGGACTAGGCTGTAGACTTTAATACTGTTGTGGAGGAGTGTACCGCGGTAGCGAGAACAGCACTCCAGCTGTCCTCGGATGTGGCTGACTCGGTGGGCAGTGCTATAACCTGTGCCACTTCTATGCGAAGGTGCTCGTGGCTGCAATTCTCGGGGCTGTCCCAGGAGGTGCAGCAGTCCATCCAGGACTTCCCTTTTGATGGGTCGGCCTTATTTTTGGACCAGACTGATGCGAAGTTGCACAGTCTGAAGGACTCCAGGGCTACGCTTTGCTCCCTGGGCCTTTACACGCCCGTTTTCTAGGTGTCAGTCACGCCCCCAGGCATAGCAGCAGCCAAGGTCTCAGCCCAGACTTTTCCAACCGTATAGGCAACGGGACAGAAATAGGGGGTTTAGAAAAAGGAAACAGCCCCCTAGCTTGTCCTCAGCCCCCCAGCAAGGGCCTCCCAGGAGGTCGGGCAACCAAAGAAGACAATTTTGATGGTGTGCCCAAGGGTGGCGCCCCAACTGCTCTCCTGGATCCATCCCACCCCTTCCTCAACCAGCTAGCACCCTTCTACCCCAAATGGGCCAAAATCACTTCAGACCATTGGGTCCTTGGGATAGTCTCAGGGGGCTATGCCCTGCAGTTTACATCTACCCCCCCAACATCCCTCCCTCTCTGTCCCTCTTCAGGGACCCCTCTCACAAGCACCTCCTCTTACAGGAGGTGGACACCCTCCTCAACCTGGGAGCGGTGGAAACGGTCCCTCAAGGCAGAAGAGGGAAAGGGTTCTATTCGAGGCACTTCCTTATCCCTAAGGCGAAGGGGGTTCTGAGATCCATATTAGACCTGCGTTGTCTAAACAAATATGTCAAACAGCCAGATTTCGCATGGTCTCCCTAGCTTCCATAATCCCTTCGCTGGATCCAGCAGACTAGTATGCCACCCTTGATCTCAAGGACGCATACTTTCATATACCTATCCTCCCCAGCCACAGGCGCTTTCTTTGCTTCATGGTGGCTGGCTCAACTACCAGTTTATAGCCCTCCTCTTGGGCCTATCTTCAGCTTGAGGGTGTTTACCAAGTGCATGGCAGTAGTGGCTACCCACCTGAGATGAAAAGGTGTGCAAATTTTTCCCGATTGCTTGATCAGAGGCGGTCCAGGTCCCAAGTGCAGAACAGCATGACACTCACTTGCTCCATGTGCCGCAGGCTGGGGCTACTCATAGACGAACAGAAGTCCACATTAACGCCATTGCAACTAATAGAGTTCATTGCGGCTAACCTGGACACTTCCGAGGCCAGAGCCTTCCTGCCTCAGCCACGCTTTGAGGCAATGGTCTCCATCATCTCCCAGCTGCCTTGATGCCCCACGACAACAGCCAGGCACTGCCTACAACTGTTAGGCCACATGGCGGCTTGCAGGTACGTAGTGAGACTTGCTCGTCTGATACTCAGGCCGCTTCAGGCATGGTTAGCCTCAGTATATGCTCTGAGCAGACACCCACTGGACTGGGTGGTCACAGTTCCCCCATCCGTCCTAGCTTCCCTAGACTGGTGGTGGACTCCCCGGGCAGTGCTGAAGGGCATTCCATTCAAGGAACTGATCACCCTTCGGACACTCTAATTTCCACCACTTCGGACGTAGGTTGGGGGGCCTATCAGCACCAACGTAGGCACTCAGGGGCTCTGGTTGAGGGAGGAGAGACACCTGCACATCAATGTGAAAGAGCTGAGGGCCATTCAACTTGTGTGAAAGGTGTTCCTCCGATTCCCGACAGGCAGGGTGGTGCAGGTGCTGACAAACAACACCACAGCCATGTTTACATAAACAGGCAAGGGGGAATGCGCTCCTCAGCCCTCTGCAAGGAAGCTCTCCATCTGTGGGACTTTGCTGTGAGGTACAATTTCCACTTGACGGCCTCTCATCTTCTGGGAGTGAGGAACGACTAGGCAGACCGCCTCAGCAGGTCACTTCTACCCCACAACGACTGGTTACTACACCCAGAGGTGGCATCTATGATCTTCCGGAAGTGAGGCATTCCCCAAGTGGACCTGTTTGTGTCGGCCTGGAACAAAAAGTGTACACAGTTCTGCTCTCTCTGGGGTCAAGAAACCAGGTCATTTTCCTACGTGTTCCTCATGGACTGGACAGGTACCCTTATGTACGTGTTCCTGCCCATTCTGCTCCTGCTCAGAGTCCTGCTGAAAATAAAGAGGGACAGAGCGGACATCAAACTAATCACTCCAGCCTGGCTGAGACAGCACTGGTTCAGCATGCTGCTGGACCTTTCGATCACACCACCCGGAGCTTCTGAGGTGGCATGACCTTCTATCCCAGGACCATGGTCGCCTCTTGCACCTGGACTTGGACTCCCTGCACCTCGTGGCCTGGAGGCTCTGTGGCTGACAGAAGGTGAGAGAGCCTGCTCGGTGCAGGTCCAGCAAGTCCTGCTTGGCAGCAGGAAGCCTTCTACACAGGTCGTGTATTGGGCTAAGTGATGACAGTTTACCTGTTGGGCGGATCCCGGGGTATCCTGCCCAGCCTCTCACCTAGACAGGCGATCCTGGAGTACCTGCTCCAGCTAAAGCTCGAGAGTCTGGTGTTGGCCTCATTGAAGGTTCACCTGGCAGCCATTTCAGCCTTCCATCAGCCGCTAGAGGAGAGATCACTGTTCTCCCATCCCTTGTTGGTCAGTTTCCTCAAGGGGCTTTATCCACAGGTCTGTGACCCGGTGCCTCCCTGGGATTGCAACCTGGTCCTCTTGAGACTCACGGGACCCCCCTTTGAACCCATGGCTTCATGCCCTCTGCTCCTGCTTTCATGGAAGGTAGCCTTCCTGGTGGCTATTGCCTCAGCTGGGAGGGTCTCCAACCTCGGAGCCCCCTTATATGGTGTTCTATAAGGACAAGGTTCAGTTGAGGCCGCATCCAGCCTTTCTGCCTAAGGTGGTTTCCCAATTTCATTATAATCAGGATATTTTTCTCCCTATGTCTTTTCCCAAACCTTGTGGTTTGGAGAAGAGGAGATGGCACTCGCTGGATGTGAGACGAGCCTTGGCCTTCTACATCAATCGTACAAAGCCATTCCAGAAATCAATGCAGCTCTTCGTTGCAGTAGCTGACCAAATGACAGTCACACCTATCTCCACCCAGCGCATCTCCTCGTGGATTACATCATGCATCAAGTTCTGCTACGACAGTGGTTCTCAACCTTTCTAATGCCGTGACCCCGCAATACAGTTCCTCATATTGCGGTGACCCCAAACCAAAAAATAATTTTGGTGGCTACTTCAAAACTGATGACGTCAGCAAGCGCCGGACACACGTAATGTGCTGCTATGGACTGTGGAGCGTTCCCCCCGCTTCCCCCGCCCCTTAGGCCCCGGACGGATGATGCAATCACGTCTGCGCATGCGCGCAGGCATTCAGTTTGGAACGCGCATCCATAACGGTGTGCGTTCCAGCTGAATAGCGCTGCTACAGATGGTAGCGCGACTTCTCAGCGGCTAAAGCCATCGGAAATATGTATTTTCCAATGGCTTTAGGCGACCCCTGTGTTTTGGTCATTCGACCCCCGCCGGGGTCGCGACCCACAGGTTGAGAACCGCTGTGCTACGAGTACGCGAGGGTGCCACTTCCGGGAACCATCACATTGCACTCAAACAGAGCTCAAGCCTCATCTACAGCCTTCCTGGAGAGAGTGCCCATGCAGGACATCTGCAAAGCTGCCAGTTGGTCGTCAGTGCATACCTTCACATCCCACTACGCCATTGTCTAGCAGGCGAGAAAGATGCAGGATTTGGCAGAGCAGTGCTGAGGGCAGCTCACTGGTAACTCTGACCCACCTCCAAAGGTATTGCTTGTTGGTCACCTATAGTGAAATGGACATGAGCAAGCACTTGAAGAAGAAAACAAGGTTACTTATCAGTAACTGCTGTTCTTTGAGATGTGTTGCTCATGTCCATTTCACAATCCACCCCCCATCCCCGCTGCTGGAGTTGGCAGAAAGAAGGGACTGAGGGGGTGTAGGGCCGGCAGGGCCTCATGTACCGTGGCATGTGCGCGGGACTCTACGGGGCACCGAAGGCGGCCCTACAGGATCTGCTAAGGGGAAAAATATTCTGGGTAACCGTGCATGGAGGTGTGCACACACCTATAGTGGAATGGACATGAGCAACACATCTCAAAAAACAGCAGTTACTGGTAAGTAACCTTGTTTTTCACTTAAGGCTGAGCCACAGTTAAGTCATCTCTAGTATAGCAACATTCAAAGGAAGGATATGAATGAGACCAAACTCTTCTCTCTCTTCTCTGTGGGGAAAGGGAGGAAGGGTGGAAGGTTCTCATTAACATACTCCCTTACCTGAAGAGGGGAAGGGCTTCAGTGGTCCCGTCTTTCACTGCAGAAGATTCCTGTGAAGGCTGATGAATGGTGGCTGCTGCAGCAGTCCTTGACTATGTACTGAAAATTAACAGGCAATTCATGACTCCTAGGCAGTGCTGAAGACCAGTTGGTTTTTGCTGAATATATAATGGTGTCATGTGAAGTATTCACGTAAAACTGCTGAACAGGAAGCAGGCAGCAGAAAAAGCTTTCAGACTAACTGCCATGTCATCTTTGCCATTTAGGACACATCTGCATGTTATTTCACTGGCAGTAAGGAGTCAAGAAAGAGGACTGTGGACCTCAAGTGGTTTGTGAGCTACATGAGTTTCCAAGTGTTTGGCCTTTAGGGGGAACTTCAAAGAACTTCCTGAATATTTATTTTAAAAAATTCATGTCCCTCTAATTCTTTATCCCTACTCAAACCCTATTCCTCCTTTCAAGGAAGTGTTGACTATAAACAGATAATTAAAATGGAACCAACAATACATGTGCTCTAAACATCACCCCTCCCTCCCTTTCTTTCTTTCACTCTCTCCCCTCCCATGTATAAATTGTCCATTTTGTTTGTAAACTTTTCAAGGCAAGATTCTCATTTATCTGTAAAGAGCCCAGCAACACATTTGGTGCCATATAAATTATAAGTAATGATAACTGTACCTTTTTTGTTTCTCTGAAATAGTGCTTCTGAAGCTGCTAATGAGCAGCAATATGGATGGAATTCTGGAGGCTGTGAGAGTCTTTGGCAATCTTTCTCAATATCTTGAAATCCGTGATTTCATCATACAGAGGAAGGGTAAGTTTCTATTTTGTTAATAGCTGACACAATCACTACTTAGATAGGCACCTGTGCCAGTCAGCATCTATAGCTTGAAACATACAAGAATGCAATCTTATCCGGTGGTTCCCATGTAATATGGAACTGAAAATCCAATAGCCCCAGCATAAACAGCATTTATTGGTTTAATTTATATGAATGTTGTTAAAAACTAGATAACGAGTGGGGTAGATACAGTATTCTTCACACAAGAAAAAAAAATCTACAGCCTCAGAAATTGTTTGTTCTTTAAAATAATAAGCAGTCTTGAACTTTTCCCTGAATCCCCAGATTCCTAAAGTTCAGTTTGACTAGATGTCAGCAATGGTTCTGTGTAAAATGAAACTCTCATCTGAAGTATTCATAAGAGTTCACATTTGCGGATCTCTGGTTCCCACATGTGATGGTGTTTTCAGTACTTTGTGACATGCATCTTAAAACATTTATCAACCTCACCAACAACAGAGAGCTCCCATTTGCCTCTGGGTGAGGTGGAAAATACTAGCATTCTCATTCCGTTTTTTCTTTTCATGGCAGAGGAGCTCTGGGGCAAATGTCTGCTCTTTGCAATCTAGAAAAATTATCTTGTAAAAGTTTAACTAAACACTACCTCTGTCTAAATTTCTTGAACTATACTGGTACCTATCTCTTATCTGGAGCTCTGCCCCAGGCTTGGAGCATGTTCAGATGTAGTTCTTGCTAGGCACAAAGGCCAAAATTTTCAGACTTGGGTGCCTGACATTAAGTACCTAAACCTTCTTTTAGGCAGCCAAATAGAAGTGGTATAAATTGATTTTTCAGAGGTGATAAGCACCTGCAGCTCCTACTGAAGTAAATGGGATTTCATCACTTGTGGTGCCCAATGGTGGTTTTATGTACCTAATTTTAGGTATCAGAGTTTAAAATGTTGGCTTTACAATTCCTTCCAATATCAGGATGTAGCACTGCTAAATTAAAAATAAATTGAAGTATTGGTTTAGTTTCAGATTGGAAAAACCAACAGTAAAAATATACCAAGTTAATATGAAAACACAAATGTAAAAGTCAACCAGAATTCCTTTTGGAGGATTAGGGGAACTGGTACTGAAACTTTATGGGGTAATGGCTGATATCCAATCTCATGGACTACTCTAGCAACATTATACCAACATGTCATCAGATAACATTTTCAAGTAGTTTTATGTGCTTCAGTTAATGCTTCTTACTGCCCTCTAAGTATACAAATGTAATAATTACAGTATAATGCAAGTCCATATTTCTTGACGATTTTGTTTCCTGCTGTGCAATCCAGTATACAAGTTCATGATTGCTTTGCTCGATGCCAAACATCAAGATGTCTGCTTTTCTGCTTGTGGCGTTCTGCTAAACCTTACTGTGGATAAGAACAAACGAGCTATACTGAAGGAAGAAGGAGGAATTAAAAAGTAAGTTCAAGGAAAAAAATCCTGATCAGGATTATCATGTGTCTTGATCACAATGAAGTGGCTTTAGATCATGATTTTATGTTATAAGTAGTTGTTTTCTGTCTGGATTTCTGCTGGATTTTCCCAATTCTCTATTTATACAAGTGCTTCCCCAAGTCTGAATATGGAATCATGCAGATGATTTCAGAAGAACATTCCAGTTTTTGGCAAATAATCTAATTTTATTGTTTAACTTCCAAATGGAGGAAATAAGAAAGCATAATCTATTTTATGTACCTTTTTTGGCATTAGATGCATTCAGGCTTGACTCCAAAGAGTAGACTGGAGTTTGATTCTCTCAGTTCAATGTCTTGCTCCTTGCTAGAGGTTCAAAGTTCATTAGATATAGTACACTTATGCCATAGCAAGAGCACCATGCATGACTGTGCACCATCTCTTCTAATAGAGTAAAGGAGCATCTTTGATATAGTCCCAAAAAAGCCTGTAGTAGCACCTTCTCATCTCATGAGTGACCCATCATCTCTGGTCTTAGTGTTGCATGAGATCCTTGTTTCTGACACCCACTGAGCTCTCCTGGGACCTGCAATGGCCTCTGTCAGCCTGCATCTTCTCCTGACTCTCCCTCTGCATGTTCTGTGATTTGGCCCTCCAGCCAAGTCAAATGAAAGTCTAAACCAGTTCCAGGGTAGCAAAAACAAGTCCAAATGAAAGTTCAAACAATTTTGCAAACATAAAGCCCTTCCACCCGTCTCAGACTTCACTGTAATTCTCTTGTTTGCTACCTGAGGGATTGCCTGGTAGGAGTCTAATGTTGTCCTGTAGTGTTCTTCCTTTATTGTGTCTGTTAAATCATATCCCAGGGCTTCTCTCCACCAAAGATACCTGTTTCTTCTACAGTCTACTTATAAGGCATAGCTCTGCCTCCTCTAGCCAGGAGGAACTTAGTTAATCACACCCTCACTCAGGTGTGGCACACGGCTAATTGGGGTTCTTGCCCCTGCCTTCCAGCTGATTGGGACTATATTATGGGACTTAACCCTTTCAACTCACTTCGTGGAGAGAATATTATTGCAGGGTTGGTCCTGTAAAAGGAAGGTTGCTTATGAGAGAAGGGAGCGCACTTTTAAAGAGACAGAAACAACAAAAATTCATGTCCAAAAACTATTTGGCTGTCAACTGCAGTCTTCCCCCAAAACAACATTTCCAGCAGAAAACAGTGACATTCTAGACAAAATTGTTTATATGAAAATAATTGCCAGATATTAAACAATAAATTTACCTTTGGGGCTCAGTAATGATTTACAGAACAAGATAGTAGTAAAAGCTTCATCAAAACCCTCCTTAACATGGACTCCAAACTTCTTGCAGCTTGTTAAGCCAAGCCCTACCATGAGGCCTCCAACATAAATTCATCCAGCCACACCTCTTGTTAAAGGAAGAACCCTCTCTTGCTTGTATAAATTTTTATAGTTCCACTGCCATTTTATTGAAGAGCACTACTATGATAATGCTGACAGCTGACTCCTTCTCTTAGGATTTGACTTCAATGCAAAGCTAGCCTGGGCTCTTACTTGGGTGTTGCCCCTAACACATTTCTATC
The DNA here is from genome assembly GCA_007922155.1 of Mesoclemmys tuberculata. Lineage (NCBI taxonomy): Eukaryota > Metazoa > Chordata > Testudines > Chelidae > Mesoclemmys > Mesoclemmys tuberculata. The sequence continues at coordinate 54,038,948 of ML675604.1, read as the reverse complement.
ATATCCTCCCTTACTCATCCCTTTTCCAAGCTGAACAGTCCCAGTTTTTTTTAATCTCTCCTCATGTGAAATCTGTTCCATATCCTTAATCACTTTTATTGCCCTTCCTTGTATCTTTTCCATTTCTAATATATATTGTTTGAGGTGGGCTGAGCAGATCATTTATGAATATATTGAACAGTACTGATCCCAGTACAGATCCCTGGGGAACACTGCTATTTACCTCTCTCCATTTTGAAAACTTACCATTTATTCCTACCCTTTGTACCCTGTCTTAACCTGATCCACAAGAGGACCTTCTCTCTTATCCCAGGATTGTTTAGTTTGCTTAAGAGCCTTTGGTGAAGGACTTTGTCAACGGCTTTCTGAAAGTCCATGTACACTAGATATACTGGATCTGCTGGATCACCCTTGTTCATATCACCCCTGTTGTGACCCCCTCACAGAATTCTAATAGATTTGTGAGGCATGATTTCCCTTTATAAAAGCTGTGGTGATGTTACCGCAACACATGTTCATCTATGTGTCTGATAATTTTGTACTATAGTTTCAACCAGTTTGCCTGGTACTGAAGTTAGGCTTAGCAGCCTGTAATTGCCAGCATCACCTCTGGAGCCTTTTTTTAAAAAGTGGTATCACATTAACTATCCACCAGTAATTTGGTATAGAAGCTGATTTATATGATAGGTTACATACCACAGTTAGTAGTTCTGCAATTTCATATTTGAGTTTCTTCAGAATTCTTGTGTGAATACCATCTGGTCCTGGTGATTTATTACTGTTTAATTTATCATTTTATTCCAAAACCTCCTCTACTGATACCTCAATGTGGGACAGTTCCTCAGATTTGTCACCTAAAAAGAATGGCGGAGCTGTGAGAATTTCCCTCATATTCTCTGCAGTAAAGACCGATGCAAAGAATTAATTTAGCTTCTCCGCAGTGACCTTGTCTTCTTTGAGTCCTCCTTTAGCATCTCGCTCATCTAGTGGCCCCACTGATTGTCTGGTAGGCTCTCTGTTTCTGATGTACTTAACATTTTTTTTGCTGTTAGTTTTTGAGTCTTTTGGTAGTTCCTCTTCAAATTATTTTTTGGCCTTTTACACTGTTCTTACTCTGAATATCCTCAAAATAGAATCTGATTATGTAGCAAACAGAACACCAGTATTTTAGTTTTCAGCCAGTGCTATAGAAAAAGTGAAATAGTAAAACCTCTACTAAGAACTACTCAGCAATTAGAAAGTCACACTTTTACAAAATAAGTCAAGCATTAAAGTAACATACTTCAGCTATGGATTGACAAGGCATAAAGTGCCATACCATTTTCATGTTTCAGTTGGCATTATCACAAAGAGATGTTCTATTTATATGGTTCTAATAATAAGTACAGGGAAAGGGAGCAGTATTTAAAGCTAAGGCCCACTCAATAAAATACTGATAAAAAATAAATTACAACTGATTGGTTTACCACTTCCCCTATGTTTTTTAAATCCTAACTGGTGGGGATAGTTGCTAAAATTATATATCCATAGAAGCAAAACAATCAGATACTGTAGAATCCACTGCATGTTACCACCAGTTACATAACTGATGAGTTCAACCGGAAATCAGTCTATAAAATAGTTCACCCTGTACGCAAGTATCATCACTCTAAGACAGTCTTTCTTCCCTTTGTACTTGCAAAGGTTTCGATCAGTTCTGTGAAGTCCAACTCGACTTTCAATAGACAATAGAGCTAAAGCACTCAATCTCCTTCTGTGACACTTGAAACCATAAATAGGTCTTTATGATCTTTAACTTGTACCAAGAGCCTTCAGCTGAAGCCACAGTAATAGGAATTGATAAATACATGCAATATGCTGTGTAAACATTGAAAAATACTAAGTGAAGTTTGTTCTCCATGATAAAGTTCAGAATTTCATGCAGAGCTTTTACTTCATCTTTCTTCAAAATATGTTTTAATGTCACAAGTTCATCTACTAGATTAGCTGATAAACCTTTTTCAGTTGCAGTCAGTTCTTTACATGCCTTTTCCTGCAAGTCATCATCCAGTTTGGGAAACATGTAAGAAGTCATACATAGTGAAAATTTCCTTACACCTGCTGTAAATTTTTGTAATAACAATGTTTAGAAGTGAATTTTAAAAAACCAGTCTTGAATTTGTCTTTGTACCCATTTCACTGTCAGCTCCTCCATCTTCAGATAACCTTTTCTGTTTCCTTCTTGAGTGAGTAACTAGAAATGCTCATTCTACCTTTACACAGGTGCCAATTCTTTGGCTTTCTCAAGTGTTATATCAAAACCTGCTTCATGATAATCAGGGAAGGTTGCTGCTGCCTTCTATTAATCTGCATGCCATACTAAAATCTGGATCATTTCCTTGAAATTGCTTGTTCATTCTGCTCATTTTGTTCAACACCTTGTACCATTCAGTAAGGGCTGCCATGAAAGAGTAAGTAGATAGTTTCTCTTGCAATCATTTTGCCTCTGAGCAAACCATACAATCAGAGGTACAGTCATATAGCTCCAGGAATGCATCACAAATTGAGAAGACCTGTTGATTAATAGCTTTTACAGCATCTATGTAATGCCTCCCATCTTTTTTCAGACAGGGATTTCAGGGGAATAGCTATATTGTTGTTTTAAAATATTCCACCTTTTAGGAGAGCCACCAAAAAACAGTATACCTGTAGACTGGTGGCACGGTCCAGCCGGGGCGTAGTGACCCTTCCTCAGGCCCAGGCTCTGAGGAAGGCCATAGTGCCTTGGTCTAGGGGAATAAGCTTTGCAAATTACAAGTCTTTAGCCCCGGCCCTAGGCAGGGCGGGCTTCTCTCGCAGTCTGTAGCCCCCTGGTCCTCCCGTAGGGCTGGACTGGTAGGGAGTCTATAGCCCTGGCTTTCCAACGGGCGGGGCTATTAAGCAGTCTATTGCCCCTGGCCCTCAGGCAGGATGGGGCAGGCAAAGCAGTCTATAGCCCCCGGCCTTCCAACAGGCGGGGCAAGCAAAGCAGTTTACAGACCTCAGCCTGCAAGCCAGGCAGGGCTGATGAGGCAGTCAATAGCTCCCAGCCCTCCAGCAGGCAGGGCAGGCAAAATAGTCTGGTGCCCCTGGCCTTGCAGGTAGGCGGAGCGAGTAAAGCTCGGTATCCTTGGGGTTGGCAAATTCCAAGGAAGCCAAGGACTCCCGGGGTGGTTAGGGAAGGGGGAGGGGGACGCATGCCCACCGGACTCCACTGTGTCCCAGCCCAGGGCCCTATCAGTGGCAAAGTGGTTTGCCACTGAGTCAGCGGGGATCCAGCCGCAACACGCTGACTGGTTCAGCCACAGACTCAGCCACTCGTTAGTTGGCTGTCCCTGGGCTACTTCCTCCCACCCTTTCCCCGGGTACCCGTAGCCAGGTGTCTCCCTCTGGGTCGCTGGGGTAGACAGTGAGTGGGAGCCCCACGAGTCCCTCACTGTCAACCAGCGGCAGGTCTGGAAACTCCTCAGGGTTGTCAGTAGAGGGCAGCTCCTCCAGGTCACAGTGTCCAAGGGGGTCCTCTGGTGCACCAGGCTCAGGCAGCTCCAGGGGGTCCCCGATGTCGGGCAGCTCCTCAAGGTCAGGGCTGGCCTTGGGGTTTTTCCCACCCAGTGGCGTCAGGTGGCTCTTCCCAGTCGCTCGGGCCCGGCAGCCGTCTCCAGTCACTCGGGCCCGGCGGCCAGGGCAGGCCTTGGAGGCTCAGGTTGGGGGGTGGTTGCTCTGAAAAGCTGCAGGACCTGAGTCAGGCACAGACCGCAGCCCCTGGGAAGACGTGTCTGCCTCTAGTGGCAGCTTCCCCCTGACTGAGCTGCTAGGCCGGCCTTTCAAACTTCCCTTTCCTGTTCTGGCTCTGCCCCTTTTCTCCCTGCGTATTCGGCCAGCAGGGCCTTGTTCTGCCCAGCAGGGGCATCGGGACCCTTCCACAGGCTCCGGTTCCTACAATATCAAATACATTTTTGGACGCAAGACAAAAAGCCTCATCATCAGAAATTAGAACGTTCCAGATGTGAATACAAGGCAGATGTATGGCACAGGAATACACTTTCCTAATTTGTACCTGCAAACCCTTGTACTCGCCCCTCATGTTTGAGCCATTATCAGAACATTGGGTTTTGTAGTCTGTTATTTTTAAGTCCCATGGCTTCTAGCTGCTACAAAGTAGGTTCAGCAAGTTCTGCTTTGGAAGGACCTTTGACATTCAGGAATGTTAAAAAAAGACTCTTGAGTAGAAGCTATTTCCTCGTGCACTTCTACATACCAAAGAATCAGAGACATTTGTTCCATATGAAAATAATCCAGTGTACAGTCGAGCAACAGTGCATAATTTTTTTTTTGCAGTTTTCACTTCTATCAGAATGTATTTAAATTTTGGACCCAAAAGTTGAGAGAACTCATTCTGGGTATCTTTACTAAATAATGCACATTTCCACCTGCCTTCACTTTATCCAAATGACCTGGCAAAACAGGATTACACATAGGAACTCAAACCCTCTAAGGAACCATCTATTCCATCTGTCTCCCAAGTGTTCAGCATCACCTGAAAATGGCAGATTTGTTTCACCAAGAAATGGGTGATACATAGAAATCGCTGTAGTATTAAATGCCAGAGGTATTTCTTTCCTTCCATTTCCTGCTGTAGCTTTTCATCAGTAATCTCAGAATTCTTGAGATAGTTGTGCAGTTCTTTCCAGGCTAAGGAACTGTTCATGTCGCCCTCTGATGCCTCATGCTTCCATAGTTTAGTTTAGTTCCAATTTGACATACTATTTATTAGAGCTTCTTCATATTTAGATGGCCTGGGAGTTGCTCGATAGACAGCATGGAAAATAGAATACTCTGCTCAGCTCTGACTGACAGCTTCTCCAGTTGCTAGTACTCTTTCATAGTGTTTATCAGTGAAATGCTTGCCATGCTGCTGTGGAAAATTAAAAGTTTCTTATGCCATTTGAATAGGTGCTTTCTCAACAAGATAACAAATGGAATCTGAAAGTTCATGGGACATGTGGCCATAGTGCTGGATCTTGCCTCAGTCTGTCTTGTGATGAATTGTGGCTTGGTACTTCTTCTTAGACACTTGTCTTCATGAAGATTGTCAGTGCTACTTCCCTCAGTGCTAGAAGTTGCAGATGTGTTCATCTCATGTTCTTACAGTTCTTTTCTGAAGATATTATGGCCATTGATATTATGGCCATTGATGCACTAGATATTATGGCCATTGATGCACTAGATTCCTAAATTATCTTTTTCCTTCCTGCAAGAATCAGAAAAAGTCAGGACCAAAATGTCACTTACTACTAGGCTGGCCTACTAATGTTACATAGCATCAACTCTGGTAACCTGGTGCTTTCACTGTTCATCCTGACAATTATTTTGGCTTTTTTAATGGTAAATAGTTGCAGGTTCCCATTTTAACAGCAACTCTGTTAATGACAATTTTCTATTAATGGAAACATTTTGCCTGCCACTGACTGCAGTGTTAATTGGTCCAGATATTGGCAACAGGATTGCTGTTTATTGGCAACTTTTTGTTTGTTTACTTTTGCCATGCAGCCCGGCAAGCCTGCAGCATCCCCATACTACATAAAAACCTTGCCACAATACTGGTGGGGGACATGGGCTAATGGTTTGCATCCAAGTCAAGAGGTTTTACCTGTAATATGAATTTAGCTGAGCAGTTTCAGATTAGTTTCACTTTGAGTTGTGGGACAAAATGAACCCCAAAATTCAAAACTCCACTCTTCAGATAGTGCAAGCCCACCAGGATTAAAACTGAAGATAAGATCCAAATCCTGTGTTGACTCACTCAGAAATCAGCACAAAAGAAGCAATCTAGGCTGATTCTCTAGGATCCTGGGGCTCTTCCTTCTCTGATACATAGCTGAGGAGGAAACAAAGGTCTTGATCCAGATTTCTCGTTCTTCAGGTAGCAGGAGATAGATAGAATGCCTGACTCTTTCACCCAGGGCTGATATTTTATATTTTATGGAATAGGTGTGGTGTCACAGGGTGTCTGGCCCCTTTAAGGGGAGATGGGGCCAGCCACACCTATGCCATAATTGATTAACTGCTTCCCAGCCTGAAGGGGTAGGACAAAGGAGGGTCAAGTGACAGCTTAATGGACTCCTGGGCCTTATATGAAATGACTGAAAAACCAGTCTGTAGTGGAACTACATGGAGTGGGCAGGCTCCTGTGGAAAGCCCTGAGCCAGGGTCTGCAGGAGGCCAGGTAATCCTGGGTGGAACCAGCCTGAGGGCCCAATGCTCTATATTGGAACAGAGCCTATCAAGGGTTGAGAACAGTACTCCAGAATGGCAGAAGGAACTTTTTGTTTGCTTGGGACTTTTTAGTTGAATGTTTACTACCTTGGAAGGGATTAGGTTTTGTGTGCAACTTTGCCAGAGGGCTAAGGCACATTGTCCACACAGACCTGTGTGTGGAGGGCTGAGGAGACCCACCTTGGGGAGGGAAACTGAGTCAGGAATTCTGACAGTGCCACACTCATCCAGCAGGAGGTGCTAAGGGGCAGTCACACTACAACTAGATTTTTTTTTTTTGCCTTTAGAGGCTCATCCTGTCCAGGATTGTAGATGTGGCTTAACTCTGGAGCCCTGTTTGTAAATATGAACTGCATCCAGTATCTTCACAGAGAAATACAGTCCACTAGCAAAGCACTAGAAGAGAGGTCAGGAGCCAGAGAAAGCTTTACAAAACTGCTGCTTTTGGGGCAAAAATCTGTTCTTATCTGATTCACTCTGTGCTGGTTTTGCTGTGTGGTAGAGTTCTGTAGTGGGTGTGATGCGATTACATGTGGTGGAACACAACAAGCAGGAATAGGTGACCTGCGGTGCAGCCAGACTTCACTGAACTTAAAAAGAAGGGGCAGTAGAATGAGGAAGATGGTAAAATCTTAAGCTTACTCTTGTGCTGATGCCCCTGTCTCCCTGCATCCTGGAGGGAGCTGGATTTGCACATGTTTTTAGACTGGTTTAATTTTGAATGAAATGAGAGAATAAAATTGAACAGAACATTAACACTTTTTTTTCATACTAACAGGTTAGTTGATTGTTTAAGAGACTTTGGGCCTTCAGACTTGCAGTTGGCTTGTTTGGTATGCAAAACCCTGTGGAACTATAGTGAAAATATCACAAGTGCTGCATCCTGCTTTGAAGAAGAAGATACCAACACACTGCTAGTGCTGCTTGCATCATTTTTAGGTAAGAGCTAACAATCTCGTAACCTTTGCAAAACCAAGGAAGTATTGTGTGCATATGATGTAATGTATTTAAATGTATTTAAACAGGTTAGCGGTTCATGACACTGTGGCCTATACCCTTTCACAGCTGCTACTGTCTCCATGTTTTTCCATGCTTTTCCTCCTTCATCTCAGATGTAGGTAGTCACCATGGTAGAACTGCCTTTTTGTACTATGCCATTCCAGTCCCACTTCTGCTACTTTGCCAGTCAGTAAGCTACTAGTTTCTTTCGCTAACAGCTCTTTGCTTGTTTGACCTAACTGTCCGATGTACTCACCTTTAACTGGAACTGGGCCTCTCTTTCCCCTCCAAAGCAATGGCAGGGGTTTACAGAAGCACTCAATCAGCCAGTCAGCTGCTTGACTAACCTTGATTTTGAATACAGAGCACACAGGGCAACACAGAGAAATAAGACATTTTCCCTAATGCACTAGAGAGTTGTACACTTGTTGCTCATTGCACATGCCAGGGGCTCCGTGCATTTCCCCGTTTCCACCTACAAGCTCCTTGTACCATCCTCCTTTCCCCCTCTGTTTTCAAGACACTGCCTTGCTCCCCCCAGGCCAGGGGCTATGTTCCAGACAGAAAGACAAGTAGAGCAATGACATCAAGTGGCATGTAGATCAGCTAGATCCCATCACTGCTGCATACATTTGTTTTAAAATTGTACACAATAGTTCATCATTTCTGTATTTAGTCTTACCCCTTTATTTTATGTTCACTACTTTACTTTAGTTTTTATTATACTCATTGAGTCAGCCTTTTCCAATTGCTTTAAACAACAAATCAAGAAAAATCCAAAAGAAAGTGAGGCAAATCTTAGGTTAATTTTGATTTACAATGTTTTTAAAATTTCTTGAAAAGCTGTGTGTTATTGTTGAGGTGAGGATTGGATGGTAGTTGGGGAGACCTGCGAAGAAGTGAGATGTCCCCACAGTCTGCTATGGATGTTTCTAGACTGCAAGAAGAGGTGGTTTGTGTTTACTGTAAAGTTACTAAGTAATTTATTTGCTTTATTTTTTCCTTGCTGTGCAGTGATAGATGGTACTGTACTGTGATAAGATAAGGCATCTGTCTAAAAATACTCATTGCACAATCAATAGTGCACCTCTTAACATTTCTCTAACAAAAGCATAAACATGCTTGTTAATCACAATCATTCCTGAAAGGTCTGCCATCCAATGGCGACTGTGTATCTTCATTTTGGATTATCCTTAATGTTACTGGGTTTTTCCTTTCACTTAATAGCTGGAGGAAGAAAATGTTAGGATTCTGACACAGTACAGATTATTTGGTAACTGGAACTCCTATTAGCTTGTTCATCTGTCGGGTTTTTCCTTTCACTTAATAGCTGGAGGAAGAAAATGTTAGGATTCTGACACAGTACAGATTATTTGGTAACTGGAACTCCTATTAGCTTGTTCATCTGCAATTACAATTTTAGTTGTAGCACTTAAGGACGCTTAATTTAAGTCAAAATTTAACTTGAAGGCTAATCTTCCTCAAATTTATGGTCAGAAGAATGTCTGTACAGATGGCACTCTTAGTCATCAGATCTACTTTCTGTGTGTGTAGGGTGTCATTGACTTCTTGGCAGAGAAGAGTGCAACAAGAAACTCTGCAATGGATGGAGATGAAAGCAAGGCCAGGACATGGGATCCAAACAAGCAGCAAAGTGGCAAAACAGCCTTGATTATCAGCATTAAGGTTCTACCAGTCAGGAAGTAGGAGGCGACTTCTGTCAATTAATAGACTGTACCTAAGCCTCAGGCTCCTCTTTCCCCTCATTTGTTGGCCACCTGCAAGTTGGAGCACTGGAGCAGCAAACACGTCAGTTCACCAGTCCCACTAACCATGTCTAGCAAGAAGATAGATATAATAAAGGAGACAAAGGCGAAGAAAAAGGAGAGTGGGGAATAAAATTTCTGGAAAGAGGGAAGAGGAGACAGTGTCAGGAAGGACAGTAGCAAGGAGAGCCATTCCTTTTCTCTGCTCCTTTCCTGACCCTAGCAGTCTGAGTTGCAGAAGCAGCTCTCCTCCCCTTTCCAGGGGCGCTGTCACAGTCCATCCAGTGAATAACCTCTTCTCTCAAGGACAGGTGCTTTTTGCTGCCTTTGAGACCCTCTTCTCATTTGCTCCACTGACACCCTCTGCAGGGCCCGTCAGGCTGGCACTTCCTCACTCTGCATAGCTGCTTCAGCTACTTCATTGCAGGAGTTCCCTCAGGAGCAGCAGACCTGGGAAGTCTCAGTGCTAGGGCTTCTCTCCAGCAGTGTACCCTGTGGTGTTCGGCAGCTTGGTTTTCATGTCCCCCTTTTTCCTCCTTCCCCTTCAGGGGGTATTAAGGTGTTAACCCAATTGTCCCCTGCCTCATTTACATGTGCATGATAGGGAGATCTCAGTACACTTACAATCCTCTGGCCTCCTCTCCTGTGGGCATCCTGTCACAGGCCACTCCTGCCCTCAGGCTGTGGAGATTCTCCCAGTTCTCGTGGCACAGAGCCTGCACTCTATGCTCTAGTCCTGGCTTCTACCACACCATGAAGAAGCAGTGTGTGGGTTTGTCTCCTAGGATGACATTCATGTGTGCTCTGTAGTGAAGGAGATACCCCTGATTTCCACACAGACAAGGGGGGTTGGAGATTAGACACTCTCCAGATATGTGCCAGCATACTTCCACAGAGGAGCCCCATTCATCTGGCCCATCGTTGTTATCTACATTTCTTTGGGGAATCGTCAGTTCCAGTTCTGCACTATTCTCCTTGGTCTCGGCTCTGCCTTCTGTCCTTTCCAAAACTCTCATAGCCTACTTGCTGCAGGAGGATGTCTATATACAATCTTCTTCAATGACTTTTTGATCCAGGACCCCGCAGCCAGGGCCTTTACCCATTCCTTCATTTTATGGACCATAGGTGTAATTTCTACCTCTTTAGGACATACCTGTCTTCTGTCAGAGATAGTTAATTTGTATATGAAAACAGTCTCTGGGCTTGGTAATGTATTTCTCTCTGAGGACAGACACCAGAATCCCCCTTATCTGTCCTTTCCATGGTCCACTCCCTTTGCCCCTTTGTGGTCAGACTCATTCTGAGACTCTTTTGCCACTTTGCTGCTTGTTTGGATCTGATGTCCTGGCCTTGCTTTCATCTCCATCCATTGCAGAGCTTCTTGTTGCACTCTTCTCTTTGGAATAATTGCTTTTCCTTTCTATTGAGTTTTGAAAGTTCCTGCTTTGGAGGTATCCTTCTCTCACCACTATTGGCAAGGTTTAGCTTTTCCCGTCCTTTCATCTCTGCCTGCATAACCACAGTTGCTAGCGTTGTGGGCTCTGATATTCAGTTGGGCATCTTAGTATGGGGGACTGGCTGCCCACTGCCCTGGTATGCTAACTTCAGTGTGCTGGTATTTCAGGCATTCCAACTCTCTCTTTGCTGTAATGCTATAACTTAATCCAGTATGACATTCACAACCCTCTGCTCCTTTCAGAACACCCTCCCCCATGCTTGGGCAGAGCCCCATTTCAGAATATGGAAACTGATGCCCAGGATCTCATTCAATTTACCAGTGCACAAAATCTTTCTGATGGCCTAGAGGCCAAGTGTCTTCCATTCCTATAGAGGAAATGGCTGAGATCCTGCCATAGAGTTGGAATCAATTCCCCTCCACTACATGCTCAAAGAGTAAAAGTAAAAAGAGAAGGAAGGACACTAGCTTTGCAAAGGGATGGGATCTACCACTTATTCCCTGAGGAGCATCTAGTAATTGAAGAAATTGCCAAAATGTTGATTTGCAAATAGCTTTGCCTTGAGGCCTCTTCTGAACTGACTCAGCCAAAACTGGCATGTTGAAAAAAAACCCCACTTAGTTCTCCCTTCAGATATTTGTTCACAGCCATCAGTGGTGCTTGGTACCTGTACTGGATTCCAAGTTCTGAAGCATGTTTCTTCAAGTTCCACTGTAAGCTGCTCTAGTTTGTCATTCCTCCTCCCCCCTGTTTGCCATATTTGATAGTCAGGGCTGTTGCTGAGTAAAATGGGAGAAGAGGGACATAAGGTTACTCACCAGTAATCCTGTTTGTCATAATCCTCTTTTCCCATCCTACCTCTCTCCCAGCTCCGCTCAGGAAGCAACAGTTGAAGGCCACCTGTCTAATCTTTAATCTGCTCTTTCCTGTTTTTAAGTCTCCATAAGGGGGACAGGTTTAAATACTGTATTGATCAATCCTGCCTACTACTGGTGGATCAAGGATTTTGTTGGATAGAATTGGAGAAGACAACAACCAACCAGATTACCAGTGAGTGATTTATGGAAGAGCCAACACAAGTCTATTGAGGGCTGAGCTAGATTACTACTTAGTTTGTACATCTACACAACTGTTAGTTACATTTAATTGTAGAATCTCTTACTGTTGATAACGCTCAAACCAGAACAAGCACACCTTGGCTTCAAATTCCCAAGATGGCACTTAGAAAACAAACTTATTTGTAGACAACCATCATGAAGCCACTGAGAGGTGATAAAATAGAGAACCTCACAGTGCTATTTTTTTACTCATTTTTCTGAGCCCAAATGCATTCATGTTTTTCTATTAGAACTAAGCTTTTCAATTAGTGGTTTTTAATTTAACTCAGTTGTTTGTAAACTGTGAACATAGAACAGGTAAAAAAATTGTACATGTCCTTGTGATGATACATAGAGTTCTCTTCTTCAGAGTTGTTGACATTTTTCCCCATTACAGATGAGGAATTAGCATTGGATTACAACTTCGACAGAGATTTGAGGGACTATCACAAATTGTATTGGGAAACAGAGTTCAAGCCTGTGGCACAGAAGCTTCTCAACAGAATTCAAAGCCACCGTTCCTTCCTTCAGCCTGTAACTATTACTTCATTTTAATTTGGGGGCTGTTAAATGCACACAATGTTTGCTATTAATATATTGAAAACAAGTCCAAGTGCTCATAGATTATTTTTATATGTAGATTGTATATTTAAATATTTCTAATTCTACCTATACATGTTGGACATCATGGGGAAAATGAATAAAACTAATTCATCTCACAGCTAGACTGAAGGTTCATATACTACCACTTTACATCAATTATTTGATCCTTTTAAGCAGAGGTTTCATGAAGCTTCTGTAGTAATAAAATTCTGTTGGAGGTTTATTTGGTGGAGAAGTTTAAATTTACAGCTGAAAAAAGACTATTTGAATAATTTGCCAAACTTCTTATATTTGTTAGATTTTCTTTTTCCCCCAGTGATGGGCACATGGGAAATCTATGGCAGCAAGGAGCTATTTCATTATAAGAAAAGTGTTCTGCAGTACACTACTCCTATCTACAGACTTGGTTGTAGTACTTCTTTGCATTGTTTATAAAAATTCCATAGCAACTCATGCTTAGCTAGTATTTGCTATGTAAACATTGGAGTTTGTTCTTTCTACAAGATGCTTTTTTAAATGAAGCACAAGAGTATTTTTTTTTTTTGTTTTGTTTTTTAAATGGTGAGATGGAACTTGTCTCCCTTGCTCACAGAAAGGGGAAGTCTTTCTATATGCTCCTGGGGATTTCCCTCTTTACTTGTGAGAAAGGGGAAGCTCTAGCCTCCTATGTTAAGCTGCTGGGAGACAGTGTCTACCATCCCAAATCTTGGCTGGAGCTTATTCTTCCTCTTTACCTGAGAGAGGTATGATGAGCTTTACCCTTACCACGGGGAAGTTGGTGATCAACTATCCCAGCTTGCTCCACCACTCGTTTGGGCACAAATCTGATGGATCAGGAGCTGCCTTCTTTCTCCCCCTTTCTGTTACATGTGACTAGTCCTGGATCTAGCCTTGAAATAATGAAGGGAGAATTTATCATTATAGGACTAGTCATGCCCCACAGGAAGGGAGAGAAAAGGCTGCCCCAATCCATTGGATCAGTGCCCAAACGAGAGCTGCAGATTGCGTGGGTTTGTGTTCTATATTCCACAGTTGGCACAATGCAGCCTGGGTGTTTGTTTGGATACTTTTGGCCAGCAGTGTCCATTGGGAGTTGTGCATCTACATGTATGTCTTAGTGCCTCCAACTGGGAGCGTAGTGGGTGGCTCTCGGTTTCTTCTCATTGCCCTTTACTCATGCATTTTATCCAGTGCTGTGTAAATAGGTGAAGTTAGGTTATTGTTACAGCAGAAAGGAAATGCTGTTCGTTGTTTTTCGAGTATCGTCCCTGTGCGTGCTCCGGTTCAGGTGCTCACATGCCTATTGAGCACTCAGAGATTTCTAGTTCATTCAGCCTGTGCATGTGCCTTATGCCTCTTTGTGATTGACAGTGAGGCTATACAAGGGTGCATGGGCAAACTACCCTCAGTTCGTTCTCTACTGCCTTGGCCCAAGACAGAACACTCACGTGTCCACTCGAGCAAACTTGGTCTTTTATCTTTCTTCAGAGTCTGTTAGTTTATAGGCGTAGGTTACTGCATAATGTTCAGTAATAGTTTAGATGAGAGGACTTCTTTCCCCCATAACACTTGACAGGGGACTCCTGGTTTGCCAGGTTTCAAAAAGTTGCCTCACTTGCTGGGAGGTTATACCAGAAAGTGGCAGGCACCACAAGTGTGTCTGTTGCTGGGGGAGTCCCTCATCTCCCAGAAGTCTTCCTTCCATTTGGCCCTTATGTCATGTTATGTTCGTAAGTAGAAATAACGGGGAGAGAAAGCTCAGACTGTTGGCTGTTGAATGTTCCCTGCAACTGCCCTCTGAACCCCGTCAGGAGACCACCTCTGTACATCTGTCCCCAGACAACCCCCATCTACCTTGGGGCATGTTTTCTCTAAGTCTTTGGAGCATTTTGGCAAGACTCCTTCCACCCACCCACCCCCAAAAAAAAGAAAAAAGTGTGGACTATCTGTGAGGAGCCAGCTCAAAAAAAAAAAAAAAAAAAAAAAACCCACAAAAAACAGGTCTTCATCAAGGTCCTTGATCTCTGAGGGGACTCTTGAGGCCAAGGACTCCCCCTCCAGTACCAGCGGGCCCATGAATTCCGGTGCTCCAAGGAAAGGAAGCATGGCTCTGATAGGACATCTCTGTCCTCCACTGCGATTAGTCCTGCCATCACTGCCAAAGCACTCCAGTCAGCCATTGGTGCCGTCACTACCAATGCAAGCAGTACCATTGGAGCGTGGGATCCTAGAGCATCAGCGCCTGACATCTACACTGCCTGCAGTATGCCCATCATCGCTGGTACCGTTGCCTCCAGCTACAGTGACCTCAGCTATGAAATCCTGTTTGGTACCCAGGAGCTCTGATACTCAAAGGACAGATTTGTGTCAGGTGAACGGGCCAGTACAGAACTTCTCTCAGCACTGAAACCTTGGTCAGTGTGTGGCCATTCCATGGTACCCAGGACTCTCCTCACTGATTCTCCCGACCCTGGGAGGATATGGACTTTCAATCCATCTCCATTTGAGTGAGGTTCTCCTGCAGCCTACTTTGGGAATTGACTTTAATGCAGGGAGAATCTTGCAGGTCACCAAGCATGGTGGAACCCATCTTATATGCCACTCCTGCTTCCTTACAGACCTCTGCAATGCCATTGTAGGACCCATGGGCTGCCTATTGAAATCTGTTTAACAGACCCCGGGTACTTTCCTCAGGGAGACTAGGGCTTCATATCCTTTCTCCATCCATTCATGCTAGGAGGAGACATTTGAAGAGCAGCAGGCTAGGGCAAATGAGGAAGTCACTCCTGAGACTCCCATTTCACCACCATCAGAGGATGAAGTAGTTATGCCTCCACAACCTTCCGTGGCTGAGGATTTCACATGGTGTCAGGCCCTCATTAGAAGAGTAGCTGACACTTTGCAGATCCCTTGGAGCAGTTGAGAGATCTCCAACACAAGCTGCTAGATATTTTGCAGTGGATAACACCTCCAGAGTGGCACTACCTATTAATGAAGCTGTCTTCCATCTGGCTAAGGTGATATGGCAGATGCTATTCCACCAACCTGCATAAGGGAAGCTAAGAAGCACTATTTCTCCCTTAAAGAGTCTGACACTTTTTTCCTATCCCCCACCTAATGCCCTAGTGAAGGTTAAATTCATCAGACTAAAAGGCTGGCATCTGCATCCTGATTCAGGGCTAATTTCCCTTCCCTACCACCTCACAACGTGGCAGTATATCTAGCCCAATCTGCCCCACTCTTAACCAAACCGACTGGGCCGTGGTGGAGGGTGGACGTCCCCTCGTGAGGTGGTGATGTCCATCTCATCTCTTTCAACCCGAAATGACCACAAGGTGTTGCAGGACTTGCTGGGTAGGATCATAGGTGGCAAGTTATATGGGCTTGTGGTGCCAGGACACAGAGCTGCTGCTGCTCTGGCACTGGCTCGATCCCCCGCACCAACTACTCCCCCCTCCCAGCCTGGTCCTTCCCCTGCCCCTCTCCCACCTGGGCCGAGTTTTCCTGACCAGGAGCCGCTCCTGGCCCCAAACAGCATTGCACAGTAGCCACTTCCCCTTCCTAGCTCCACCCCCTCCCCAGTGCCCAGCCCACATGATATGGGCCCAGTTCCATGGCCAGGAGCTGCTGCTGGCCGGCACCACCAAAAATTATACACCCTGAGGCCCATGGACAGGATGGCTGATATCCTGGAAATTCCAGTAGAAGGGGTTTAGGAAAAATCATGCAAGCTCCTGGACATCTTGTGATGCTCACTCATGAGGGGCTTTTAGAGCCAGTTAACTTGTTTTGGCAGACATGTTGATTCACCAGCATCAAAAATGACGACTGCTACTATCAAACGCTTTCTGAGGGCGCCATGAGGAGATCTCAGGAATCCCTAAGAAAGGAATCCCAAGAGAAGGACCCAGTTTTCTCTGTACTTAAACAGCTGTCTTATTCAGGGAAAGTCTCAGTAACAAGTAACGGACCCTGCAACTCCACACTTCTCTAGGACTACAAGCAAACAAAGTCAGTAGTAGCTCCTACTCCTACGATGGCGCTTATGGGGCAGTTTTGGACTCTGACAGCAATAACTTGTCTCCTCATAGAACAATTCCAGTCCATAGTAGATCGGACCAACTACCTGCAAGTTCATCCCAAAATACCTTTAAGAATTTGTCTCAAACTCCTGGGGCACAGGGCCTCCTGCACATATGTAACAGCATACCAGACTTCACCTTTGCTAACTGCAGGGGGGATTGAAGTCTGTTAGCTAACTAGACATCAGCTGTGGAGGACAGCGAGTATCCCCACCATCATCATTAAACTATTGGAAAGAGCCTCAAAGTATGCAAGGGAATATCCTTCTCTCCACCACTGCCATCAAAGACTCTGGTGACAGCTATCCACACAATAGGATGGGGAACCCCCATAGACAATCTTCAAACATATGGGATGTGGACATCTCAAGAAGCCTCCCTTCACATACTTATCTTGGGGCTAAAGGCCATAATTAGGCATGCAGTTTTCCTCCCAGTTCTAAAGGGAGTGACCATTCAAATCATGATGGATGACACTACAGCCATTTTTTGCACAAAAAACAAGAGGGTGCAAGATCTACCTCTGTCAGGAAACTGTAAGCCTCTCTCCCCATCACAAAATCACTCCAATAGCCATACACTTGCCAGTGTTGTAGAATGTGCTGCCAGATCAGTTCAGCCAAGAGTTTACAAATGACACATGTGGTCTTGTCCAAGGCATTCACTTATCAGGTGGGGTCATCCAACCATAACAGTGTTTGCCACCAAACACCACAAATGTCAAAGTTTGCTCCAGGGGAGGGCAGAGTCACAGAGCCATCTGATGCATTTTTGATCCCTTAGCTCCAGGCATCCTCTGTGTTCACTCTCCAAGTCCATTGAGTAACCTTAGATCTCATCTGAAGTTCTTACCAAAGGTAGTCTCCATCTTAACCAACACACCAGTCTGTTTTTCCTAAAGCCACATTCCAAGAAACTTCATCACCTTGATGTTCTCAGAATTCTTTTTGTACCTAACTCAGACTAAGTCCTATATGGTATCCCCCCAGATTACTTGTAGCGTACAGGGATAGGGCAAAAGGTCAGGCCATATTAACACTGATTCTCCCACTGGATTTCCACATGTATTAAACTGTAGTGGGTCTAAGTTGGCTATTTCTCATCAATGAGAGTGACAGCTCACTCTGAGTTTAGACAACTTCTGTAGCTTCTTATACTAAAGATGCATAGGACAGCCACCTGATGGGGGGAGGAGTTCAATGCATATGTTTAACCCAGCGTTACTCAGTACCCAAGATCTAATCCTAACTTTGGTAGGGTTGCCTCATATTCATTATTTAGGCAAACTCCTCTCACTCGCCTCGTGATCTAGGTCACTGCTTGTGAATCACCAACAGTGGAATATATAGGGACAGGCACTTAAAGAAAGTTACTTACCTTATAGTAACTGCAATTCTTTGTGTTGTCCCCATATATATTTTCCATGATCCACCCTCCTTCCCCACTAGTGTTGAATATATATATTGGCAAAGGAACTGAGGAGCGACTGGGGGTGCCCTGTCCTATATGCCCACAGGCACAAGGACATTCAGGGCATCGGACGCCCCTCCTCCCCCCCAACCCAACATTGCTGGACAAAAGAATCCAAATTTAGATGCATGGGGTCTGCGTGCACCATCCATGGAACACTGATTGAAAACACATCAAAGAACTACGGTTTAAGGTAACTACTTCTTGCATCAGGCTAGAATTAAAAGGTTTTTGTTTGTTTTTTAAATAGCTCCCTTTACTGTCTGCCTGAACATTAAGGACAAGAAGCTTGATGGTATCATAACCAGCATATAAAACAATGCAGTGTAGAGTAATGCTTGAAAATGTGAGAGAGGGGTTGGGAGTGACATTGTTTGGAATATTATTGAAGGATCAGTGTGTCTTTGGGCAGTGGGGAACAGTACCTGTTAGATAAATCTGCCTCTGTTTGCAGCTTTCCGTGCACCACTGTAACAATTTTTCAGAGCAGGACTAACCCCTTTGTCTTTACTGCTGTCTAGAGTTAGACACAGTTAAAGTTGAATTTTAGGAATTGCTCTTTAAAGCCAAGTTCTTATTATATGGGTTTTGGAACATCAAAATCTTGTTGAGAGGAAATAGCAGATGCTTCCTGTTAGTTACAAGTTTGACAGTTTATTAATCTCTCCCTCACACCATTTTAGATGATAATTTAGTCTTTGGGCTGTAGCATCTAAGCTATTTCCAGAAGATTCCTACTCCCCTAAAATGGGCTTGAGTTTTCAACTGAAATCCAAGTATTTAATTAATGGGATAAATCAGAGAATAAATAGATGTAAATAGTATAATAAATATAACATAGATTCTATAGACTCAGAGTCCTAAACTTTGAGGCCAGAAGGGCCTCTGACCACCTGCACATTGCAGGCCACAGAACCCCACTTACCCACTCTTGAAGTAGACGCACAACCTGTGATTGAGTTACTGAAGTCCTCATGGAGTTTGAGGGCCAGGATCAGAAATGCATCTTCCTTTTTGTAGGGCCCTGCCCTGCCCATATCATTACACTGTTTTAAAGAACAGTCATCATCTCACTAGACCCATAATATTTTATCCTCAGCAAGAGTCAGCTTGATCTAATTAAATGAGCACTAAAGGGCTGGGAGCCAGAAATCTTGTTTTAGTTCCAGCTTTTGCCACTGAGTTGCTCTACAACGTGGTAAATTGCTGTCTCCTTTTCCCAGTTTGCAACACGAGGATTTCATAACCAATCACCATACTCTGTAGGTAGGTAATAGTTGTAGAACACTGCATGTATTTGGTAAATAAGTTGCAGGAACACGTTCAAGAAGAGCTTGACATTACTCTCCTATGTACAGTACTATAGATAGTGGGGACTTTCTAAACCTGACAGCATCTGGCAGATTATTCTTCAGTGACATACATGGTGAGTCAAGAGTTTACTAAATGAAGAATGGTTTAATTGATTAACAAATGTATTTTCTATCTTCACCCAAACTAACTTGTTTTTAATCTGTTCTACCCAGGAAAGGTTCTTTGACTAGTTTGTGGTTACAACACAAGTTCTGGAACTAGACTCACTAGAGGTCACTAGTATTTTGTACCTTTGGGCTTAATCCTTTTGGAAACACTTAAGGAGCTGGCAGTTTAAGATAGTCGGGTTGGAAAATCTCTTCTCATAGGTCAAGAGGGGGAGCAGAGTCAAGGAGGGAACAAAGAAATTTGCTGGAGTGGGTTTGAGCAAGCAGACCAAAGAGATAAAATGTTTACTTGAGTGATTTGTATTCAGTACTACTACACATTTTTTCTAAAATTAATCATCCCCCTCAATCTGATCAATTATGAATTAATAATATAATGAATAATTAATAGGGAGGAGGTTCTGTGAACTTCACAAGTTATAGTAGATTTACTCAGCTGTCTCTGTCAAAGATTGATACTTAAGTGTATCTGATATTGGAGTAGGTGGGTAAGTAGTTTAAAGCAACAAGATAGTGTTAAATGAACAGATAAAAAAAGTTGCTATCCTTTATTTAAAAAGACCAGTAATACTGACTTATTTCCAAAGCAATTCACTCATAACAGGTTTCATGTATTCTCTGAAACCAACTGTATATTGAACATAAGCATTTTCATGTTCTGATTTACTAAAAAATAGTTGTTGTTTAGCTTAGTTACTTAAGCAGCTGCAAAATCATTAAGACCAGCATTGGGCTTGTGATACAATGACTGTTTGGCAGTCTAGAGTAACATTCCCATATCTTAGCTAGCTCCTAGAAACAAAAAAAATGCAGAACAACGAAGTGGGCAGCGGTGACAGAAAATGGTCATCCTTGGAAACCAGGGTAAGGGGCTATTCAGCATATCATGTAGTAGACACTTTATTGATAAGTTTGAGGGCTGAATTTCCCATCCCCTCCCTGCAGGAAGACCACTGCACCTTGAATTCCACCGAAGGATTCTGAACACATTGTCCTACAGCATGTTTTTCTTTAAGGCAATACTACAGTAAGAAATCTGTTACTTTCAATATTGTCAGTATGTCTTGAAGAAAATTAGTTCTGATTTTTAAAAAGATGCTAAACAAGGAGGCATGTTTTTTTTAAAACCACACACAATGTAGGCTCAGATTATCGCAGTGCTCACTTTCATTTATAGCTTAACTGGAACAGCCAGTCCTAGTTCATTCCACCAGCACCAGGATTTTCTAAAATTCTATCAAAAGCAGAAGTCAGGTTTTGCAAAATTCTTCTTATGCTCCAGTTCCTGTTGTGTTTACCTTAATAAAAGACTTATGTATTTATCATCTGCTGTATTGCCACAAGGTCATGGTTTCCTGTGCTGTCTAAAGCCCAATACAGTGAACAGGCAGCACTTTTGCACAACTCCATCCTTTCAGTCACTGCTCAATGGCAGCAATGATAGTCCAACGATGAAGTAGCTGAAACTAAAGGAGTTATGGGAGAAGTCTCTTTATTTTAGCTACCATTGGACCTGGTGCGTAGTCATTTCCCTCTATAGACTGTATCTGCTGAACATTCCATCGTCGTTAGTCAGCCAAAGGTATCAGGTCATATAATGAGTAATAGCTCTCAGAGCATAAAGTAGTTCAGCTTGCATCCGAGCTTCTATAAGAAGCAAATTAACATGAACCTTAAAAAAAAAAAAAAAAAACCCAAAGTTAAGTCACAGATAGGGATAGCTCTCTCCCTGCCAAAGAGCTTGTTGGAGAGGAAAGATTTCCAACAAATGCTGTGTGGTGCTATAGGTGCAGGGCAGCTTTTAAACATTTTCAAAGGGTCTTTGGGAATGACAGAAGCGAAGGGCAGGAATGGGGTGGGGTGAAAGCATCAGTAGGTGTGGTGGGTCTGATGCTATCATACAGAATGACGTTATGACAACAAAATGTAAGTTTTCATTTTAAACAAGTTTCTTGGCTCCATGGTTGTAAATAAAAGCTTGAAGACAACTGCATGTAATTAATATCTCTGCAGACAGATTCAAATAGTGCTGATAGATGTAAATGACACCATAAGTATCAATAGGTGCTAACCTGAAGATCTGCTACTTAAGGGAGAATACTTCCCAAAACCACCATAAGAGAGAATTTTATGACTCTCACGGCAGCTGGGATTGATCTGCACAAGGGACATGTACTTTTCTGGTGGGGCATGAAGGGCTGCTGCTCCTAGGGCAAAAGACAGTCCCATACCATTGCCCTGTGGGGCATGGACCATAATACTAGGGATAGGCCACAGGTAGCCCCTTGTCACAACGACCATGGAATTGATTTTCTCTAGGGCTAATTAAGAACCTTGTTAACTAAATTGTGCATACCAATAAGTAGTTTAGCAACTTATCTATTTCCCTCTACACAAGTTATGCTTATTGGAAAGCATATTCAACACATTTATTCAATAGAAGGGAGATCTAAATAATATCACTGAAGCACAACGATTCTCTGATTGTCATAGCATTTAACATTATTATAGTACGCTGTGGCCACTAGCATTGCTACCAAATCTACTGAACTACTCATAATACATGCAAGACTGTACCTTCTCAGAGTGTTTGAACTGCCTCCAGAAGCTATCATACATTCTTTTTGTGGTTTTTTCAGGCGTGCAAACCACATTTTTGATGTAAACTTTAAAGCTGCGGTCCAACAACTGATTAATTTCACCATAGTCATAATCATCATATCTGTTCAGAAGTGAAAGGAAGATAGTTTAAGTGAAATACTAGGATTGTGGAACAGGAAAATGAAAGTATGTTTCAAACTATTGTACAAAATTAGTTACTCTAGCTGTGAACAGAGACGTACTTTCTAGAAATCTGCTTCTCTAACCCACTTAAGTAGAGCCTTGGTCCTGCATTAAATGGCTTTTCTTTCATCAGGAAGGAAAAAAAAAGTGATAGTAGCAAATAAAGATGATGTGACCAACCTTATTCCAAACATACAATGGATATAGTTCCAAATTGCACGTCTAAGCATGGAGGTATCCACATCTTTGTGCATGGCCATTGTATTGTAAGTCAGATTGTAAGCAATATGAAACTTCTCATCAATTAGCTGCCCCACATCTGGGTAAAGACGATTAACCAAGGAATAGCCATGGTCCTCCCAGGAATAGTCCTTAAAATAAAGCAAGACTTGACTGATTACACATTTCACACAAGCACCTTTAAGGTCTAGCACTTCAATTTCTTTTATCAATTATAATCACTATAAATGTATTGCTTGAGATAAGTGCTTATTTGTAAAATAAAATTTTAAAAAACACTCTTGTTCCCTGGGCAATAGTTTTCACCAAAACCTGTCACTAGTTCTAAATAATTGGTAAAACATTGATTGTACAGTGCATTTTCTGATGCTAGTTACTGATTATTTTTCTGTTACCTGAACACGGAATGTAGGCACATGCATTCCATGTCTGGAGAAGTCTTTATACCCATAGCTCGTATCCTCAAAGTGGCGAGATACATCTCTTGTCAGTGCTGATTCCTCATCCTCTGTTAAAGAGAACCATCGGAGTTTCACAAATTAATTCAGGCATATTCCAGCAAGAAAACCAAAATGAAAGCGCATTTGTGAAGCTATTATGGATTTTCTCTCTCCCTCTCAACAGCACAATAAGTCAAAGACAGACCTCCCACTCTACTCTCCCCCTCGCTTCACTCCCCTCCCCCAAGAAACAACTAATACAGAGAACTCTGGCAAAACTAGGTTTCCTAGTAGTACTGAAAGTTAGTAATTTATGGTAGCACCTGAGACAGCTAGGGCAATTTCCTGCAATATCCTTGGGAAATCTTACTGAAATAATTTTACGTATCTTTGGGGTCAGTTGTATTAAATGGTATTATTGTGGGCCAGGACTGTTTGTAACCTCTCAAGAGGGTGCGATGTGAGACTTAGAAGTTCAAATAATGTCCAAACAAGAATTGACTTAACCACCATTAAGTGGTTTTCCTGGGGAATATCTAGGGAGAGTTGAATGCAAATTTCCCTACGCCTGTTATGAAAAAAACCTAGACTTTTGAAGCAACACTCTGAGGAGAGCGTCTTTGTCTGCTGATTACCTGTTACCACAGGCCCAAGGTGTATAAAGAAACTTGTTCTGCCCAGCCTGGGTTCTGGTTCTAAATCTGAGTCAGTTACAAACTCGTAACCACAGGGAAACCCAGTTATCAGTTTGAAGGACTGACACCTACCACAGCCTGAGGTTGGAGCTGTGGTGATCTCTGGTAAGCTTTTAAGATGCATGTAGGTTCTTTTAATGTTTTTTTTTGTAATGCTTTCACCTTAAGAATAAATGTGCTTGCTTAGAAAGAATGTTGTGGTAATTTGTAGTACAGCTGTTCATAGCCTTCAGAGAGAAAGCAAAGCACAGACGTTGGCCTGTTTAGGCAATCTGGCTTACTGGGAATATCACGGTGCAGGCAGGGAACGGTGCAACCTGGAAAATCCCTGATCAGGAGGGAGAGAAATGTGGATCTCCGCTCAAGAGAGGGGATGGCTGAGGAGCCAGATGCCTAAAGTGGGTGCACTCAAGCAACCATGGAGGGAGAACTCTGGTGCAGTTGCCTCTATGGTGACAGCACCCAATGTACCAGTCCTTTCCAGACATTCAAACCACTAGTCCAAAGATATTGGCTCTACAAATTTATCCTCTGCTTATCAGAATTCTTCTCTGGATAAGCGACCAAGGCAGCAGTGAGATAAGTCTGGTTTCACTTACAGACAGAATCTCTGCACTCTTTACAGTACACGCAACCTCTTTAGACTATCTTTAAAGGTTCTGGATATGTACAGCCTAGTACAGCTGCAAGAGTATGGATTTCTAGGTGCAATTCCTTGATGGAAAAATCCAGTTTCTTTCATATGTACAAAACCCACAAGTATCAAACATCTTGCTTCTACTTTTCTCAGAAACTGAAGGGTAGTAGTGAAATATTTGTGGATCAAAAATTCAGGGAAAGAGCTCTAATCTTACAACCCCCATTTTAATTTGGAGAGAATTTCTATGGAAGACATTAGGCTTGTAGTAGACTAAATACAATCTATATTTCCCTAAAAAACTAAAACACCCCACATTCAGTTGTGCATATCTGTGCTTAATATTTGCTACTGTCGTTGAGGTAATTGCATTTTACGTCACACTGTGTAAGAGAGTAACTGAGTTGCATTTTCTTACCTGTTGAAGGCAAAATTAAAGTTCCTTGTGAAGATATGGAGTTTGTTAGTGGACATTATGGGTATGTTTAAAACATGCCACACAACTTGGCACCTTCTTGCTTTTAAGGATTTTTCACACTCCTCTAACCTTAATCCATTTTAAATAATTTTTGTTTGTGCAATATAACATAAAATACTTTAACACTTTAACATCTACTGATTACCAAAAAAAAAAAAAAGTGTTGATTTCTCCAACACAGTTAAGTCTAAAATAGTCACCACCGATGTATTTTTACCTGAACAACACACAAACATGCTTTCTCTCTTCTCTTTTTCAAAACGCGTGGCCATCTCCTCTTGGCTGGCTTCTTCTTCATCTCTGCACTCCTGTAGCTGCTTCATTTTCTCCATTAGTGCTTCAACTTCACAGAAAGATTCTGTAGTCTTAAAATTAAAACATGTGCACACACTTTATTGCTCTAGATACCAGAACATGACAATTGTGACACAGACTCTCAAGGCAAAAAGTTTAAAGTTAAAAGCTAAAGCTCATATACTCTGGCCTTGATTTGCATCTTATCTTTTCAATTATTTTTAAAAAAATATTTTCTAGAAAGACCAGAATTCCTCTTCGGTAAAGATATATGGATCTAACAGCTCAGGTGTGATTTTATTAAAGATTTAATCCCCCACTTTTTAAATAAAATTATAAGTCAAAATAAATAATTTCATGACGACTCTGGGTACTGTTCAAATAATAAAAACACATTTAATTGGATCAATATACAGTAAAAAGGAACGCCAAACAAAACTCCCCCAGGCCACAGCAAATAAAATCCTCATCTTCAATTTTCCCACCTTTGCTCTATTAGTCCTCCATTTCCTCTCTACCTCACCGAGTATGCCTGTTTGTTCAGGAAAAGCTTGGGTTAACAGGTGTCTTGTATTGTGCCCTTATGGTCCCCAAACCCAGACTCTTATCAAGACAGTGAGAGGGCAGTTCCAGAGTCAGGAACTCACACTGAAAATGCCTGCCACCAGATGTCTTCTCTGGATATCAAGGTCTTCAAGAGTTGACCAGCACCCAAGCTTGAGACTGACTTTTAACTGCAAATCGTAACCGGCTGGAAATTACTGCAGATCATGGACCACTAGTGGGCAAGACATACCGCCTAACAAAGGCGGTCAGAAGATTCTGAATGGTCTGTGGGTATAGAGTTCGGGTCTCTCATAAAAGGAAAAGGTGTCCATCCTTCAGCAAAGCACAGATGAAAAAAGGAACATTGGTGTCTGCTGCTATCTGGACATTCAGAAGCTACTGAGGGACTAACTGAACCCCCAGTTTGCCAATTGGAATGATAAATAGAAGGCAGACACCTTCAACTGAGGGCAGAGAGAGTACTTCTGGTTGCTTTCCCCACCCTATCATTT
Organism: Mesoclemmys tuberculata; assembly: GCA_007922155.1. Taxonomy (NCBI): domain Eukaryota; kingdom Metazoa; phylum Chordata; order Testudines; family Chelidae; genus Mesoclemmys; species Mesoclemmys tuberculata. Next base: position 54,013,073 of record ML675604.1, on the reverse strand, counting down.
CAGTTTGATCTAAAGTTTAGCTTTAGCCAGCTAACTCTCATCCAACCTCATCCAGATTCTGGATAAATCACTCTATCATGCCACTAAGATTGGACGAAATGGAGTACAGAACTAGATCTCATCCACTTATTGGATTAATGCAGAAAAACCACATTATGAACTTGTTAGAATGGGAGATTGTTATTTGCTCAAACTACTAAATGGTAACAGATCTTACTGAAATGCTTCCGGCTGGGCTGACATGAGTTTCATCCACTCCGTGGTTGCCATTTGTAATATCACAGATGCAATAGTTACTGACAGAGGGGAGCTTGAAGGTATGGCCACCCTCACAATGAATTTCTGGGCTGATTCCACAGCCAAATGTGAAAGAAGCAAGTGAATGGTAGTGTGTAAGAAGAACAACTGCGTGGATCAGTTCTGCCAGGGACCAACTATGCTCTTCTGTCTTCAGAAGTTGCTTTAAAAGAAACAACACAAGATTTAAAAAAACAAAAACACAAAACTGTATTGGAGGCTCAGAAACTTCATCAACCTAATCAGCCTAGTCCCACACAATTTTTTATGCAATAGTCAAGAAGCCATTCTTCTAGAATTCAAGCTCTCTCGTTATGTCCTTCCTCAGTAAACAAGAAGCTGCACAGACAAATGCACAGTTTACCCTCAAAAAGGACTAAACAGAGATTGATATTAGGGGTCAAATATGCAGGTAAACAGGTTAGGAAACAATTAGCATTATAATTATTAATTTCAAGTGACTAACTCTCCCTGCACTTCCCTGCTATCCCATAACATTGCTATAATCAATCTTTGTATTTCTGGTTTTATTACTGATAGGCCATTGACAGAAGGAGGGAGTTGTGGTAATGGAGTCACATGAGTAAGCCAAACTAGCAGATTACTTTTTTTTTGCCAAAAAAATAGCACTTGGATCAGTTGAAGTGTCCTCCTTTTTCTTTCAGGTTTCCACGAAAGTCAGGCTGGCTGGTTTTCAATTTCACACCGTTACTAAAACAATGCTGCTACTCAAACCTTCAAATTCAGCGCACACATTCAGAAATTGCATGGTTTTAATCCCATTTCTGCAATCTTGGAAAGCCCCAGACAGCTCCTGGCAAATAAGCTGCCTAAAGAAAGTCTGGGGGTGAAACAGGGCTCATGAGTCCATCATCCCCAGTGGCTCCACGTGGGTGGAATTCTCTGTGGCTGACAGGATGCTTTAAACCCCAGCTTCCCCTTCAGACAGGAATGAGTGGGAGGCTCTTGGCCTTCGCAAGGAATATGCTCCTTCCCCTCCCTGCAAGACCAGTCTCTCCCTCCCCACCTGGCATACGTTTCTTAGAGAAAGTAGCACACTCTCTTTCTCCTTCCTTTGGTTACAGAAAAGCAGCAGCAGCAGCAGCAGCAGCAGGAGGAGAAGCTGCTCTGAATAGCAGCTGTCAGGCAGGAGGGCAGAGAGTGGCTTTAGAAGGACAGCATTATCCTTCAGGTTACTGCTTCTATTATTTTTATATATAAAATTTGCTTTTAAAAATTGCTTAGGTTTAAGTGCCATGGAATAAGAGGCATGTGTACATTTTAATGCACATATACAGTAAACTCTAGGTTCAGAATAGAGAGTTTTCAATAATTCGGTTGAAAATGTGCTGATCTTCTCCTGTTCTAATGCCCTAGCACCATACTGAAAATACTCCGTGCATGAGAAATGTAGAATGATTTTGTTTTAAGATACTTATCTGAACATGCACACTCTACTTTTACGTCTCAAGTGGGATCACTCAGAGCCTCAGACATTTTAAAAGTCAGTTCCACGCAGCCCCAAGTAGAAACTGCACAATCACAGGTGCTACATGCCAGTGACATGCCATCACAGTTTAAGTAACACTTCCATCCTACTGAGGGTTGTATCTCAGGGCTGCCAAAGTCATGCTATGATACACTAACAACGTTCCTCCAAAGTACCAGTAGAATGGCTTTCTGAAGAAGAACTCTACTTAGCAAGATGAGACCAGTAATTATTTAGAGTTTGTGATTCGCCATGTCCATAATTATTACAATGTTTCAGCTACGAAGTGTCCTGTGGTTTCATAGTTATCTAAATTATAAATAAAACAACTGGAAAAAAAGAAAAAATTCCTTCTCATCCCCAAGAAATGTAGATTGCATTTAGAGTAGTGAGGATGCGTAGGATGTTGCACAAGAGAACACTAACCTCAATATGCTCTTTGGTGATAAGCCAGGGTCGATGAGCCAATACTTTATTCAATTCTCCTAAATTTTGCAGTTTATGAGGTGCATTCTCTAGGCCATTCAGCCATTTGGGGTCTCCTCCAACATGAAGGAAGTCGTTAACATGGAGGTTAACTAGGTAGGAGCACTGATGTCTTGCTGCAGCCTAGAAGGAAGAAAAACTATAATGCAGAAGAATTTTTGCAAATTAACTCCTTCTAATGACATGAATCATCATTACAATATACAAGTTTGCAACATTTGAAATTAAAACAATTTATGATTAATATAGTAGATGGTTTCAATTATTCCTCTTAAGACTATAAACTGAACTATTTTCATTCATATTCACCATAATGTTTTGATTTTGCATCTTTAAAATCTAATCTAAAACTGGCTTGTGGGATGCTGATTCTAAAGTTCTGTCTGTACAAGCCAGAAAACCTGGCACTTTTCCAGTAAGGAATGTAATTACACATGGTTTACTCAAAGAATAACCATTTCCACTGCTTGTTTAGATAAGGCTCAGAGTTTCAAGATAACTTAAATAGACAGACTGCGCACTGGCACAATGAAGACTACAACTGACACCTGTTACAGTTAATTATGGCACAATTCTGGGACCTAGCAGAAAATTTATTTGGAATCTGAAGATTCTGAAATATTGACTGAATGGCAAAATTATTTATATTGAAGTGTACTGAACAAGACACAGAGTGTTAAAAACCTGGCTTTAGAAAAAACAGGTTTGAGGTATATAGGAATCTGATGGCAAAATAATTTTCCTACTTGTATGACACCAAGATTATTTTTTCTCCTCCCATTCTTTCTGAAAGTATCAGCATTTAGACCATAAGCACTGATCTCATAAAACTGTATTTGGAAAAGAAAACAAAGATAGTGTTCTATAAGCCATAAAATACTCCAGGTAATTATTCTGGCATTTCCTCTAACATGTGGAAAGGCCTCCCCCTCAGCTGAAACAACAAAACCTAGCCAAGATCTGTTGTTAAAAAGAAAGTTGCCAAAATGGCTATTTTTGCTTGCTGCTCTGCACTCCAACATACCATTATCCCTATGTAGTGTCGGTAATGAAGAGGCAATGGACCATCCATCTGCAATAGATAGTGCTGAGTTTTCAGAAAGCTTTCTAGATACTGCGGGTGGAAAACCATCACTAAGGTGATGTTGTCCAAACGGCCCAAAACAGCAAAAGAATCTGCAAACAATGTATGCATCTGGGCATCTTCATTTCCCACTTGAAGAATCTGTTTGAATTAAAGAGACGGCTTTAGGAATGTTTTCCAAAACATCAACAAAATCATCATTAAATATTTACATCACATAGTTCTCAGAGGCCCCAATTAGGTTTTGGGGACCCATTCTACTCAATGAGAATCTAACATTAACTAGGATTTCTAAAGAAACTTAATAAAGTATGAGGGGCATGTGACATTTTCAGGTGCAGCACTGAAACTCAGATTGCATTTAGGCAATAAGAATACTTGTATCTTCAGCAGGGTCACACACACTACTCTTGGAGCATAGCCACTGTGGAAAACAGCAGCAAACAAAGCTGAGTGCAGTGAGGGGTAATCATGGTATATATGAAAGGGGTAAATGCTAGCTAAGAAAAAAAAGTTAAGAGCTACTTGGGTACCTGGCAATAAATAGTGGGAATCCCAGGATTAAGATTTTAAACTTCCCAGAAAACAGACCACAGTCACGTCAATAAATTATTTGGTTAAACCAGTCTCTCCTGCTAATGGAATAGCACTGAGAGCGCTCAGTCACAGGCTCTTTGAGCTGAAGGAATGCTGAATGTCTGTTTATTTGAAGAAATGGTAAGAGTTCATAAGAAAAAACAACAATAATCACCAGAACTAAGGGATAGAGGCTCCTCTGGACCCTTTTGGACCAGTAAGAGGACCCAACCCACATTTGAATAATGCAGATGGCACAGGACAAGCAAGTATCATTACAAAAAACAATTCTGCATTGATTTGTAAAATATAGTTGTGTAAAGGCACTATAAAAATTCCAGAATTCCACATGGCTATTACTGCTTTCTAATTTAGCAGAACCATTGGCAGTATCATGATGATTTACTATGATCAACAGAGAGCAAAATATTTGCAGATCAACAGCTGTTCTAAAAATCACGTGAGTCCTAAATGACTTTTCCTTAAAAGCATACAGTTCACTGTGTATTTGCAAACAACATACCTCCTTCTCTGGGATGAATCTGCTTGGTCCATGTCCCAGTGGTCTAGGAATTCTAATTCCAAGTTCCTAGAAAAGAAAATTACACCATCTCAGTTTTCAGCTATAAACATTTCAGTTGTGGTTTCAGAGAAGGAAAATAATTCACTATTCAAACAGAGCTGTGCTTGTTTTAGTGGTACACTCTGTACACATGCAGTTATTTTTCTGCACATGCTTCAGAACTAACCATACTTGTTTACAGTATATCATAATGCGCTGGTTAAAAACAATAAAAAAACCCTGCTTCACTGAAAACCTTCATTTTGCATAAAGTACTTGGCAGAGTGTCCAGAACAAGGAGTTCAGTACATAGCAGCCAGTCATGTGATTGTGTCACTGATGCAAAATGAGATTGATGCATGTTTGCACATCTGAAGTAAACCAGCATACGAATCTCTGTGCATCTGTCAGGAAATGAAACAGCTGTAACCTTAACCTAATTGTTTTTTTCAACTTTAGAGATGTGTGAGAATCACTAAAGGTATCTGCAAATAAGTTTTTCTTTGCTTGCTTTTTAAGAGAAGTTAATTAGCTGTTTAAGTTGACAGAAAGACCTCAAAAAGAACAGTTTACCACAAGACTTTTGCTGAAACACAGATACCTTATCTCAGTAATTAAGAGATTCAAGTTCTCCATATCACAATCGTTGGTTATTTTCATTCTACCTTCTCAATTGAAGGAGGCTTCATATTAAGTCTGTTGCACCTTTGAATTCTGGGGCCTAGTTATCCTCTCAGGATCCAGGTAACAACCATGCACTTCAATGGGAATTACTTAGACCTTCTCAGGGGAGAATGGGGCTCCTAGAAGTCAATTGGTTTTATCTAAAAACAGTGATTCTCAACCAGGGGTATATGTACCTCTGGGGTTATGCAGAGATCTTCCAGGGGGTACATCAACTAATTTAGATATTTGTCTAGTTTTACAACAGACTACATGAAAAGCACTAGTGAAGTCAATAAAAACTAAAATTTCACACAGATAATGACTTGTTTATACCCCTCTATATACACAATACTTTGAAATGAACGTACAATATTTATATTCAAATTGATTTATTTTATAATTATATGGTAAAAATGAGAAAAAGCAATTCTTCATTAATAGTGTGCTGTGACACTTTTGTATTTTTATGTCTGATTTTTGTAAGTAAGTAGTTTTTAAGTGAGATGAAATTTGTACAAGACAAATTAGACTCCTGAAAGGGGTACAGTAGTCTAAAAAGGTTGAGAACCACTGATCTAAAGTAAGTTGCTGCCTAAACTTTCCTTTACATGCAGTGAACTTACACAAACAGAAATATCATCCAAATACAAGAAAGAAAAAAAAAGAGCAATAATAAGCAAGCCTGGCATTTGTGGCTTGTTTATAACAGTCTTGATTTGTCTGGGAAAAGGAAGTAACTATCCATCAATTAGAGTTCCCAAACTTTTCCCTAACAGAAGAGAGCTAGAAAATCTTCAAACTGCAATACTGACCCTTGTCCATGGTACCCATTTGTGATCTCAAAATTCTATTTGTCTAATGTGCCTCTTATTTCTTAAACCCGATGCTTTCAATTCTTGAGTAATACTTGGATAAAGGGTGATCTAAAAGCTGTCCTTACCATTAATGTTTTCTAAACTTACATGGAAGGGTAAGGCTTGTGATGGAGCCTTTTCCTATTGCAGGTCACAAGGTTCAAAAACATGTTACGCTTGTCAACTAGATCTGTAATACAATATGTGTAAGAGTTGGGTTGAATTTATAGTCTCAAAAGAATTTTACTCCACAGAGGCCAACTACTTGTCCTGGTCACCGTACATTGGTAAATTAAAGAAAGATCTTACATCCGAGTGACAAGGGGACAGGGGGGTTGTCTTTATGTAACATTTAATTTAGCAGATGTCTCCAAACCTAGCTGCCAACTCATACACAGTAGGAGAAAAGTCTTAGTTTAATTCTTGGAAAGCTGAGTTTTAATCTTTTCCCCTCCCAGAACAATTGCAGGAAAAAAGCCTCAAAGTTCTATAACCTGAGACTCATAACCTTACTAATTTATTTTACTTTATGGAGTCTAAAATTTATCAAAAAGTCCTGACCGTCAACTTTCTGGTCCCCTCATACTTTTTAAATAATGTAATAATTATGCTACAGGAAGAAGGTTAAATTAAAAACCAGCTATGTAACTAAGCACTTTATGTACTGTACCTTTTTAAAAGGCACTACAAGGAAAAGGAAGGATGGCTCTGTGGTTAGGGAGCCAGCACAGGACTTGGGAAACCTGAGTTCAAGTTTGCTCTGGCACAGACTGTGTGTGTGACCACTGAACAGTTAGTGTCTCTGTGCCTCAGTTGCCATGTGTAAAATAAAGATAACAGCACTCCCCCCCCTCACAGGGGTGTTTTGAGAATACACACACTAGAGATTGTAAGGCTCTCATGGGGCAAAGTGTATAAGTACCTAAGATAGGCAGATGTTATTTAGACCTTAAATTGTGTACTTAAAAAATCAGTTTCCACTCAATATTCATCACTGCCTGTATTCAATGTTTCAAATATTACACTGAGAAGGTAACAATTTCAATCTCTTACTAATTCTTAGAATGCTCCCTTTTTCATAAAGACCTTTCCTGTAGCTCCATCATGCCACTCCATTCTTAGCAGCTCTTCATCATGCCATCTTTTCCACCACATTCAGTTCAAGCATCCTCTCCTCACCTCCACAACTGTCTCCTAGCCATTTTGTTCTCTTATCCATAGAAACCCCTCCCACTCTAATAGTAAGGTTACTACCTTCTCCTCCTTCAAATCCCTCCTCAAGATGCAAATCTCCTCTGATGACATGATCATGTTACTCTGAGTTCTTTGGGATAAGGACTGTGTTTGTTCAGCACCTAGCATAATATAACAACCATGACTGGGGCCTTTGGGTGCTACTCTAATAAAAAAAAGCAATGGTAGCAAATTTCTTCATCTGTCATGTCTATTCCATCTTAAAAGGCCATATTAAAAGAATGTTAACGTTGCAAAGTTAAGCACTGAAAGTGATAAAATGCCCAACCTTACCTCTACCTCCGTGTGCCTGGTAATGAACTTTTTAATCATACAATCACACAACAGCCTCATGTCACTATCTACCTATGGAATTTACATAGCTCCTGTGATGGTCCTTGGGGTACCCTGGACTATGAGTTACCTTGTTACCCTCTGCCTCCAGCGTGAAGGAGTCTTGCTTCTGCTTAACCAGGTGTCAGCTCCCTGACACCACCAGCCCATTAGCCACTCAATCTCCTTTTGGCTATGCCTGCCCTTACTTTGCTTTGCAGTTTAACAATAGATGACTCCATTGCTAGTGTTCCTTTGAAACATTTCCCTGTGGTGTCCAGCATCTTACCCCCCTGAAACAGAAATATCAGGTCTGCTACACCCAAACAAAGAGCATAAACACCAGCTTGTAGGATTCAATTCAGGATCAGCACCTAGCTTAATATCACAGCATTTAGATATATTTATAGTGAAAACAAGAAGAAGCTTATCATCAAAGATTTAAGACTCAAGTGACAGTAAGAATTCTGGAAACAAATGGTTACATATAAAAATACAACCATAAGATTATTCTCTAGAAAGCCTGTTAACAGGTTAAATCTCTTATCTAAAGATGTTTCTCACCCTCAATTCCTCTGCAGCTTTTCAGCCAAGGCTGGCTGAGAGCCCATTTTCATGAAGGTAAATGCACTGCCTGTTTACGTCCTTTGTGCAGGATAAGGGGTTCTCTTTGCCTTCTATTTACACCCCCAAAATTAACTGCTTGTACTCAGATTCTATAACCATCCATGGCTTCTTTTAACTTTACATTGCTTTGATAACTTGGTATGTAAGTGTGCATCCACTATTTTAGTTACAATGCTTAATTTACATCTGACAAAGAAACAGGTGAACAAAACATCTTGTCTGACATAAACCTGTTTTTCATTTCTGCAGTTAACTCATACCTAGACTATAGCACATATTTTCAGTATATAAACCCATATAATTCACAATGATATTAATGTGATTAATATATTTCATTTAACACCTCATATGACTTCTTTGGTGAACCAGAATGTACATACCTGAATCAGGACATTCCTGTAACTCTCTTGCCAGTTAGCATTAGAGAGTTCTTGGGGCACAGCTCCCAATACTGTAGTATCTGTGTGCATCACAGCTAATGAATTTATTTATTACCACATAGAGATAGTGTGTGAAGTGCTACTCTAACAATTTTATGGATGAAAAACCTATTATGTCTATACTGGTATCCAAGATATGGTTGCAGCACGGGTAGACATCCCACACTTAATGGTTAAAACTAGCAGTATAGACCAGGGGCCTTGGCTTAAGTGCAGGCTAGCAATCTGAGTATGTGCCCAGGATCCCCAGTGTTTTCATACAGCTCAAACTGAAGTCCATGCCCCTGCATCTACAGTAATATGTGTAGCTGTGCTAGCATGAGTATGTTTACCCATGCTGCAGTCACACCTTGGACTGCAGTATAAATGTATCTCAAGTAACTTGCCCAATGTCTCAGAAAAAGTATGGTGGAGCAAGGACTCGAACCTGGGTGTCTGAAGTCCTATGCTAGTGCCCTTCAATGGACTATCCTCTCTCAACACAAGTTTTTCAGTTGCTGGAAGTTTGTTTATGCAAATGTACACTAGCTGAGCATCTGGCCCTCAAAGCACAGGCTGAATGGTGCACAAGTAATGCAGCAGGTGTACAACCTTAATTAGGTTTCCTAATTACCACTCTTCTCTCATTACACTCTGCCTCATACAATACACCTTATTCAGTACATTTATATTAGCCACATATCAAAATTCTACGTCCATACATGTTTCATGCAGCTTACTTTCATTTAAAATGCTAGAAGATAATTATTTGAGTGTTGCGAAACTACCATGCATATGAAAATTACATATGGCTTTTCAATGCCTCAAAACTCTGCCAAATCAAGCCATTTTTAAGCTCAGAAATGAAAGGCACCTCTCCTTCCCCAAGAACTATCTTCCTACCAAGTTTCAGTGTTCTACTCCAAAGTCTTGCTGCTTCATTATTAGAGATGTTCAAAAAAAGTCACAATTGTGTAATACTTGGAAAAGTATATATTTCTATTCTCCAGGTACTCAAAATTATCTATATTGATTTTCACTCACATTAAAACAAAACATCTCCTTCTTACACAGACCGAACATGGAAAATTTCATCCCAAAAGGCTGAAGTTATGAGCAACTGAAAAAGGGCCTTTAGAATGGGGATGTCTAGACCACTTTAGCTATTGCTACGGCACTTACACACACTCTCTCTCTCTAATATTTTCTCTGATCACTGGTTCTCATCACTAGCTACCAACTATAAAATCTCTCTCAAAACTCATAGTTCTGTCCCAAGAGGATGGTGCACTGTTATTAACTGTTAATTTGCAATAATTAATTTACATTTCATGAGCTGAAAACTGACCACAAACCAGTCTGCAGTTTGTTTCCCTGATGTCATCATGCACTTTAGCACCTTAAAGACTAACAAATTTCTGCGGGCACAAGCTTTCGTGGGCTGCAATCCACTTTGTTAGATAAATGAAGTGGAAATCACAAATAGCAGGTGCTACAGGACTCTCGTCGTTTTTTTGCTATATACAGACTAACAGGGCTACCCTCTGGAACATTTCATCATGCTAGATTTGACACTGTTACTGTACTTAAAGTGCAAGTCTGGGAAAGATATATTTGTGTATTTACTTAAATCACTGTAAACAGAGGAACACTTCAACACAGACAAACTGCATGCAGGCAGAGTTGGAATATAATTTACTTTGTTCAGCCATATTAGTATTAATATCTGAATCTGTGAGTCTTCCGGAAGTACCAAATGCCACTGAACTCAGACATAACCACCTCAAAACCATGAGTTCTAAAGAAATAAAGCAGTCTTTAAGAAGAATTAAATACATTATTTGCAAAAGGAATGATTTTGACTAGAATTAAGTTTTGTTGGGATTCACTTTTCATGGAGAAGCCCCTTTAAGTCCTGGCATACTTTCATGCTTACATTAAAAATATTCTTTTAGAATTTTTTCTATTCTTCTAGGGTAAATTTACCAAAAACATTCAAGTGATTTAGGCTCCTAAATCCCATTTTCAAGAGAAATTTATGCTTTTACAGGTTTTTGGAAACTACCTCCAGCCTCCTACTTCCTCTTCGAAGATCAGTCCAAAACAAGAACTCATTGGTAATGGAATTTACAACACTTTATTGTTTAGATCTTAATGATAACTACTGCACCATCTGCAGTAGTAATGCACAGACTGGCACTGCAGTAAAGGTTATTTGGATTTCCAAATAACTCCATCAGTGAGATGATACATTCTCCAATTAGAAGTCATGCTTTCAATTCTGCTCATCACTGTAACTGTAGTATCTCCAAGAGTTATCAAGCCACAACAACAGACCTAAGAGCTTTGATTAATTTGGATTCAATAAGGGACAAGCCTACCTCTGTAAACACAAGTGAGAAAGAAAACCAAAGCTCTTTTGAGACATTTGTTGCAGAACTGGTGCTCCAGTTTTCTTTAGTTCTAAACTCTCACCACAACCCAAAACCTCCAGAGTGCACTGTAGCATTTTCAGACACAAACCATAATTAGTATTAAGGCAATACTTGCTGGATCTTTATTTCCTTTTCTTTTCCCATTTTAAATTTTGGCACCAGTTCCTTTGTGCATGAAAAATTATCACTATTACAGAATAAAAGTACTGTGTTTATTCACACACAGATTTAAATGATTAAAAATTACCATTCTGTTCTCCTACAAACCCTACCAAATTCAATAGGCCTACTGTATTTGATTTTAATCATTACAAAGAAAGTAGAAGTGCTTCAATTGTATTTTTAAAAAGGACCTTTAAAAGTTATTCCATCTAAAGATCTCAGAATGCTTTAAAAATATTAAATCTCTCAACACCTGCTCAAAATTGTTAATGTGATCTGCATTTTACAGATGCAGAAACTGAGGCACAAGGAGCATAAGTGACCTGCTCAAAGACATACATCAAGTTCACGATGGAGGCAGAAGTAAAACCCAAGAGTTCTGACTCCCAAGTCTCTTTTTCCTACATTGCTGATTCTCTTATTATTATTATTATTATTATTAATTTTGGCTCATCTAAGATTAAATATTAACATACACCTATGGAGCTACATCTAAATGAAATTGTATCCATGGCAGTTAAGTTATACCAGTATAGTCTCCTTTTCTAGCAACAGGCTGGCACAGGTTTATAAGAAGATTGGTTTGTGATAGAATTATACCAAAACCACAACCTGTTTCACTTCATTTCAAATTAACTCAGATCACAAATGCCTGGGATTAAAAAGACCAGTGTCCAAACCTTCGGTGCCATGTATGTAATACATGTTGAAAATATTTTATAAATATAAATTAAGATCACTGAAGCAGCTCCAAAGGAAAACTTGCAATATCAGTAGCTTTAAAGAAGGGGAAAGCAGGCTGGGAGGAAGAAGCATAGTTTTTCAAGGCAATAAACAAAGTTTAAACCCTACTGAGACTGCAACACAGAAAACAAACAAGGAAGCTTAATTTTGAATATGAAATACCAAATTTACCTTCATATTTTCTGGACAGTGCTGCTTTATGTCATCTTAAAGTTATTTAAGTTCAGTATCTTAACACCTAATACACAAAGCCACACATGCAAATATGACCCAGTAAAGTGTTTTCTTCCCAGGTCTCCACAGCAGGCCAGCACGAAATTATTTGCTGTTATTTGCTTAGAATTGCCAAAAGGGTTTTCTCTTTGCAAGCCACAAGATAACAGTCACTGCCTCCATAGAGCTAATAATCTGAGACATCCAGAAAAGACTGACTGGAAAGCCCAGAGGAGGGAATTATTTGGTAGTTTCTGTTTGTTTTTGCAGAGCTCTGAGAAGCATGAATAGACTATTCACTCCACCTGCGTATTAACCCTGAAGACTAATGACAAACGTGCATCAATAGCCAGCCTGCTTGTAGATCACAGAAAAAGGAGACAGATGAGACCGAGACCTATTAAGTAACCTCGTCACCCTCCCTGTCAGTGCAAGGGCGGCGCATTCCCAGGGGTTCGCTCTGGGCAAGCTTTCATGACCCAAATGCTGGCGTTTCCACTGCTTCCCTTTGGAAGCGATTCCACAGTGTAAGGGGACGTAGCTCCTGGTTTTCCAATCCCGAATGTCTTCTGCTCACACAGCTATCGCCCCCCGCCCGCGACACACCGGGAAACAGCCGGGAAGGAGCAGGCAGCACCCAGCCAGGGGGAATGCGAAGCACGCTCCCACCCAGGCCTGGCGGAGGAGGGGCCGAGCTGAGCCCGCAGGTGAGCCCCACCCCCGGGGGGCTTTCCCGGACGCGGGCAGCCCCAGCAGCTCAGCGCACAGCCAGGGACCCCCCCGCTCCGCTCCGCTCCAACCCGGCCGACCCGAGCGCCCCCGACCTTGCGACTCCGGCTCGAGCCGTGGCTGCCCAGCAGCCCCCGCGCTGCGTACGCCTGGTTGTGGCCGGCCGTGGCCGCCAGCCTCATGCCTGCGGGAGGGACGGCGCGGTCAGGCGCGGAGCGAGCCCGTCCCTGCGCAGCGCAGCCGGCTCCCAGCGGCGACTCGAGGCTGAGGCGAAAGGGACCCGCAGAACGGCACAAACACCCGGCCGAGCCCCGCCCCGCCCGCCAGCCACCAATGCGCGGGGACGGGGCGGGGCCGCAGCGCCGCTGCCAGGGCGCTCGTGCGGCTCCCACCTGCCCGCAGCGCCGCCCCCTCGGCAGACGGGGCCGCGCGAGGCTCCCCGCGGCCGGACGGGGCGTCCAGGGGCGCAGGCGGCGGCCCGGGAAACAGGCGCCGCAGCAGTTACAGCGGGGCCAGGGGAACGTTTTCCGGCGCGGCGCCGCCCCCGCCGCGGTAATGCCCCTCCCCCAGGAAACGGCGGACGTCAGGGGAGCCGGGGCAGCTGGTTTTTAATTACCAAGTCACTATTAATAACTTCCTAATTCAACGGGCAGATACATGCAGAGGCCAGCTCTGTAGGTGCCCTCACAGTGACCATGGGCCACGGGAGGGGCGGGAACACTGACCCATCTCTCGTCAATTCCTGCAGCCTCTCGTCCCCTCCTTGGCAGGGGAAAAAAGCAGTATTTTTCTCTGACAGAAATTACTTTTCCTCGGAAGTCATGTCTTCCTTCCATCATCCATCATCTTCCAACCGCAAGAGCCGCGACCTTTTTTAAATAAAAAAGTAAATAAGCCTTTTAAACAGCTAGATCCTAGGAACTTAACATTTAACAGATACATGTGTGACTTTAAATGAAGTACTCTATCAATCAATTTGGCCTCAGGGCTCCTCCCCCAAACACCATAATAGCCCTGTGCAAACATGTTTTGCAATCTCATGAACAAAACACACCACCTTTGTTTGCAGCAGTCTGTACTTCCCCCACCACTTTCCAGCGCTGTTAGATCCCCAGATGTCCCAGTTCTCCTGCCTCCCCTCCCCCATTATAGCTTTCAGTTCTGGTTTGGGGTTTTATGCCATCAATTCTTCCAAAAGTAAATACAGTAGTAAATACAAGTTCAAGGTCCTGGGTAAAATGTAGTTGACTCTTTAAATCCATATTAAAAGTGTAAAGCTATGTTCTGTTAAATATTTAAGATATAAAATAATTAAGTAAAAAATCTTAAGCATACTCCATACTACATAAACAAAAAGAGAATACTTAATTCTTACCCCAGCTTTGAGGAGAGGTGGTTAGGTTGCAGCCCATCAGAACCCCAGAACCTTAACTAACTGGGGGTGGGAGAGGGGTGAGTTTCCATTTTAGTATTTAGACTGCTACAAATCCAGATTACTGGTCCTAACAAGTTGTCTAATAACAGTAAAGGGAATTACATGATGGTGAACTTTAACTAAATATAAAACTGAACACTGAAAAACTGTTTAGGCTCTTTTTGGAGTGGGTTTGTGAATCCTGCAGCCAAATGCAGAAATCATTGAGACCAGTACTGTGTCTGTAGAATATGGAAACATTACTCTGGGCCATGGCTTTGCACATTTCTGAAGATGGGGTTTCTCTTCTTTCTTTCCCTAATGCCATCACCACTGTGAAGTGCAATTAACTCTGAGAAGACAAGGGATTTTTGTACTTCTGAAGACTGAGCAGCAGCATACCATAATATTGACTAGAGATGTGCAGGTGCTTCATGTCGTTCTCTGTACAGAACAGGGATTTAGCTTTCCTAAATGGATGAGGTCTTTGCATATTGTCAGTGCTCCATACTTACTTGAACATCAGAAAGGGCTTAGATGAAAAATGGAAAAAGGAAGAAAGCAAGATGGTGAGAGTGGTTACATTTTCAGAGCTAGTTTAAATAAACTAGAAAAGATATCCACAACTTCCCAGAGATCCCTCATCCTTGCCTCCTGGATGCGGCAGGGGCCCAAGTCTCAGATTCGATGGTAGTGCTATATCTAATGGTAGTTCTTTCACGTACTGCAGGAGGATTTTAAATATCCTTCCTCTGAAGCATCAGGAATAGCCATTGCTGGAGCTAGGACATTGGATAGGGTCGGCCAGGGCTTTGGGGTGGTACTAAGCTCCCCCACCCCGGTAAGTGGCTGGTTGGCTGGTTCTTGCATACATGTTTAGACTCTAAGTGATCACCCTACATAAGGCAGGAAGGAATGTTCCCCAAAGTCAGATTGGTAATGTTGCGGGGGGGGTGCCTTCCCCTTCAGCCTGGGAGCATGTGTCACTTATCTCGGGATATCTCACTTTATCATTTCCCTGCCAATGCAGGGGCCTCGAGCACTAGTGCATCTTGGTCCCTCCTATTCTATGCTTGTAGCACAAAATAGCCTAATAGCCCACTGCGGGCTGTAATACTTTGGTCTCAGTTTGGTGGCTGGGTTTACTTGTGCAGATGCTGGGTGGCGCTGATGGCCTGTGATATACAGGTCAGACTAGATGATCTAGTGGTCCCTTCTGGCCTTAGCCTCTACAACCCACTTATTCCAGAATAAAAATATCCACACAGGGAGTTATACAGGGACATATTACAGTGGTATAATTATGCTGGTAAATTTTCCTATGTAGACAAACCCTGAGAAAGTCATAATCCCATTATTTGACGAGATGGGGTTTTAGGAAAACCACCAAATAATTGTGAGATTTGTGATAAAATTGTGAGTTGGCAACACTGATCTATATTAATTTAAATATTTCCTGTATTTCAAATAATTTTAGCAACACTTATGTCAAAGATCCTAATGAGCGATCCTTCCCCCCATCACCCACCCTGGCCTCCCACTAGGACTGCTGTGAGGGAATCCAAGTCTCTGCTACTCAGGATCCACATGGTGTTTCAAGCTGCTAGAGCCTGAATGGAGCCCAGCCATTGCCCTAATCCAAGGGTCCCCAGCATACTTTCAGGGCACAGAACTTCTATCTCGGACCCCCCTCCAAGAGTTCAAACCTGCTGTCCAGCCACTAACCCTTCAGGTCGCAGCACTGATCCTGAAGACTCCAAAGTACTAAAACAGAACCCCCCCCTCCACCCCAGAGGTTTTATTAGCTAATTTTAAGGTTTAAAAAGGGACTAATAAATGCCCTAACTACAGTATAAATAAACCCAAATATTGCTATTAAGAAACACAAGAACAATGCAACAAACTGTGCATTGACTGTGTGACAATGAAAAATTAAAAGGAGTACTTTAAAAATCTCAAGTATGCTCTTTGGGCACAATTGATGTTATTGCAGCATGCCATAAAGCTCTAATTTTAGAATACTGATGCCTAAAATAATGGATAAAAATCAATTTTGGTTATAAACACTTTCTAGACAGCATCAAGTCACTATGTTCTATGCAGTGGCAAAACTTGTCACTGTTTCTCATCTACAGAATTGAAACTATACTGTGGTGTATGACTAAGAGCAAAATTCTAGCCACATTGCTTTCACGCTTATTTAGAAAAACTGATGTTTTTAATCTCTCCTGTAGGTCCAACTGTAAACTGGATCCTTGCTATTTCAGTTTTCCTTGTGGTTTCACAAAGTGTAGAAAAACATTAGCAAAATATAGGAAGTTTTAGTGGCATGAATATGAAACAGTCATTACAGGAAAGATTTTCAAAAGCGATGGCCTAACACTGCTCCTGCTGAAATCAATAGAAGTTTTTACCAAACATTTATCAAATGTGAACAGAGAAGACCAATGTTGAAGGCTTTTGAAAATCCCACACTATATTCGTACCAGTCTGCCTTTTTTCTTTTATACCTTTTGTTTTTAGACAGTAGTTATTAGTCTATTTTATCCCACTAAAGAGAATAAAAAAATCTTGGTCATAATGACAACTTAAGAGGCATGAGTGGTTTAGATTTTAATATTCATCTGAAGTAAAATAGGAGAAAATTATAAAGATCTGGGGAAAACAATCAAACAATGCACTGTCAAATAGATATTGAATTAGATAAAACAAAAGCTGTGAATTTTTTTGTTTTAAGTATGGCACAATTGTCAATATCAGGCAACAGATATTGACAACAACATATGAAAACACACACCATGATCTATGAGCCTAAGAGAAAGGGAAAGAAGATAATACAAAAGCGAACAAGTCATAATAAGGGCTTGACCCTGAAAGGCGCTGTGTACTCTGTCCCAGATCCAGCAACACACGTGAGTAGTCCCATTTATTTAGTACATATAATAAATACTTTGTCAGATTAGGGCCAGAACACTCGGCCCATCACAATTAAGCCTAATGTCACCTATTTTTAAGTTTGTTAAATAGAAAATGGATTGACATGTCACAATTCAGTGCAGTACAAAATATATAATGTATTCCTTAAATTGTCAGGAGTGTGGTTTATGGGTGGATTGGTGGCACATGTACTTTTCACCCTAGCTAACAAGTCTAGTCCAAGGGTAACAGAGGTTGATACATTTTTCAAGCTCTGATTGTAGATTTTATACATTTTATTTTAGTAACAGTTAAACCCACAATATCTTAATTTGGGCCCAACATACCTTAAAGGTATCCTTTTAAGCATATCCAGTTCTCAACTTTGTGTGTCCAGAGTAAACATTTTACTTTGTGTTTATTAAGGCATACAATAATTTTGTTTGGCTTGCAAATGAGATCAATGCTGAATCTAGCTGGCATAGTAATAATTTTTTTAATATCAGAGTATGCTTTCAGGCTTTAATAACAAACCATTAATAAGTAATAGTGTAGGAAAGTATAGTTAGAATTTCTTTCTCCTAAGTGGAAGCAATGTAAGTATATAGTCAAAGGCTTATTATAATGGGTGAATTTTGTTTTATGTCTGACAGGAATAAAGAATATTAACTTAAAATGTATAGCTTGGCTGAAAGTTGAGAAACAGACCTTGATATTTGAAGAGTGCTAACACAAAAGTATAGCAGAGTTATTTATGGTGGTCTAAGGGGATGTATTAGAGTTACATTTATGAAAACAAATAGGAAACGTCAGGATCAACATCAAGGACAATATTCTAGTAGTGAGATGCACAGAAAGTGCACTAAATTTGCAAGGAATAATGGTTAGATTATCATATCACAGCAACGACCAGACATCTCATGCATAATCTGACATGAGCAAACCAACGTGCCTGTGGACATGTGCCCCAGAAGCTGGAGGCAGTATTGTACTTTGCCACTGAGGAGAGACTGAGAAATCTGTGATGTGGGCGGAGTACCTTTGCCTGAGTAGAGTGGAGGTCAGCTCCTATGAATTCTAGCCTCTGTACTGGTGTTAAAGTCCATTTTTGTTCATTGATCTTTAGGCCCAGATTCAGAAACTGGTCCCGTATGGCCTGAGTAACTTGTTGGGCCTCTGTGAAGGACTGTGCCCCAACTAAGCAATCATCCAGGTAAGGATAAATCATGATGCCTTGAGAGCATAAGTGGGCTGCCACTATCAGAAGGGTCTTGGAGAATACCCAGGGGTTGATGAGATGCCGAAAGAGAGTACTTGGTACTGGTAATGGTCCTGGTCCAGCATGAATCTGAGGTAATGCCTATGACTCGGTCTGATGGAAATGTGGAAACATGCATCTTGAAGGTTGAGGGCCGAGAACCAATCTCCTTCCTCTAACGCTGGAATGATAATTGATAGGGTGACCGTCTTGAATTTCTGCACTTCGATGTATCTGTTGAGCACTCTGCGATCCAGGGGTTATCCGTTCCCAGGTGCTGCAGAACAGGGTATGGCAGTTTCTGAAAGGACAGCTGAGGTCTTCCAGTGTAAGGTTGCAAGGAGAGAGTGTTCTACGGACACTTTGACCATCCCATCAAAACCGATTCTTCGAGGTGGAGGGCTGAGATGCAGTGGGTCAGGGTTCTGATTGCTTTCACCTAGGGAACGTTGGTTTCTTCTTCTGCAGCTCATAAGCTCTTTGTGACAACTACTGAGATGTGTATATTGTGATGTCCGTGGCTTAAATGATTGCTGAGGGCTGTATTTTCTCTCATAGGCTGGTGTGTATATCCCTAGGGATCAAAGAGTCACCCGTGAATCCTTCAACCTGTGAAGAGATGCATTGGTTTTCTTGGCAAATAATTTAATTCCCTCAAAAGTAAGGGCCTCCATCATGGTTTGGTCCTCTTTAGGGAAGTTAGGTGAGTGCAGCCACAAAGCCTCTCTCATAACAATTGCTGTGGAAATTGAGCGAGCCACCATGTTGGCTGCATCTAATGCAGACTGAAGAGACATTTTAGCCAATGACTGGCCCCTGTTAATTATGGCCTTAAATTGGTCTTTATGAGAGTCCAGAAGCTTTTCAATTAAGGAACAGAGTTTTGTATAATTCTGGTAGTAGTATTTTGCCAGCAAGGCCTGGTAATTTGCTATGCAGAACTGGAGGGTGACTGATGAATATGCCTTTCTGCCAAATGGGTCCAGACGTTTCTCATCTTGGTCACCTGGAGAGCCACTCTGGCAGAAGTGGTAGAGTACAAAATGTCCACCAATTTGTGGTGAGGCTCAGTCACTTCCTGCAATTGTATTTGCAGGGCGTCTACCAACCTCTGAGCTAGGTCCTGGAATGATTTATAATCATCAGCCATGGATGGCAGAGAAGGCATCATTTCCTTGTCTGGTGAGGACGATGAGAAATGAGCTTCAGGAGTCTCTTCCTCCTCTGCATTTGCCCCAACTTCCTCCCTTGTCTGCTCATGGGGTTCCAAAGCCTTATTAGCCACAGCTGAAGGAGGATGCCTAGTGTCATGCGGACTGGATTAGGAGGGGGGGGCATTTGTGTTATTTGACATTAATATGTCAAAATCATAATGATTCATGTAAGACATGCCATGTCAGGTACTGTTAGAAAGGTTATAATGTGCTGAGCAAGAAGATAATATTTGTGTTCACATGTAATATGTGGGAGGAAAGTTATGGAGATCTTTGATATACCTGTATTTCAAACTGTGCTGTAGAAGACACACCCCAGACAAAGAGGCAGCAGGACAATAGCCTGCTTAACGGCCCATCAACACCTTTCCAGAAGCAAAAGGCCAAGGAAGAAACTAAAGGCATACCTGAAGAGTTACCAGGATTGGCCCATGTGATTCTAAACTCCATTTGAGTTCCTGTAAAGTTCCACAAGCCACATGGCCAGTGACAGAGGGTATATAAGATCAAACCACAGAAACCATTTTGTCTTTGTTCTTGTCCAGCTGCAGACACACCTCTGGATCAACACACTTTGCAACTGAACTGAAGGACTTAGACCCATCCAGTTACTGGATGTATACCAGAGGGACTATACAAGCCTGCAACTCCACAATTGTTCTAGAAGAAACCTGATGTATATGGACTTAAATCATTTGTATGATCTGATTGCTTTAAGCCTTTAACACTTCTCTTATTGTTTGTTTTTCTTTTATTAATAAACCTTTAGTTTCGTTACTAAAGGATTGGCTGGCAGCATGGTATTTTGGGTAAGATCCAAACTTATAGTGAACTAGTACTGTGGCTGATCCTTTGGGATCAGACGGAATCTTTTAGTAAAGAGCATAGAGTTTAAATAACTGGTCTCTTTACTGGACCTAGTGTCATTTCGGGAGCCAGAGACTGAAATGCAGTAAAGGGGGCTGTGTGTATTTGCACAGTGGCTTCTTGATAACCAGTGTGAGGGAATCAGAAGCACTGTTTGTGGCTGGTTGGGAAGTCTGACTTGAGTGTCACCCACAAGTGCTGGGAGAATCTCCTCTCCTTTTACAGCCTGCCCTGACCCTGGCATTATCAGTGGGCTACCCTGGGCATGGACGGGTCACACCTAGGAGGCAACATTAGAGGCCTGGAAGGCTTGCTGCCTCTGAGCCTGCCAAGGGGTCCAGTACAGGCACTGAGGTTAGGGGGCTGGTGGCTGGTTCCACTGTTGGCCGAACCATGGAAGCTGAGGGTTGGGTGGACAGTACAACTGGTGCCCATACTGAAATTGGGTCCCATATGGTGATTAAGAAGAGTGGTAGGAACCCAAGCCCTCTCACTCACTTTCCAACTCCAACGATGAGAAAGGCGCTGCATGACAGGAAGATGTCAGCGAGTCCAATGATCTAGGAGAACTCAGTACTGGGGCCCCAGCACTGAGTGTGTCCGTCAGTCACTGGGATAGATTCCTTGAAACTGAAGCACTTTGTGAAGCCTGGAGAGCCAGGCATACTCTTGTCCAGTGGGTCCCCCCACCAAGGTTGGCAGGAGGCAAACCTTTTCTTCTTTCTTTTTTGGCCTGACAAACAAAAAACGAATGAAGTAACAAAGGCAAAGGCTTCAAGGGAAACTAAAATTTATAAAACTAAAGTGAGTTAATGATCCACGAATAGAAAGCTTTTAGCTCCATCTCTAGCCAGGGGCAGTTGAGACGGAACTGAGGAGGGAATGCACAGAAACATTGGCTAGTCTCCTTGCAGGCGAGGAGCAGTGCATGCGCAGATGGGATGGACTACTACCAACGTTCTCTGATCAGCAGGGCCAGGACGCAGACACACCTACAGTGGATACCACTCAAGTTGCAGGTGCCACAACTCAGCTGGATCTGCTGGGTAAGCACAGTTGATACACAGGGCACTGCAGCCCAAGGCCTGGTCCAAGAGCAGGACAACTGCAGAATTCCACCCAAGGACAGGTAAAGGCACAAAGCCTGACACCTCAGGGTGGTGCGCTCAGAGATCAGAAAGGAGACAGAGTTGGAGCTAGTACGGTAACCTCGATGACCACCATGGAGATCTTATGTGCATCCATGGCCATGAAGTGGTTATCTTTTAGTGCCACTTGAGTTGTGTCCTGATCTGAACCCTGACTGAGAGGAATCCAGGATGTTGGCTGATGCTGCATGTTGGTAGTTACTCTTTGCTCAATTATTTTGCCCACAATCATAACAATTAGATATAATTATGCTGATATTGATTAGAACAATTAAATTTAACTGTAAGGAAACAAAAGTCAGTTTGAAGACTCTGTTATTCCATTATTAAGATAATTTGGGACAAAAAGACTGATAGATGCTAAACCCCTCAAAAATAATTAAAATTAATTTTAACCCTAATAGATTTACAATTTTCAGAAAAATTTTTCTGTACACAAAGAGTACTTGCTGTAAGTTTGGGGAAGATACTCTATACTTTTCACACATGACCAAGAGATTGAATTTCTTTTTTAAATACAAAAAGAGACTCAGTTAACTACAGCGTTGCAACTGGTGCCTCTAGAATGGTTTCTGAGAATAGTTTCCATGCATGAATTTCTTTAGGATCCTACTAGTCTGAAATAACCCAAGATGTCAGGGGAAGACATTTACAACACAGCTGTCCCTGTACACTTTTAAAAACGTGTCTATCACATAGGGTAGATATGTGCAAACCATAATGTAATCAGCACTTGGTTTACACAACAGACAGGGCCTCACACCTACTGTCTATTCTCAGAGTCTTTTCTGCATGAGAGATGTTAGTTTTATATTTATCCTTAAGCATATTTATCCTTTATAGCCATACCTTCATCCTTAAAGGGCAAATGAACTATCCACCTTGTCCCGCAACATCCTCTATTATTCCACCAAAGATAAAATCATTCTTCAGTGATTCCTGCCTTTACTCAAGATTTCACTTTTTCACCAAGCTATCATTTTACTCAGTTTGTCCAAATTTAAGTCCTTCTCCACTACGAAGGAAAAGAATTATTAGACATTAAAATTACTTTGAAGTTTAATTTATATGGAGATAAAGAGTTGAGATCTGGAGATTATTTATGCTTTGGCAAGGACACAAAAAAGGATTTATGGTTTCTAAGACTACAATAAGTAGGTGGATTAAAGATGTATTTCTGAGGCTTATTGTAAAGAAAGAACTTGTCACATTTTATTAAGACATGGCTTTCTCATGGGTTGATGGAGAGAAACAATGAGTAACATGCCAAAAAGTTTGTTTTTTGGATGGCTGCTGGTTCCTGTTACTAAAAAAAGGAGATTGCAACACTACAGCTCTAGATTACTAGACTACAGTTACTGAAGGCTACATTTCGCAGCTATGAAGTCATTTGAATACTGCAATTCACTAGAACAGATATTTATTATTATACTGCACCCATAGCTATATGGTAGCTATATAAATTGAAAGAACTGTCCTAAGAAAAGTTTACAATTAAAACGTGGTCACGTAAAGCTGATTTCCAATTTTAAAATAAAAACGAGCCATGACAACTGACAAAATGCAGTCTTTTTAAAATCCAATATCTCATGAATTAGGACACTTAAAGTGGTAGCTGTCTTGGATTCAGAAGAAGAAAAGATGAAATTCAAGTGTGTGTTTGTTTTTTGTGTCTTATAAAAAAATCAAAATGTATAAATCAGAATGGGCTTTTTTTTAACATAAAAAAAATTATCTTTCCACACATGAAAGATTAGACAGACCTGAAACCAAAGACAAAAAAACCTGAAAATTTCGTGGATCCCCCACCCTACATTCTGTTTTGTCCTCTGGAGGCTCTTAATCTTAGCTGGGCTATTGAGTTGCCTTGTAACATTTTCTTAACCAGAATTTGTCCAAAATGGCATCTCATTACAATTCCCAGCAACCTCTGACACGTCAATAATTTTAATAAACCAATCATCAAAATATATGTAGACTTTTTCAGATAACTAAGTAACACTTGCAAAGGCATTATTTTTACTATTTATACTACAGTAGCACCTAGAGACCTCACTCAGGGATCAGGGGCCCATTCACAAGGCAATGTACACACACAATAAAAACGTGGCTTTTGCACCAAAGAGCTTGCAAAATTGTGGCTGTTCATATAAAATACGCAAGTATCCGAAATCTCATATCTCAGTGCCAGGGGTCAAACTTATTTAGTATATTTCTAGCATGTCCTTGAAAAATCTCTCTAGTCCCAAAAACTGAAAGGCAGAAGCACAATTTTTCATGTTGTAATTTTTATTTAGAGCTCTGCTAGATGTTTTCTTCTCACTATCATGCTAAATTTAGAAAGCCTCCCACATGTGCATCTTGCTTTTATTTAGTCTATTAGTCAATTTTTAATTCTAAGTTTCATTGACATTTTCTGATTATAAATTTTTGTACCCTTTGTCTATTCTCTGTACCATCCTAGCTTTCTCTTTTAAGTTTGTTCTTTGAATTTTTGAGTCCTTTGCTAACTCCCACCTCACTTTGAAAAGACATAGCCCAGAAGCCCTTCCTTCTGCCAAAAACAATGTCCTCATCTTCAAAGCACTGAATGATCTAGGCCCAGGATACCTAAAAGGTTGTCTGAATTTCTGAGCTGAGGACCATGGTCAGTTACTCTGCTCCTTAAGCACAATGGTGCTACCCACAAGAGAAAAGCTAGTTTGTGCAAAAGAATGCTTTCTCTGGGGCCAGTCCTAGACCGTTGAACAAACTCCCAGAGGATCTAAGAACCACCTCAAACATCACCACTTCCCATTCCAAGTGCAAGGCTTATTTCTTTGGCCTTGTCCTCAATAATGCACACCCCCAAGGCCATTAAAAAACAAAACAAAAACAAACAAAAAAAACCTTCAAAAATCTCTCCCCCACTGAGGAGAAAAGGGAAAAAGAACCACCAGTAACAAAAGCTAGTCTGGAAGGCCTTCATATTAAAGGGCATAAAAATGAATTAAATTAAGTGGAATGGAATTGAACTGAATGCAGACAATGCCTTTACAGCCTCAGGTGCCCTCATGTCAGCAATTCCAGACTTTGTGAGCTGTTCTGTAGACTTTCTACTCTCTTACTCTTGACACATCTAAGGGTACAGCCTAAGAGCTGTAGAGTGTGAAAACCAAAGATTTTCAGTTCCTTTAAGTTCAGTTTCTATATTTTAACTGTAACTCAAGTTAAATGCCTTCTCCACCCTAACATTGCACTAGAGTGGGGGAGGCTGGGAGTGTAGGAAAACTATGCAGAAAATTTAAGAAGTTCCAGTTACCTTCAAGCTTGCAGTCTTCTCTTGGTCTCCCAGAGAGTCTTATCTTAACTATGTGTGTGTCAGATTGTAAACACCTCAGGGCAGGATCTGTCTTCATACATTTCCTGAACAGTGCAAAGCACACTGCCAGTATAGAACTCAAGTAATAAATAAATTACTTTGTAGCCTTGTGATGCAGAGGGTGCAAAACTAAGTTTCACTGTTCTGTAACTTCTGACATTAACTTACATTTACTAATCTATTCATTCAGACTAGTAAAAGCACTCATCCCATGCCCTTGGTACTGTCCCAAACCTGAACTCAATAGGTAAGAGACACCACAACTGACCTCCCCCATCACCACAACAAAGCCTTATCTCAGTCTCTTTTAAACTCCATGCAGTTCCAACACAAAGCCCTTTCCATCAAGAGAAGTCTGGCAGAACAGATATGTCTTGCACTCTCTACTTAATTTGCTAATTATAACTGGTTTTCTGTCCAACTCAATTTAGTGCTAAACTCATTAGCATTCATATTTTGAAGGGAGGAGCTAATGTTGCTTAGAAGTATTGGCCTTTGACTGAAATCTGAGCTTACTGGTCTCAAAGAGGACTCCTTTAGTTTTCTAGAATTTAAGATTTGATGAAACTGTAACTAACTATACAAGTCTACAGAAAATTGGTCTGTCTCATATCTAAATATAAAAACTAATTCTTTCTGCAAGTCTTAGGGCTTTAATATTTGTATTCATTCCAGTACTCACACTAAATTTACTGTCAATCATCGAGTCTCTGAAAAAATATTTACCAAGACTATACACTGAAGATCTAATTCTTCCAGATGGCCTACTTGGTACATACTGTACATTATAGGAATACTGTATGTCTGATGGTTACTGAGAGTGTTTGAGCAAATGCAGACTTTCTGAATTTTATTTATATTTATTATTCTTTTAGTGCAATATGTTTCAGTCTTTTATCATTCATTTAATAGTTTAGTCACTATTTCTCCAATTGTTTTCAAAATAACTTTTCAGATTCCAGATAAAGTATTAAACCAGCAGTAGTTAATTATTTTTTTTACCAAGACTCAAATTTCTTGGTCAAGGAATAGTCACGATCCAGACTCCAGAGAAAATAATTTTAAAAAAAACCAACCAAATAATGATAATACTAAGTCAATAAAAAGATTTTGAGATCCATTCAAAAACATCTGGCAGTCTAGATTTGTAGTCCACCTGTTGACTGCCCTTGTAATTAAACCATTTTAATTCTCTTGATTAACACTGAGCAAGTCAATACATTTCACTGCTTGCAAAGATAAAAATGTTTTAAAAAGCATTTAAACAAAAGGCTTACTAGATTATTTTATGTAGTAGAAAAAGGTTGTCAAGTACAAATATTAAAAGTATAAAGTTACTAATGCTAGTGCAACCAATGAGAAATTTCTTTCAATTGTCATAGTTAAAAATGCATGTTAGACCTACTTAGAATACAACAGGGAAGCACAAAAGAGAAAGTGTAAATCAGGAGACCCAACTGAAAAAAGCAGCAGACAGTGCAGTTCAACCAGGTCACACTCAACTTTCTAACTTTGCCTAAGAACAAAGTAATGAGCCTAGCAACAGTTTCAGCCAATCAGAGATCAGACAAACAAGTAAAACACTCAACTTCTCAAAATGTCACTGAAGTCCAACCTCCTCAAGCATGTTTCCTAATTGTGTGCTGTCAAAACTGAGTCTAGCAAGTTTTAAAACAAACCAGACTTTATTGAAAATAAGTTATAATAATATAGTAACTTCCTTAGTGTACATAGTTATATTTAACAAAATACAACAGAGTTGACAGATTTATTGAACTGCTTTTAAAAAATATCTTTATGAGTGCCTTCATGAAAAAAGTTAACTTTGAAAAACTTCTCCACTTACTGCCTCAAAGCCAGGAAGATTACAGGCAAAATTCTGTAGAGGCACAGCACAGAAGTCACAGCCTAGAGTGATAGGGGGGCTATGGTGGCTTTTAGTCACCTTTGCAACCTCCCAATTCTGGGATGCTATGGAGGCTGGAGAGCCCCCATCATAATTTAGACAGACCTGGGGACCTGTCTTAAGTTACAACAGCCTGCTTGGACTGTAGTGTTGCTAGGACTCTCTCTCTCTAAGGGACTGTGTCCAGGAGCGCTGCTACTGACGAACTCCTCCTCACCCCACCCCTGGCTCCTGTATGTCAGGTCTTGCAAGGTCCTCTTGTTTACAGGAGACAGCCCACAGATAGTATTCTACAATGCCTGCACAAAGAGACTCCTCCCTAGGTCAGAACTGAGTGCTGCTCTGCCATTTCACTCCGGGGGTGTGTGTGTGTGTGTGTTTCACTCTATGTACCATGTAAAGAAGGATTTTTGTAGTGCTCTTGTCATGGGTCGCTTTCTCCTTTTAAATCTTATTTGTCTGTCCCTGCTAACTATATAGTTCCTCTTTTCTTTTGACTCTGCTATTATTATTTTGGTTCTCTCTTCATCACTCAATTCTGCCCACCTCAGTATCTTCTGATTCAACTTCAGGAACAGTTGTCTTTCTACATTCCCTTATGCCTACTTTCCAAGATCTTTAATACCTTACATTTAAAAAAATTTATTGTTCCAAACTCCATACTGGAGCAAACTACTAAGTATTCTGCAAAGTTCCTGAGTGTTCTATTTTTTTTAATTTCAAGAAAAGTACATACAGTACTGTAAATGAAAAAGAGTTGGGATTCTTGTAATGCAGTTAGTTTGTAGTTAGTAAATCACATGAGGATTTCTGAGATTTATTTGTTGGAATGTTGGTAGAACTATAGAAACTTGAGGTCTTTGCAGTGCAAGCATCCACAATTTGTGCAGTTTGGCCACACTTTAACAGTACAGGTAATTAATATGCTCACCCACTTAGTTTTTTGAGTACTTGTTTGTTATTGGAACGAAGTCAAAATATGATTAGAACAACCTCTAGCAGTTTCAGTTCAAAACCTTTAAAGTGGCTTCACATTTTGGTTTTTGGGTTTATTTTTTTTAAAAGTTAAGCACAGTATTGAAAGCTATCCGTAAAGCCACTGTTCCTTAAAGAACATTATTTTAAACAGATCAGCTTGACTTACTGCTACAGAGAGAGGGAACCACTTACTATTGTTAGGCCACCCATGCTGTTGCATATTGTACAGCAGCTTAAAAATACATATTGGGAAAGGACAGCATTGCATACATCCACTCAAATTCAAATGTGCTAAAGGCACAGACAAAATACACATACAGTACATGTGTTGCACACAAAATGTTCTCTGGTTTCCACAGCCAAAAAAAAAACAAAAAACCCCAACGTTTTCACAGTTAAGTTATCCAACATTATAGGCCGATTCATGGCACTTCTCAAACTACAGACAGAATTAAAACAAAAAAAAAAATCAGTGAAAACACATTTTCACTAAACATCAGATTTTATTTTAAAAAGGAACCAATACATCCTTTTATGAGATCTTTAGTGTTTTGCATCTTAAATTTTAGTTTTTAACTCTGCCTCTAATCATATAGATGCCAAGTTATCCCATTCTAATTACCTAATTTGTGCAAAACAAATCTGTCCTCAGCATGTCAACCACCCTCTAACTGCTCAGAAGGGATTCCAAATTGGCAAAGTCATATAGCAGATGAAAATCCTTGCAGAGACAAGCCAAGACTCCACTGCTGATGAAGATAGAAGACGACAATGACCACTGAAGTGCCCAGAAGGATGGTCAAAAAGACAGTAGCACAAAATTCTGATTGTTTAGTTGGTGGCATCTGTAGTACTCAAAAGAACAAAGGGGATGATTTCACAGTGTCAGCAAAAAAATAACTTTTTAGAATGAGATAGCCATACCAATTTTTCATCCAATTTCTAGAAAAATCTTGTCACAAAATTATTCTGAAAATTTGTAGTGTTCTTCTTTGACTTTGAATTTAACTTCTTTGAATTTAACTTCACAGCACTAATTAATGACTTATAATATAATTTGAAATTTGGCTCAAGATTACATATGGTAATTTCTCTCAGATCATTAGAAAGGGGTTGTCTCCTGTTCTCAAACTGACACCACCACAATAGAGAAAAACAGTATCAGAGGACTTGACTGCTTGGTTAGTGGACTCATCCTTTTTATTAATTATTAAATATTGATGATGTGCTGGCAGTGTGCAAACATCTCTCATTCTCTGCACGTGACTAAGCCTTAGATATTTGACCCTGGTCTGTCCATATCTTTCTGAGACCACCAAAAATTCATTAGGCAGAAGATTTATGCTGATTACCATCTATGTTTCAACGGTGCATAGACCATGGAAGTTGGTGAGACGATAACAGCTGACAGCAGCAGTTCTGAGAAGTAAAACTAAGATGACACAGGGCATGTGGTCACTTTACTGCTGAATGAGAGTGTCCATACAGTGGTTTAATGCACTTTAACTTATGTGCATCAGCTTCACACCATTAGCTGATTCATCTTAACTTCCAAATGTCCCCATGTACACAAGCCCAGAGAGACTAAGGCTATGTCTGCATTACTGCTTATGTTACTTAGGGGTGTGAATAAGCCACCCCACTGAGCGACATACAATACACTGACAAGTGCCAGTGTGGACAGTTCTATGTCAATAGGAGAGCTTTTACATTAGAAGCGCAGAATGCTTTAGAATAAGATACCATGCCAGTTTTTCATCCCATTACTAGAAAAATCTGGTCACAAAGTTATTTTGAAAATGCGTAGTGTTTTCCCCACTTCTCCTTTTAAAGTTCATGCTCTAATCAAAAAGTTAGATGTTTGGAGGAAGGTCTACATCTTCACTGCTGGAAGCTCTCTAGTGTAGCCAGAGCCTTAGATGCTTGCCAATGAGATCAATGAACGTAGTCAACATTTCTCAAGAGCAAATCCTATCCCTTCATCTGCAACCATGGATGTCCCTCTGGTAGTGCAGCCAATGCAGTTCTACATGTTGGGGACAGTTTAGCATGCTGCCTATATGTATGAGTGAGACAGAAAGAAATATTACATTCTAATGGCTACCCTAAAACCATCTGTTCCTACTACTTGCTAGGTGACATCTTTAAGTTATGTGAAAGAGGCTTATGTTTTTTTTAGTTGAAAAGCCTGCCCAAGGGTATGTGATTTATCTAACAATTGTCTTTTGTTTGCAGCACAAGTCTGTTGTCTAACTTGAAGACCTATTGCAGGCCTTGGTGCATGCTGCTGGATACAAAGGATTGAGGGCAGTGAACTCATCAGTAGGTGTGTTTACTGGTCATTCTTCCCAATGCAGTGTGGGGAACAAGTTTCCCTGATCACTTCAGCAACCCAACTTAATTTTCAATGAGCACAACTAATTTCTGCTGTGGCCAATACAAAGGCCACTAGACTTATTTAGGCTGAATCTAAATTTAGGACTAATACTTCAAATAATGTAATACACATAGGAGGTGGCAAACTGACAGCTCTAGAGACTGAAATCCTAGCTGCAGAACAGAAAGAGCACAGGCAGAGGCAGTACAAGCCCCCACATACTGCTCTTTCAAAATATCTCAGCCCATTTCTGGAAGGACTACCTCTGTTTGTTCAGACATTGATCTCTTTGCTTCATCTGCCAAAGTATTTGCCAATTAACACTGTTTTTGTATTAGTCAGTGCCCACAATACAAAAACTAATGTCACGTTAACACTAAGAACAGCAGCTCATTTCACATGACACTATATGCACTTAGGGCAAGTCTACACTACAAAATTAAGTCAACCTAAGTTATGTTGACCTACAGCCACCACAGTAGTTGAATTGGTTTATTTTTCCACATTATGCTCCTTGTGTGGCTGGTGCATGTCCTCACCAGAAGCACTAGAACCAATTTAACTGCAAGTGTGGGGCATTGTGTGATGGTTTCTGAAAGGCAGCAGCAATCATGTACGCAATGCAACGTCTACACTGACACTGCATCAACCTAACTACATCGACTTGAGTGCTACACCTCTCATGGAAGTGAAGTTATTAAGTTTGTATAGTGGGTGAATTACATGAGTGGGAACTACATTTTAGTATAGATGCTTACAGTGTTAGGTCGATGTAAGGCAGCTTATGTTGATCTAACTCTAATGACCAGCCCTCAAAGAGACCAGGAAGTGGACTGAGGTACTGCTATCCGTCTATAAAGCATGACATATGGTTGTACCCCCTAACATTTTTACATGCATGTCTTTCTAGTAAAAAGAACAACAAAAAGAGCAAATGCAAAGCTTTTACAAAGCTAACAAAATCAGAGGCACTACTGTGCCAAGAAGAGTCCTCTAGATGCTTTTAAAATCATTTGGAAAAGAAGCAGAGTGGCAGAGCAACAAATGTGACTTCAATTTGGTGAATAGATTTAATGTGAAAATCGTCACTGTAATAACATCTTTGTCACGCAGCACTTTCTCCTCTTTTACTTAATCTACAGCAGCCAGCTTAATGGTAGCTAGTTACTGACAGCAGTTGTGCTTGCCTAGCAACAGCTGAAGACATCCTCAGTCACAAGCACCTAAAGCAGAGAAGGGAATGCAGCTTATTTAAGTCTGTTAAGTCAGGGATATCAACTGTCGCAGGAGAAACAGAACTCTGATCTTCGCAGCTAAGAGTCTTTTATATTCTTATTTAAAGCAATCAGTCCTGATGGTAACTGTCTATTTTAAAGTTACTGGGATTTATTATACAATTCACATGTCTTTAGCGAGTCTATTAAATTCTTAAATACACAGTTCTCCACATTTACATTGTTTAAATGCATTGTTTCATGTAAACAGAGTTTTACCCCAATATAAACATTTTTGTTAGAAAAGTGTGGTTAAAATGAGAACATGCTCTTATGAACAGCTTGCAGCAGCATTTGAGCTAGAATGCCATAATAAATACTTAGAATTTATATAATGTTTTCCAAACATTTAATAGGAGTTGCTACAAAGGCAAATGTTTTATGTTACCTCTGTCAACTATCAAAATATCAGCTAACCCCAATTAGCAACCCAAATGGCCAGTATGGTTACCAAGTGATTTTAAAGGAAAGAGGTGAATCAGTTTTCCCCTCATGATGGGGTATACCTGCCCTGTACTGGACAGGAAGGGTTTAACCCTATGCTGTGGGCTGAGGAAGTCATGCCCCTTCACCCTCTTGTCCCTGCTGGGCATGCTTCACTGGATCTACAGTAAAAAAGGGAGCAACCCTGCTCAGTCTGGGCTGACTGCTGAGGAGAGAGGATACATGTTGCAGGCCCTGCCCAAGGGCTGCCAGAGCCCCAGGCAAATACCTGGTTGCCCACAGAAGCCCATCAAGGGAAGGAGTTGTTGGGAGCATCTCTGGCCAACTACCCCAGAGATCCAAGGGACCTGTGGACAACAGCCTAGGAAGACAGGGTAGGAAGTAGCCCAGAGAACATGACATTGATCTGGTTGTGGAACTGGAATCAGACTCAGCATGTTTCAGATGGATCTCCACTGACCCCACATGATGGTGGATACACTTGCCACTGATAGGGCCCTGGTCCTCCTACCCCAACTGCCAACCCCCCAGTGGGTGGCAGTCCACTCCACCCCCCCAGCCACTAGGCCATACTACCCTACTTAGAAGAGCAGACCTATTGATTCCAGCCACTAGGCTACATTGCCCAGCACATAAGGACAGCCCTACTGATGCTGGCCGCTGGGCCATGCTGCCCGGCCCGGAAGAGAGGTTCTATAGGCTCTGGCGCTAGGCCATGCTGCCCTGAATACAAGGACCATCCCCCGACGTAGTATACCTGCCCTGCAACATCTCCATGTATGGTACAGTTCTTCTACCAATCTTGTTACATTTTTCCATTCTTGCACCCAAAAGTCTCTCTCAAACTGTTGAAGCAATTATGCTAATATGTGTGACATCACTGTGAACTTTCTGATAACTGCATCTATATCCTCTATCCCACCTTGTTTTCAATTGTTTCAGAGGGCAAAAGAAATAGGCAGCTGCTTACAAAATTACAATTAAAAGAACAATACAAGAAGGGACTAGGTTAGGGAGTCAGCAAATTCAACTGGAAGATAAATGTAAGTGCACTGCCAGGAAAAACAGAAGATGCATTTTCCATCTAGTAATAAGAGTATTTTATAATTATACTGTATATTTTACTTTCTGTACAATGAAAATCAGGCTGTTGTACACAAACTGTAAACCTCCAATACTTACTGCTTTTCAGAGGGTGCAGACCATACCATTTTAGGGATTTACCCTAATTTGAAAGGTTTACCAAAGTACTTTTGCTATTTTGTAAGAAGTGGGTAGGGAAAGAGTTAGAATGTTCCCAAGATCTTCAGACATTCTTAAGGATTACAGATGAGTAGACCTAAAGGATTTTTTTTCTCCAATCCAATCCTTCTGTTAGTATCTCCATTACTAACACTGACCAACACAACCAGACAAAAATAAAAGTGGTGACAAAAAAGTGATCTGCACTACATGTTATTGTAGCTATTATTCTGAACTAAATTTATGTAATGGAACCAGTTAGAACTTGTTCTTATCTGGATCAGATTGATTAAGGGACCTTCACCAACTAAGTACAAAAAAAAAATCTATTTAAGATCTGCTATATATTTCTCCTTAATTTACCCATAGCCACCTCACAACACGTTTGTTGATGAGCTGCTACACCCAGTACTTGATAGGAAGCCCTTTTAACTCATGTTGCCACATAACTCAGGACACGAAGGCCATTCAGTGAAGTGGATGGCTGAAAACAGCAGAATGGAAGAGGCGTTTGGGATTTTTTACATCTAGGAATTAATGGGAAGGTGATAGGATAGGTGTTGTGCAGAGTATGATTTATCCACAAATTATGTACAGCTGACCTCAGCCTCCTCCCAGCTGTCCTCCATAGCCCCCTCCTTCACTGCCCTGTTCCCTCTCCATTGTAAAGTCCTTCTCTCTTCCTTTCTTTAGCTAAACCCCTCCTAGCTGAACTTCACTGTGATGTTACCCCCCACAATCTGAACTGGTGCATACCTGTGTAATCCAATCCCTCATTGCTGAGCCCTGATTTACTCTGTTTTGCTGTGTGAGCCACCCACTCCTTGATTGGCCCACGCCCAGCCTCCTGCAAGTAATCTGTCCCTGACTTAGTGAAGGAGTGCTTTTGGCCAGTTGCTTATGGGATTGACCCCCCGCAAACATCCCCAGTCCCAGATGCAACCCCGGGAACTGCTGTTTTACAGGGTTCAGTGCTATATACTGCACGTTCAAGCTCATTACATCTATCTGTCAATTTATTAAAGAAATTGATGTGCACCAGCTCTGTCCCTCTAAGTGAAGTTTCTACGCACACTCAATCCAAATGACCTGTTTTAGATAAAACAAATAATTGTATTGATTACAGCAAGATTAAATGATAAATCAGATGAATATGAATCAAGGATTATTCTTTAATTGTGATCAAATTGCATCCTAAACTAAAACTCAGCACTTTAGTGGCCTTTTTGTTCTTGATGTCAGCTTACCTCACAGACTGGTTGAGATGACTCCCACAGCCAGGCCCCACCCCCCACCTCCATGTGGGCAGTCCGTCAGTGTCCTTGATGTTGCTTAGAAGATGGATGCCGAGGGAGAGCTCCCGAGATAAATCTGCCTCTGCCTTTAAAGAGTTTCCTGTTCATTCCCTGGGGTCAAGTGATTGGCCATGTCTGGCAACGAGCATGGTTTCCTTCACTTATGTCAAATGAGCATTGCCTGATCAGGTGCTCAAACCAGTCCATTGATCCTGTAGGCATGCCACTGCAAGGTGTGAACCCTCACTCATCTTAGTGATTGCTTGGATCTATTCAAACCATGTGAGACAGACATTTGGAAGTATTGCATACTGGAGTTTCATACCTATACATATGACATTGCAGGAAACATACTACCAAAACAATAATATTCAGTATGTCATGAGCATTCCAAAAACATTGTACATGACATACTTTGCATTAGACAATACACAATTACACTCTAAGGGTGAACATGAATGATACACAAATCACACCATAAAGGTGTACATGGGATACAGTGTGTCACACTCAAAGCTGAAAAACACTGTGACACTAACCTGGCACTTGCAAACCATCAGCATTAACTATACTCATACATTATATCCCTTTCCCCTACCTTTTGTTTGGCTTGTCTTTTTAGAAATAAACTTTTGGGACAGGGACTAAGTTTGTACAGTGCCTAGCACAATGGGGCCCCATTCTCAATTGGCCCTTAGGAACTAATGTAATATAAATTATGTTAATCATCAGCAGGTGGCCTGTTCATTACAGATGAACCAGAAAAGGCAATAAACCCCTCTCTTCAAACAGTTTGAAC
This sequence comes from Mesoclemmys tuberculata, assembly GCA_007922155.1. Classification (NCBI taxonomy): domain Eukaryota; kingdom Metazoa; phylum Chordata; order Testudines; family Chelidae; genus Mesoclemmys; species Mesoclemmys tuberculata. The sequence continues at coordinate 53,977,671 of ML675604.1, read as the reverse complement.
AGTTTTGTTTAAGTGCAGGAATAAAGTACTAAAAATGCTTTATTGTTTTTATTTATTTTGCTTTGGTTATGTTTTTTAATTGGGGGGAGTGCTAGCAGGAACAGGCTGAGTTCCTTGTTAATATGATACTTCAGTGCTTGTGGAAATTAAGTCATGAATATCATTGAGCCCTGTGAGAACAATACTAATGTTGTCATTTTTAGTCTCCCATTCCTCTTAAGATCACAAACTCTGCCACCAATAGGCAGCCACTATGTTTTCTTGTGGTAGAATTTAGAGCTCATGAAAGGTGCCAGCCAGGATTTATGGTAATGGAAGCTACAGTCATTTAGTCACAGCAAAGAGATTAACAAGGGAAGCAGCAATCCACCTTCTCCATTCTATGTCACCAATGTGCCCAAACACCAACTTGCAGATACTGTACCAAAGGATATGATTTCCATAATGCCACCAGCAATGCAGAAAGAACTTTTATGACTGCTCCTTCAAATGTGCTCATGCAGGTTAAAATATGAAAGCTGGTGAAATTTGTCTGGGGTTGATTTTTATTATGAACCTGAAACTTGCTACAGTTCACTGAATCTAGGATGAGCTTTGTCAAATTTCATGCCACATCCTTTCTACCTTGAGACCCTCACATAAAGATCCCCAAGCGCCTCCTGTACTTTATGAGGATTCAAAAATAGAGCAGTAGCTTGAAATCCCCCATTTCAAAGACATCTTCTGGGGAAAATCAGACTATTCCACTGGCCATCAGGTATATTAAGGAGGTAGAGGAATCACTTTGGCAGTGACTGGAATTGGAGGAAGGGAAAGCAGTGGGGTTAGATGGGATGGAAGAGAGGGCATCTGGCACAGAGGACTCTGTCAAGATGCTCTGTCTGTGGGTAGAAGCTTCCCCATATAAGGACCATATTTAATTGTCACAAGACAATTGCTTTAGAAACTGCAGTGTATCCGATCAGCAATGAATGGAAGTCATGATAGGTGATGTTTTAACTTGTATGACATCTCCAGTGGAGGTTAGTTTTCAGACACCAACTGTAGATCACAAGTTCCAACTGGTAAAGTATCAGACACTGCAATTCTTATAGAAAATGTGGTTTCCAAGTTTGTAACTGAATTGTAGCAAGTGATTAGAGCTGGGTGAATAATTAATTACTTGGTTCAGTGGTGAAAAAGAAAAAGGGAAAATAATTTTTTTTGGGTCAACCCATTTTGTTTCAGTGAGAAACTGAAAAAAAGAACTGGAAAAAGATTAGTTTTAGGCCAAAATTATTATCTATTTAACACAAACCAAAACATTGTTTCATTTTCAGATGGTTTTCACCCTCTAAACAAAATTAGATAAGATAAAATTCAAAATAAAAATGTTTTGAAATGAAAAGTCTAAATGTTTCATTTAGAAATGCATTGACTTTTTCAGACCCCTCCCTCCCTCACTCTTCTTTAAAAAAAAAAAAAAAAAAAAGAGAAAAGATTAAACTATTTATGGAATTAACCCAAAAATCAAACTGTTTAACCCAAAACTGCCTTTTTATTTGGGCAAATAAACTAATAAAAAAAAAAATTGCCCAACTCCACTAGTGATCGCACAGACCAAAAGCTCTGTTGGATGTGTCTGCAGAGTTCATAGATTTCTCAAAATCGAGCTTTTAACTTGCATGTTCCTTGAGACCAATAGCTTTGCTTAATAAAACTTTGACTTGCACAACTACTGGAACTTGTAAGTTCCTTGCACTTTAACTAATGTATCTTATCACTTTTGTTGGGTAAAAACTTGCACAAGGTCTCTTGGGTCACCGCTGATTACATCAGGTGTTTTTACTGCATTGAGAAGAGTATTCAGTTTCATTCCACTGACTTTATTATAACCTCCTCTTATAAACTGAATTATTTACAGATAATTTGACAAATCTTCATAAGGTTGGAATTATGTAACATCCTTCAGTTGCATCCTCATCTCAAGTTGCAAGATATCCATCATTTGACAATGAATTAATGCTAACTATTTTCCTGAATATATCCTGTTGTGTATAAAAGTCACTTCTCTTTTTAAATTTGATGCATTTTAATTCACTGAGCATCCCATTATCATACTATGGTAAGAGGCAAACAGGTGCACGACTGGCCTTTTCATTCCATTCATTATTTTTAAAAACCTTTTATGTTCTTTTATTTTCCAAATCAAATAATTCTACTCTTAATTTTGCCTCATACAAAAACTTCATCTCCAACCCAAACTTATGCTGTTAACTTTTGTTGCCCTCACTTTTGCTATGCCTTTTGGGAGATAACCAAAGCTTAACAGCATTCAAGGCAAAGATTTACTATACCATCTTGTCATATTTACCATATCCTCTATCACCATCCTAATATACCCTAACATTTTATTTGCTTCTTTAAGTTTCTTTCAAGAGAACAAGAAAAGCCCTGTACGAATACTTGGTAATTGACTTGAGCATAATCTTTTTATTACCTAGCTGATGACAATTTTTGTGTGATCATTTGGGATAAATAAGAATTCACAAATTTAAAATTGATATACAAATTGTACCAAGAACCACCTTGTCTGTTGCAGAAATGAAACAAAGGAAGAACACCCACTTCTTATAGCTCACAGGAGCTAAACACTGATCCCATGCCAGGGTCTAACCACTGGGTATATTTTGGTAGCTCACATTGGAATTAGGTGTGATTCTGCAGAATCTAAATTTAATTTTAAAGAAAAATTCCTAGTAGTCACAGTTGCAAAATTAAATTTCTAAATATAAAGTAAGTGTAAACCAAATCAAAGTTGTCTTCTTGAGGCTTCAAGCGCCCTGAAACAACAACTCTGCTAGGTCCCCCACCCCCATTAACCTCACTGCAGTAAGAATGCTAAAGTCTAATGATAATTTGTGTGTCAAAATAATTAGTAATGAAACAGTTAATCAGATCGGTTTGGATAGAGAGTAGGAGCGAATTCCATGGGGACTAGAGGAGAAAAAACTGGGAACTGATGCATGATAAAAAATGAAGAAGTGAAGAGACACAGAAAGAGGAAAGAAACAAGAGGAGGAAGATTAAAGGATATGGAATAGAAACTAGGACAGAAATTGCAATGATCCATAATTTCAAGATGCTGAATGCATCTTGACTAGATTGCACATAAAAGCCATATTCTTCTCTTGATCCTCATGTAGACCTCCCAGCGGCATTTGTGGGAGAACTGCTGATGGAGGGCGATATGAAGACCATGGGCCCTAAACTAAAAATGGAATTTATCCTTCTCCACAGTATGAGTTTGACAAAAGAAAATACATACTCCTGATACAAAATCTGTGGCATACTTAACCAAAGCATTGGAATATAAGTTGGAGGCCTGTTTTATACAAGGGAATAATTAATAAAGCATGTGTCAGTAATGGTTATTCAGTATGTCAAGTTATTCCTGTATTACTGCGTCCAGATTTCTACAGAAGCTTTGTGTTTGTTGTACCCAGTAGTGCTAGAACTAAGGTTGCAAGAGGTGCTGCAGCACCCTCTTGCTTGAAGTAGTGTAGTAATAGGAAACACCAAATACATGGTTTCCAGCAGCACACCCACTATAAATATTGTTCCAGCACTCCTGCTTGTACCTTTCTACCACCTCAGCACTGATTTAAGTTTATTGCCACACTGTAGTAATTACAAAAAACCCACATCCACCACATGAAGTCTCACCCATTGAAGCTAACAGAATGAAGAAATCAATAGAAAACTCCACTTCCATGCCACCAATAGCTTTGCTAAGGAAACCCAATCTCAGGAGATGTACATAACATAAAAAACCCTACCTTCCTGGTAAGACATCTGCATGATCTATCCACTGTCAGTTGGTCATCAATAGATACATCAAAAAATTTCTACAGATGTGTTTTCAAAGAGACCTATTTAAATGTATGTCAAATCCAAACAAATTCAGCAAGAAAAAGATTTTCAGTAGATAACCAAACAAGAATTTTATAAGGATAATGGAAAATTGATACATAACTGAGAAATTAAAGAGATTAGCTCCTAGTATTTTAAAGTATGGTTCTATATACCACATACTGGCGACAAATGGCAACTTCATTCAAGACATTTTTGTTATTACTCATTATTTATATTGCAATATGCATAAAGGCTACAGCCATTGATCACTGACCCACTGCACTAGGTCCTATACAAACATTACAGAAAGATGGTTCCTGTCCCAAAGACCTTCACTATGTGTATTGAATGATATCTACTTATTTTACTGACAAAAGTTTTATTGCTATTTATTCCTGTTATGGCTACAGATTCAACATAGATAAGACAGCTGTGTCTCATTTATTACTACTACTAAAGTATTTATTTTACAGAACCACCTAGAAACCCCAATCAGCATTGGGCTGTTCTTGTATAAGGACTGTACAAAGAGACACAGCATCTGCCCTGAAGACCTTACAATCTAAGATCCCATTTTGAAACTGCCCGTGTTTAGGTAGCCCGTACCCTGCAGAGCTCCAGTGAAGTCAGTGGGTCACTGCACTGATGTAGGGATTTTCCTGCATGTATGAAGTACAGGAATGGGGCCTAAGAAGTGAAATTGCTCAATCCCCATTCCTTCATGGTATCTTTGTAATGCTATTGAGATGTGCATAAGTAACCATATCCCGTGCAGGGTAGCTGCTCATAGCACGATATCTACTGATAGCAAAGGAAGTGCCCTCATATATACAGATTATGTAAACACGACACACTCAAACATGACAAGCTTCAGAGAAAATAAGATAGCACTCACTAGTTATTGAGGGTTGCCCGGAAGCACATGAACTGCTTGGAAGATTTCTTTGAATTATGGAAAAGATATTTACAGGGAAAAGAAAAAAAAAAAAGATAGGAGGAATGAGGACCTTAAAAAAAGAAAATATTCTGCTATTAAATTAGGTTAATATTTTGTACTCTGCAATATCAGCAAAGACAGTCTCAAACATCTCAAAACAGTCTTACCTTTTCTATATCAATTTTCATTAGAGATAACTTTAAACATTACTAAACAAACAATTTAAACAAATGTATGGCAGATTCTCCCTATGGCCATATTATGGAGCAGCTCCAGGTAAAACTCACTGGAAATATAATGCAAAAATGAATTTAAGATCTGAAAAAAATCATTCAAATACTTAAAGAAAATAATTTGGGAGTATAATTTTTCAAATTACCATGTCACCTTCCCAGAATGTCAGAAAAGCTTAATCTTTAATAGGTTATTCATTCCATTAATATTCAACTCATTTAGATTCTCAGATAAAGCAAGTAGGTTAGCAATAGAACATACACTAATTTAATGAAGTCTTGATACTAATGTAACTAATATGTGGCTAGCACATAGGGAGTTTTACTAAATATCTTAATTTTCCTAAACCTGTTAAGTTTTAACTCATATCTGTCCCACTCCCTATCCCACATGCTTTCTAGTATTAGTTTTCCAATTGCATCTTAAAATGATGGGTGTGGATACTACTATTTTCTTTAAATTGGCATGCTGCCATCTTCTGAACAGAACTTGTATCTGAAACTCTGTAGTGTAAAGGCAGAAGAGTTCAACTTATCCCCAGTTGTGCAGGGAGAGATAAGTTACAAGTGGAGTTACCTGAGAAAGGTTAGAGACAGCCCCTGGAGAGGACACACAGTATTTTCTTCCTGGATTATGCCATTGGAAGTCTGTGTAAACCAAGTATGAAATAAACCCAGAGCCTCTTGTAGGCTCTCTCCTTCCAATGCCCAAAAGCCAAAGCCTTTCTGATACATTCTACAAAGCTTCAGTTTACCAATTGAAATACAAAACTATAATATTGCATTTGGCTGAGAGGAGTGAGTGGATTGGGATATGGAATGTCATATGTTTTGCCTCTGAAGAGAGGTAGGTTTGCTTGTGTTTTTATTAAGTAAACCACACAGAATACATACACACACACAGTGAGTCTGTCTTTCTCACAGTCCCTCTGTATGTATACATGTCAATCAAAAGGGAAAGCCTATATTAAAAAGAAACTTGGTGGTGGAGTGAAGTAGTACAAGAAGTGATAAAAGATAAAAGGGAAAGAAGTTTAAATTCTGGCAAAGGAGTAGGAGCAAACTAGACCTGGAGGAATAAAAGGATGTAAAGAAATTGGCTAGGAACATAGTTACAAAGGTCTTTGAGGAACTTTACACAAGACTTAGAACAAAGAAAAAGGGAAAGTATACAGATTGGTGAATGCACAGGACAGAAGTACCAAAAATATGAAGGAGATGAGGTTCAAAGATGAAACTCATAGGTGTTGACTGATGATAGTTGCACAAAGGATTGATGGAAAAAAGGTGTTTTGAGCAGCTTTTAAATGAAGAAACCCAAGAAAGCAATGCAACTTTTAAATGATGCACTTTGATCTAGTGGAGCTGAAATCACACCAGATAAAGTGGCAAATGCTGTAAAATCAATGAAAAATAATAAAGGCATAGGTCAACACAGAATCCCTATTGAGGCATGGAAAAAGCTTGGAAGAGAAAGCATCCATCTGCTGACATCCCTGTTCAGTTAATCATGAGATGGGGTCAGATACCAAATGAATGGAGGAAAAGTAACTTGGTGACAACATAGAAAGGAAAAAAAACCTGTTGGAGAGTGTCTTCAGTAATACTTAGAAGTAAAGTAGATTTTAGCGCAACTCAACATGGCTTTTTGCAAGGAAAGTCAACAATAGATGCTATCTTTGCATTGAGGCAGCTAATGGAAAAATTTAGAAAAAAGGATAAACATTTCCATGATGTTCATTGATCTGGAAAAGGCCTTTGAGAAGAGTTTTAAGGGAAATTATCTAGTGGGGTATGAGGGAGAAAATGATACCAGAATATTATGTGCAGCTTATTTAAGTCACATATGTAGGTGCAATGTCAATACTCAGAACTTCTATGGTGAAAGACAAACTATTGGTAAAGGTGGGAGTATGCATCAGGGATCAGCACTGAGCCCTTTCTTCTTTATCATCATCCTGGATACCCACAAGGAACATACAGAATTGCTTGCAGATGATATAATTCTATGCAGTGAGGAGAAAGTCAGTCTAACGCAGAGGATCTTGATAAATAGAGAGACATGTTAAAGAAGATTCAAAATAAACAGAAGGAAAAAAAACAGTGTATGATATGTAATTTCAATAAATATGAACACTGAAGAATTATTCTTGAAACTGGATAACCTGACAATACAAGCCCTGAATACATTACATTTCCCTGGATTCTGGAACCCATATACTTGACACTTTATACATAGTTTCAAGTATATGGGTTCCAGAATCCAGGGAAATGGTGGATGAAAACAGAGCTAGGACAACAAATGCCAGGCTCAAATGGAGAGAGGTAAGTGGTGTCGTATGTGACAGGAAGATACTAGTGAGATTGAAAGGGAAAAAATATATATATAAAATGGTGATCCATTAAATTTTAACGTGTGGCACTGAGTGTTGGACAACAAAACAACATGAGCAAATGATCTGTTCCACAGAAAGAAAATGTTTAGATGGGTGAGTGCTATAAACAAAAAAGATCACATGAGGAATGTGTATGTCAGACATGCTCAAAGTAACACACAAGTGAAAAAACGAGGGAGTGTAGTCTCAGATAATTTGGTTACACAAGACCAGTCCTGATAACTATATTTAAGAGAGTCCAACAGATCAAAATTGAAGGAAAAAGACAAAGACTGATCCAAGAAGATGTGGTGGGACATCATCAAGGAAGGTAAGTTAGAAAGTTGGCAACCTTATGCTAGTTTGTGAAAACTGAACCTCCTCCCTGCCCTGCCCCTCTCTCCTCAAGGCCTCACCCCTACCCCTACCCCTTCCCTCAAGGCCCAGCCCATGCTTACTCCCTCTCCCCCTTCATCCCCACCACTTGCTGTTCTCCCTCTTCCCCCTTCCTTATCACTCAATCCTCCCCTTCCCCTCCTCCGCAGTTGAGCTCCATCTGCTTTGTGGCTGGGACAGGATCCGCAGCCTGACGCTGAGCCTGCTGCCTGCCTGCCCACAAGATGCAGGTAGGAGGCAGCCCCAGCTGGGCAGGGTCTGGTACAGGTTTATGACTCCGCACCTCCCCACCCCTGCCTGCAGTAACAGGATTTTTGGTGACAGATGAGTACATCTGACTGGACACTCCAGGTCCCCTTTTCAACTGGACTCTGGGGTCAGAAACAGTGTCAGCTCTAATGTGGAATGATAGTGAATATGGCACTGAACAGAGCACTTTGGAGGTAGAGGACTGATAAAGTGAACCCCATCTGATGGGATTAATGCAAGGAAGAAGATATTGGTTCCACTGAAATACAGTTTAAAAAATAGTCTTTTTGCAATCATTTTGGACCAAAACTGTAATTTGGGTGATGAAAGGGAAGGACTAACCTAAGAAACTAAATCTCCAAACATGAAGCAATCTTTATCAAGAATGGTTTTTATCCCCATCACCCAATTATGTATATTCATATCAAGAAACCTAAATTCCAGCCTTTTACAATTCCTGACAAACACTTTAATAGGACTAATGATTTAGTATGAATTCTGCCAGTCCTCCACAGCAACAGTAAACAAAGTGCAAAGCCCTATTTAAAATATATTAGCTAATAACACAGCTGCAGCAAAATGCTCTGCTAAATATAATCCAGAGTCAAGATTCCACATTGGCACTTACTGCTCCATTCCAGCCTGGCGTCAAAGCTGTTTGCCTGATTTCATCAAGACAAAGATTTACAGCCAAAGAAATTGAGAGGCTGGAAGAAGCAACCTGGAACCATGGCTCACTACTTTCAGAAAGAGAGAGAGTTTTAGAAACCCAGATTTAACCTCCCACATCCTTCCTCCATCCTGATTAAATGAAATCAGTGCACTGTATTTTTAATCTGCATCAATAAATATGAAGATGGTCTGTAAAATGTATATTTAAAGAATGCATTAAACCCGAGGGTCTCAACCTTTTCAGATGACTGTACTCCTTTTAGGAGTCTGATTTGTCTTAAATAGCCCCAAGTTTCACCTCACTTAAAAACTACTTGCTTACAAAATCAGACATAAAAATACAAAAGTGTCACAGCACACTATTACTGAAAAATTGTTTACTTTATCATTTTTACCATAGAATTATAAAATCAATTGGAATATAAATATTGTACTTACATTTCATGCATAGTATATAGAGCAGTATAAAGTCCTTGTTTGTTTGAAATTTTAGTTTGTACTGATTTTGCTAGTGCTTATTATGTAGCCTGTTGTAAAACTAGGCAAATACCTAGTTGAGTTGATGGACCTGGAAGACCTCTGCATATATGTATGTGTACCTCTGGCTGAGAACCTCTGCAATTTTAATTGGGGGCAGGGGGAGCCTAGAACAAACATTCACATAAAGATTTTTCCATAGTCTGAACCTACAGGGTCAAAACAATGGCCACATTTTTCAAGGAAAGAATTAACTGCTATGCAGATCAGAGTTTTAAAAAGTGTTTATTTAAAAAGAAATATTTGAAAGATGATTGTATGTTGTGGGTGGAAAGTGTATCAGACTAGAACTACAACCTCAATACTCCATTCCAATTAAGATCGCAAAAGATATACTGAATACATGTTGAAGCCAACATGAGTAAAGACATTTATTCAGAGGGTATCAAAAAGCCATTAACAGTAGATTACTGTATGTAATTAGTATTTGATACTTTGGTAATGGAAGATATAAGGGCCAATTAAACGCTTAGAAAACTAACACACATCTTGAATGGCCCTAATCACTACAGTCACGGCTACATTACATTACTAAAACAAACAAACTCACTTGTTGCTCCTGCCTCAGCTGCTCCTCAGCCTTAACCAACCTCTTCCCTACATTAAAGAAGCCTGGGAACTGGCTCTGTAGCTGAGGGGTTAGAGCAGCAATCTTAAAAACAAAGGGCTGCAAGGGCAAATCTGGCTGGAGCCTGCACAGCAGTCTCTGCCTCAGATTCTGAGCCATAAAGAATGCATCCTACAGCAGCAGTAAGTGCAAAATCTTACAGTATATTCTGATCAGAATTTTAGCTTCTAATGAAAGACATTAAGTGAACAATTTTTTTTCACAATTTCCATGTCATACTAGCAAAGTTTTATTATAGTGTTGCTAACTCTGCATGTTCGGTTTTGCTTTACCTCTGGATAAAAACACAGCAAATGCCCTACAGGTAACAAATGCAAGCCTAGACAAATAAATAGCATAAAATATAATTATTCATAGAGATACAGCAAACAGCAGATATTTAAACTCATGTATCTAAAGGCATAGCATGGATGCCACTTGAGCTATAACAGACTTGGGGGAAGGAGGAAGGACAACAGATTTAAGGGCTCTCAGGAACCCTGATTCTGTCATAGGGCTTGTTCCCACCATCTTGCCTTCCACACACACTGATCTTAGGGGGAGATGCTATGCAACCCATCACTTATCTATCAGGTGTGGGGTGGCTGTATGTACCTGATGCAAGAAAAGCACTTGTTTCAGGGTGTCTAGGAGGGTCTTCTGACCCAAGAGATCCTGAAGGTTTTTCACCTTCTTCTGCAGCACGGGTCACGGGTCACTTGCAGATTTCAAGAGTAAGTGGTGGACTTAGGGTAATGAAGTCTTTAAATCATGATGCAGTACTTCAGTAACTCAGCCAAAGGTTATGCGTCTATTACAGGAGTGGGTGGGTGAGGTTCAGTGGCTTGAAATGTGTAGGAGGTCAAACTAGATGATCATGATGGTCCCTTCTGACCTTAAAGCCTATGAGTTTAACAGACCCAGTGTTCCTCTAGGTCATCTGCCATTATGGGTCAGATCCCAATATTTCATATCTTCTTCACTATAAATGGGCCAGAAACCAGATCTTCTGACACTCAGTGGCCGATCCATCAAAAGGAGTTGCATAAATCAGCATTTGACAGCTGGGCCTCCATACTACTAATGTAAGCAAAGGGCTAGAGTGCTTAGGGAGCATTTAACCCCTTTGATAACGCAGCTGCTCCACAGCCCCTTTCTGCTCTGGCTTGCAACTTGATCTCTTCCCAACCACCCCAACCAAAGTAGCTGTTCCATGGCCGGAGAGCCCAAAAAGCTTCTTCTGCCCACAACAACTTTGTTCACGCACTTAGGGAAACAACATAAAAAGAGCTGATCCCCAGCAAGTCTCCCAACAGTGTCGAGTCCTGCGCCCTTGATCAAAGATCTTCTCAGCAGTATTCCCTGTCTCATGGTGCCAAGCCGACTCCCTCAGTTTCTTCTCTACCATAGAGAGTCCGTTGTTAGAACTCCAAAGTAGAGAGGAGGAGGGAGCGTAGTGGAGCACCCACAGGGACACACATCTCAAAGAACACCAGTTACTGCACAAGATGAGTAACCCTTTCTTCTTCTTCTTCTTCTTCTTCAAGTGATGTCCCTGTCGGTGCTCCACTTTAGGTGACTATAGAGCAGTGCCCTTCATTGGAGGAGGGACTTCGGTGTTAATTATTTTGCACAACTGACAAGACAGTCAAGCCTAGTGAAGCATTGTTGGCAGATGCCTGGTCAATAACATAGTGTTTTATAAAAGTGTATGGTGATGCCCATGTTGCAGCTTTGCATATGTCCGTCATAGGGACATTATTCAGGAATGCTACAGATGTGGCCTTCACTCTCGTAGACTGACCTCTAGCCCCTGATGGAATTTGTAAACCCTTTTGTTCATAACATGCATGTTGAAATCCACTTGGATACCCTTTGACCAGAAATTGCTTTGCCCTTCAATTGCTGTGCTAGTGATATGAAAAGTTTATCTGATTTTCTAAATGTCTTTGTTCTCTAGGCTATGGACCTTCTGATGTCCAGAGTATGGAGTGCTGCTTCCTGCAGATTGTTGGGCGGTTTAGGATAAAAGGTAGGTAGATGAATAGCTTGCTTGATATAAAAGCCTGACCCTATCTTTGGCAAAAAATTTGGGTCTGGGTTAAGTGTGATTTTATCTTTATGAAAAATTGTGTAGGGAGAGTAAGTCATCAACACACTAATCTCACCTACTCGTCTGACTGAAATAATAGTAACTAAAAATGAAACCTTCATAGACATGTGAAAGAATGAACAAGTTGCTAGTGGCTCAAATGGTGCTCTCATAATGGAACTGAGTACTAGGCTTAGATTGCATGATGGTGTGGGAGTATGAATGATTGAAAATACTCTGAAGACCTGCTAAAAATATTTTCATCATCAGGTGAGAGAATATGGTCATGTTATTTACTTTGTCATGGAAGACCGTGATTGCTGATAGTTCCTTAAGAGTTGACCTAATTGATCAACTGAAGAAATCAGGTTTTAGTATTTATTCAAGAATTAATAGGGTAGAGGAAGATGTTGCCTCGATTCATCTTTCTTCACACCAGGATTGGAATCATTGCCATTCCTGCAGGTAAATCCTTCTTGTTAACAATTTTCTGATGTTTATTAGTATCTGCCTAACCTGTTCCGACTGCTCTAACTCTTCGGGACAGAGCCACTTATTAGCCACGCTGTGAGATGAAGTCTTTGTATTTCTGGGTGGAAAATCTGATCCGCATCTCAGTAAAGGAGATCACATCTCAGGGGAAGTGTTATCAGTTTGCGTACTGACATGCTTATAAGATCTGAGAACCATGTTTGTCTCGGCCAGGTGGTGTTATCACTATGACGGTTGCTCTGTCTATCTTGATTTTGTGTAGGACCTTGTGTATTATTGGTATGGTACTATATTATTGGTACTATATTATCAATTGGTACATAATTGGTACTATATTATGGTACTATATTATTATTATTATTATATTATACTGTATTATTGGTATTGTGTATTATTGGTATGGGTGGAAACACATAGTAGTTCTTTGTCCCACTTGATTAGGAAAGCATTTCCCATCTATCGTGATCCTATTCCTGCTCTTGAGCAGAAAAGATGACACCTGAGGTTCTGTTTCGTGGCAAACAGATCTATCATCAATGGATGCCCCCCTAGATGAAAAATTTCTTTGAAGACTTGGTTGTTCAACTGCCATTTGTGGCTGCATGCAAACTGTCTGCTTAGAATGCCTGCAATGGTGTTTTTCTTGCTTGGTAGGTACGCCACCAATATGATGCTGTGTTTGATACACCAGTTCCAAAGATTCATTGACTCCCTGCACAGGGAGCAGGATCTGGCTCTCCCAGATGTCAAAGGGTAGATCCTCTATTTTAGTCTGCAGTTCTCTAGGAAGGCCTGCACTATGGAGCCAGAAGGGTCTGCACATGACAGCAGCTGTGGCTGTCATCCTAGCTGCTATATCGGCCACATCTAGGGCTGCTTGTAGAGTTGTGTGGGCTACGAGTTGACCTTCATTAATGAGCTTCTTATATTGTTTTCTTTTAGGTTCTGGAATGTCATCTGTGAATTGGGACAATTTGTCATATATATTATGATCATAACTGGATAATAACGCCACGTAATTCGAGACCCTCATTAATAAGGTGGACAAAGAGTATACTTTTCTACCCTATAAATCAGTCTTTTAAATAAGTTTTTTCCAATATTTGTCTTGAGTGGATTTATAGTTTGTCTGCTTCTCTCTCTGATTGGCCGCATCTACAACTAATGAATTCAGGGGTGGATGGGTGAATAGGAATTCCATCCCCTTGGCTGGGATTTAGTATTTTCTGTCATTCCTCTTGTCGGTTGGAGGAATGGTTGCTGGGGTAATCCATATTAGATTAGCCAGCTCCATCAAAGCCTCATCCATTGGAAAGGGTGATTTTTGAGGGGGCCGCCAGGCATAAGATCTTTAACAGGTTATGTTGTGATTCTGCCACCTCCTCTAGGGGGATCTCTAGCTCCTGAGCGACTCTCGAAGAGGTCATTGAATTGTTTGGGATCATCTATAACAGCAGGTGCAGGTGGGATGACTGCCTCATCAAGTTAAGAGGACGATTCATTTGTGGATGGGGAAGTCCCTTGATGTGCAAACGAGGTGTCCGTTTGAGTTCTGTTCCCATCCTGAGACACTGAGGCTGAGGTCGATGGCCTCACAGACTTAGTTGTGCTGAGATGGGAGCTGGAAAGTCTTTTGTATGGCTTGGAGTAGGAGGAGCAGGTAACCCAGTTGTGCCACTGTATGTGGTATGGCATTGAAGCAAACCATGGTGGACCGTAATAAGGGAGTGGCCTGCGTCCTCTATGCTGGGGATAGTGGCTAAGCTCTACTGAAGGTCTGGGGGGAGGAATATTCACATGAAAATTGAGCTCTCTCTGCGCTGTCATCAGAGCTGACGGGCAGTACCAGCAAAAAGGCCTGGTCACGTGCAGGGTGTATGGGAGAAGCATTGGTATTGGATCTTGGGGGTGAAGTCTGAACCGGTTCGATATGGTGCTGTTTGCACCTTCTTTTGCCTGATGGTGCCAAGGTCAGTGCCATGGTCTCAATTGGCTCCGCTATAGCGGTCAATGCTCGGACAAAGTACCATGTCAGAGGCTGATGGTGCGGTTGGTGCTTCATTAAGGATCGGTGCCGTTGTCAGTGCACTAACGGACACTGGTGCTGTGATGGGCATATTGTCTACGTCAGCACCGTGGTCAGTCTTGGTAGTTTCCCTCGGCACCATAGTCTTTTTAGGTACCATGGGGCATGATGGTGCAGTAGCGACCATTGGCAGTTGGTCAGTGTGTTTCTGCACCGTGCGTTTACGCAGTACCGTGCCAGAGGACAGTTTTTTGAAGTCACTTGACTCCTGACTAGGACGTTTCGAGTCTTTGGAAGGCACTGGCTGCATTGTACCTGAGGATTCTTTCGCCTCCTTGGTATGTGGTTTAGGGGACAGCCTCTTAGAATACTTTTTTTTTTTTTTGATGCAGGACTAGAGGTAGGAGATGAAGTTCTCTTTGTCGGTGAGCATTTTGTATTAGGCTTGTCCGGTCCCAGGTCAGACGCAGGTCTGAGGGACTTTTCCATCAGGATTAGCTTTAATCTCAGGTCCTTGGTTTTTCCAGTGTGCACACTTTTGAGGCACATGGGCCTCACCTAGGCATCGCACGCAGAACAAGCGTCTGTCCGATACTGGCATCGCCTCTCTACAGGAGAAAACCAGGAGAACTTGGCATCTCTTATTCTTACAAACTCCACTTCTCAGAGGAAGAAAAAACTAGGATAAAATAAAATTGACTACTTTTTTTTTTTTAAATAGGTTGGTAGATAATTAACTAAAAGAAACTGAACTATGACTAAACTAAGCTAAATAACCTACACTAAATTGTCTAAAGGGTAATAAAGTTTAACTGCTGACAAGTGCTCCATCTCGGACCATGAACAGTTGAAAAGGAACTGAGGGGCTTGGGTCGCGCATGTGCTAGAAGATGTGCCAATAGCACTGTGAGACACCAACTGCGCGCAACCCAAGTGAATACTGCTGAGAAGATCTCTGATCAAGGGCACGGGACACAATGACACCTAAAGTGGAGCACTCACAGGGATGCCCTTGACAGACCTGGCAGAGGCTCCAGAGGTAGAAATTGCCTTTTTAGCTGAAAATGTTGGGAAGAGTCTTTCACACAATGTTTCTTATAGTCTCTGCCTTTACTGGGCTTTGGTTCTGACATGACTGAGTACAGTTCTAAATCTGAGGAAGGTCTAAGCCTTTTCTTTGGTACCAGCAAGTGGGACCGAGGAGCCACAGACCTCTCTGATGCACTGCCCACTAAGGCTGTGGTACTCTGAGCACTCTGATTGCAGCTTAAATCCCTTGCAGATATGACATTTGTTACTGCTATGGGATTCTCCCAAGTACTTTAAGCAGGCCAAGAATAGGTCACTGATCAGCATGGGTTTAGCGCAAGTATGGCAGGACTTAAACCCTGGTAAGTGTGGCATCATTCTGGTACTGAGAAACTTAGTCCAGAAAACATAAGACAAACTATCTAAAAGCTATATCAAAATTAGTTAAAAACTAACTTAACTAATTCCTGACAATAAGAGGGTGTGTATACACACACACACACACACACACACACACACACACACACACACACACA
>ML675604.1:53933187-53961586 GCA_007922155.1 Mesoclemmys tuberculata | reverse complement strand
ACACACACACACACACACACACACACACACACACACACACACACACACACACACACACACACACAAAAAGAGTAAGGGAAACACTTATGATAACTAGTATAAGATTGCTCCGACAGCCATCACTGGTGGTGAGAAAGAACAGAGAGTTTGGGTGTGACACCGCCCTTTTATTCTGGCACACACTGGCATGAAGTGACAGAGGGAGTTCAAGCCACTCCAATGGGTACCATTGAGGGAAAATGTTCTGATTACTGTGTACGAGGCAACCACAGCTGTACAGTGGAATCGATATGTGCAAGCACTCAGAGAAGAAGGTGTGGAAACAACTTGCAGGTTCCTGTGTGTTGATCGGGATAGGAGTATATAAGGTAGAGCCACAGGCCCTTGTAAATATATGGTTATGGATGAGTGTAGCCAGCCTTATGGAGGAAAGAAGGTGAAAAGACTCCTTGCTAGCCCTTATAGGGGAAGACAGAAAAGAGTACAAAACCTAAGAGTGACTGAAAGGGAAAGCCCTCCAAATAATCTGCACATGGAGGGAAGACGGCAGAAGACCCAACTAAATTCAAGCGGAGAAGAGAGGGGGCATTTGTGAAAGGCCCCATGCCCCAGCATTTAAGATGAGGATACAGACAAAAAAAGACATCTCCTCACTTGCATTCCTAGGACTTTCACAGATCATCTTTGGTGCCACCCACATGGCCAGTCACACCCTGGACTCATTTTTCTGTCTAGCTGTTAAAATAAAGAACATCACAATCCAGCCACTGTCTTGACCAGACCTATCACCTCATTGAGACAATGGTCAGACACCTTGTAGCACACAGGCAGCAATGAAGATCAGTGAACCTGATTCAACCATTAAGAGTCACTTTCAAAATCTTCACGCCAATCTGAATATACTAGGTTAATGTGGGAGTTTGTGGCATATGAGATAATTCAGCTGAAAAACAGCAGACAGGAAGCCCAGTTATTCTAACTATAGGTATTTGACCTTCATACATCTATTAATATTGGAACAACAAGCTGAACACAAGCCAGATAGAGAACTTGTCCTTTTGTTTCAAACTTTTTAAAAAGTTATGAGCAGTTTAGCAAATTTCATATACAGAATCCAGACAGCCACATTAAAAAAAATCCATATTATTCTTGATCCACATCTCTTTAGTTGTAATTTAAAACTAACATATAGTTGTCTAGACCACTATATAGCACCAAAAGATCTTGGATTACTATCATTATGCCATTTTACTGTTGAAAATGCTTGTCCACAGAGCTAGTATAGAAATGAACAGGACAGTAATTAGCCACGCAACTATTAAGATATTAAGAGGGTTGCTTGCTACAAAAATAATCTCCCCATATCTCAGATAGGATAATACAGCCGCTAAAAACAAAAGTATATTGCCTGAACTGTGATATTGTGGTTTGATAGAGGCACAAGCAGTATGAAGGGGAAACAGCCTCCCCCACTCTGTGTGATCTGCCAAACTGAGGACGTTCTAGAATTTGACAAATTAAAAGCCTCCAAAAGGTTCATCTGCCATACAGTCTCAGTACTGTTCAATACCAGCTCAAAATAAAGAGCAACTGTTTGTTACATGTGTTTAAAGGAATATTTATGATAAAATATTGCAATAATGTGCATATTTATGCACATAACTAATACAAATTGGCAAAGATTTATTTTTAGAAGCTGACTACTGTTTGTTAAAGTATCTATATTGTATTACTGGAAGGTGAACTGCAAAGCAGTTAAAATTTGGTTTGTGACTAAGATGACAACAAAATCTTTAAGTGTTTTTATCTCCCTTTCCAGCACAAAAAGGAGGAGGAATGTTCTAATACCTTTTTATATTAAAAATTCAGGTCTTCTCTATCTTGAAAGACTATGGATCAGTAGAGAACTGTTAATGAAATACTACAGTACTAAGAAAGTAAAATTTCATTTGTGAATCGCTGTACAGATAATAAAAGAACAGTATAACTGATGTTCTTAGCAATCATGACATGATTGCATTTTAAACTCTTCAATGCCTGCACCTCACTGCCAGCAAAGGGTTAAGGAGGCCCTTGGAAAGGCAGTGAATAGGAAGTAGCTGCGTGGCAGCCAATCAGGCCACAGGAGACCAATATATAAGGAGAGACAGAGCAGCGCAAGGACAGTGCCTCCCAAGGAGCTTGAAGGGGAAAGACTGGCAGTACACTGGACAGAGCAGTGGCTGGCTGCTGGGAATCAGCAGAGTCAAAGGCCCTGAAGCAAGGGCAGAGAAGGTACTGGGGCTGTGGGGAAGCAGCCCAGGGAAAGCTACAGAGGAGTTGGGGGAGATGCAGTGAAAGGCTGCCGTACCTAGGGTCCCTGGGCTGGAACCTGGAGTAGTGGGTGGTCCTGGATCCCTGCCCCTGATTGCCACAGAACTGGTGGCAGGACTGCAGAATCCCTTGGAGTGGAGGGCCGAGTCACGAGAACGAGGGTCGAGTGGAGACCAGCACGAGACACTTTGAAAGAGACATCTGCCTGGCTGAGGGCTGATTCCCCAGATAACCAACAGGAGGTGCCAAGGCGGGGAGCCACACCATGCTACAGGGATTTTCAGGGGAAGGTTTTGACTTGTAAAGCTCTAAATGGCTTGGGACCTGCCTACCTAAGAAGCCATCTCTCTCATCAGGTGATGCTGAAATCTGCAGAGGGATTTGAGCTGGAGCTCCCTTGGTATAAGAGACAGAGTTGTTGGCAGGATATTATGAATTATGTCCCTTCAACTAGGATTCACTCTTCTAGTCCTAGTTCAGTCCACAGGTGTTGACCTTTAGAACTTCCTAAAAAACTAATATTTGAGCAGGAATCTGGGGATGATTGAGGGAGGGGGTTATGGGAGATGAGAGAGGAAGTCTTACGGTATGTCTACACTGCAGAGTGAAGTCAACTTAAAGTTGACTTTCACCTGCTGATTTTTAGAACTCGCTGGATCGTATACACACCATGCTCCTTGCACTGGGCTCATGCATCCACACTCGCCCCAATTGTGTCGGCAGTCAAAGCAATGCACTGTGGTTAGCTATCCCACAGTGCAACTAGCTGCAGTGGCAGTTGGGACGAGATTCATCATCCCATGATGCAATGCTCCTTCTCCCTCCCTTCTTCCCCCAAACAGGAAACTGATTTTCACATCATTTGTTTATGCAACGCACTTGTCATTGCTGTGGAGACATGGAGCCGGCTCAACTCTGCACTATTATTGTGAGCTTCATAAATACATCTCAGCCTATCATGGAGTATTTTCAAAGAAGACCAAGAAACCAAGGCCCGGGCAACCACTATGCCACCCAGACTGCCCTGCTACAAGCCATTGAACAGAACAATTCCTGATTGCTGCAGGCCAAAATGCATCATCTGCAGTCAGTGGAGCGCTGGTTCTGGTCCCGGGAAACAAGCACAGACTGGTGGAACCGCATTGTTATGCGGCTGTGGGATGATGACCAGTGGCTGAAAAACTTTCGTATGTGAAAGGCGACTTTCCTTGACCTTTGCTCAGAGCTGGCCCCATCCCTGAAGCGCGCGAATACTCGCTTGAGACAAGTTCTGATGATGGAGAAGCGAGTGGCCATCACTCTGTGGAAGCTGGCAACACCCGACTGTTACCGCTTGGTTGGGAATCACTTTGGAGTCGGTAAATCTACAGTTGGAGATGCTGTAATTCAAGTGTGCAAGGCCATTTTTAGACTTCTGCTATGAAGGCTAATGACTTTGGGAAACGTGCTGGACACAGTGGACGGGTTTTCCACGATGGGGTTCCCAAACTGCTGGGGGGGGGGATTGATGGCACACACATCCCTATCTTAGCTCCTGTCCACCTCTCTACCGAGTACATAAACCACAAGGGGTACTTTTCAATGATCCTGCAGACCCCTGTAGATCACAGGGGTCATTTTATAGATATCCATGTGGTCTGGAAAGGTGCAATACACGTGCATATTTCAGAACTCGGGGCTGTTTTCTAACATGCAAGTGAGCACTTTCTTCCCAGACCAAAAAATTAACATCGGGGATGTTGAAGTGCCAATAGTGATCCTGTGAAGCCCTTACGCCACTATGTTGTGTTTTGCCATGATTCTGGCTCCCTTGATTGCAGCATGACACGGCAAAGTATCCTACTGGGGAGGAAGGAACGAGGCTGCCCTGACCCAAAACCTTTTGCAAAGGATAACAAGTTACATACATGAAAGTTCCCTTGAGATATCAACTGATGAGTCTGAGAGCATATATCTGTACATAAATAATCTGTTCCGGGAGTAACTGCCCAAAACAGAATGCTAAACCCCTGAAATCCCCTCTCCTCCCCTCCCCCCACCCCACCCCCCAAAAAAAGAACTTAACTGCTAAGAAGAAGAAAAAAACTGACCAGATGTGCCTTCCCCAAGATCATTAGCACTGTCCTGCATGCTGCTAGACTGCTTTGAAGTCAGGAATAGGTCCTGACTGTCTGGGAGAAGGGACACCCAGCTCTCCTGCACTCTGCTCTCTTCCTCCTCGTCCATGGAGTCCTCATTTTTGTCCCTGGAGTGGGATGGAGCAGAGGTATTGATGCTGCGTGGCGGTGCCGTAGTGAGGTCCCCGCCAAGAATGGCATGCAGCTACTTATAGAAGCACCATTTTTTGGACAAGGAGTCAAAACGGCTCTTAGCTTCCCTGGGCTTTTGATATGCCTGCCGTAGCTCCTTGATTTTCACGCAGCACTGCTGCGCGTCCCTGTTGTGCCCCTTCTCCAATATGAGATGGGATATCTTCCCATAAGTGTCCAAATTTTTTTTGCTGGCTCTGAGCTGAGCCATAAGACTCCTCGCTCCAAAGATCGATGAAATCTAAGACCTCTGGCTGACTCCATGCTGGAGCGCGTTGTGCCTTACAGTAGCCATGAGGAGTTCAGCTACAAGCTCCCTCCACACTGGCTGGACAGGAAATGAAAACTGAAATTTTCCCAGGACATGAAGGGAGGGACCATTTCTGGTGAGCATGACCACGTAACAGCAAAGCACGAATGTCCAGAGTGGTCACAACAGGGCACTGTAGGATACCTCCCGGAGACCATGAACGTTGAATTACGTTACGCTCTGTCTACACTGATGCAAAATTGAACCAATAAAATCGAATTAGGTGCTATGCCACTTGCAGAGGTGGTTTTAATATGTCGATTTTTGCCGCACGTTAAGTCGATGGGACTGCCGTGCCAGTGTAGATACAGGCCTCCAGAAGTTGACGTAAGTGCTGTTACGTGGACCTCCATCATCAGTGTAGACCAGACCTTAGATTTGAAGATAGTTACTGGCTTTCTACTGCTATTTTTGTCTTAACTAAATAGTATTTTTATTTGTCAAGGATGCCAAGGGTATAGGATAAGCATTTATTTATATGTTTTAATGAAACTGGTAAATATAAATTTACATTTTTAGCAAGAATTTGACTTAATCTACCACAATCCTTTAGAAAGATACTACTATGTAAATTGGAGCTAGCCAGCAAGGGTTTTTTTCCCCCTCCTCCTCCTTTTTCAATTTCATTAGTTAGAAAAATCCAAACAGTCTGCAGCAGGTTAGCTTTGAAATAATTTAGCTTTGATTTCCAACTACATCTACGCAGAGAAGAATTCATATTTGAGAATATCTTATTAAATCAAAAACATTCTTATAATTAGGTGGAAATAAGAACACTAGGACTTAACATTACAGTATTTAATAAGCTACCTTTTAAACTGCCGTAAGGAGATAATTGTAGAACTACATACGTAGCTTTAAGTTCCATTAATAAAAAACAACCACTTATTTCAAAGGTCTGGCTTAAAAGCAGTTAAATATTCAATCTTCTTGTGTCACCTGTGCAGGCAATATATAAAATAAGTGTATTCCTGCCAGGGAAACATGCCCTAGCTACAAGACTAATGCTGGAAATACCATTTCATACTCAGACTTAAATAGTAATTTAAGGTATCTAAAAAAATTCCCACATGGATATTTATCCAGGAAAACCATTAGTGAAGTTTAGCACAATTCATATTTAGCCAAGTAATTAGGTATCCAGCCCAAGTTAACCTGTCATTGTTAATCTTGCAGAAGTTCCATAGGATGAGTCTCTTTTGTAGGAGACAATTGGCATCATTGTTTCATACACATTTTTGCATACACTGTAACTGGTTGCAGAACTACTCTGTGGTTATCTGATGAAGCTAGTAAACTACCAAGTCTGATATTCTTATTCAATAACGGTAAAGCAAGATGATGTGGTGAAGATAAAGACTGTTGTCTGTCTGTCTGTCTGTCTCTCTCTCTCTCTCTCTCTCTCTCACACACACACACACACACACACACACGAGACAGAGCTGAGTGAAATTCAGAATTTCCACTACACAGCAAAGTCTAACATTTTAACATGTTTTCATCCCAAATCAAGGAACGCTAAATTTTCCACAGAACAGAAATTCTAACAAATTTCAGTTCAGAAACAGCATTTTTGATTGAAATGAAACATTAACATTCCCAAAAATCAATATACTGAATGATCTGGAATACATCAAGTGAGTTCAATATTAAATTGGCTTTTCTCATACTAGCAGTATGGGAATTTTAGTTTGGGCCCCCATTCTCTCCTATGGGGGAATCTCCCAAGAGGACTAAATCTCCCATAATGCAATGTGTATTCCCCTGTGAACAGGTTCTGTGCTGTACATCATAGGAGTCACATGACTTTGGGTGCATCGTGGAAGATGTAGTCCACCCAGGAAGTCTGACCCATAAGGAAAAACAGGGGCACCAGGCTTCTAAACTACCTCTCCAAAGATATACCTCAAGTCACTCAATTCCCATGATCTGCCACACAGCTTAGTCATAAGGAAATATATCCTCCAAAGAATCAACCCACAGGAGAAAATGATGGAGGCTGAAGTTCAGACCCTAAATTTAAAGCACTGGGAAATGCAATTTAAGATTTTATTGACCGGATTCAAAACCGAATTAAATATTCCAAATCTGATCAAACCAACCCAGAATTATTTCATTCAGATTTTTCCCAACAGAAAATCAAAACTTTTAAGAAAAACTGAGACTTCCCCTGCACAAAATTAAGGTTATGGAAACTGCATTTTCTGTTGGAAAAATCATTCCAATAAAAAAAGATATGAATTGAGAGAGTACTCTGGGTTCTTGCAAACACAAGAAGAATCCCAATTTTACCTCAGAAATGTACATTTTTTACTTCTAACGAAAGTAGCAATATTTTAAACTAGAATAGGATTTATCCAAGCCATGAAAACCTGTCGCAAGTCTTGCCATTAGAACTGTAGAACACAAGCATATGACCACCTTATATGATATTTGTATACAATCAATGTAAGTTGTTTTGTCTTCATGGTAAACTAACTTATGCCATCATGTCCTGTTGGCATGGGACATGCTCAACTTCCAGCATTTGGCTCAAGCCTCCAAGTTTCCACCTAATTCTATGACTCCCTGACTGCCACCCCAACGTCCAACATTCCTGGTTGGCCACCAACATCTCATACCCAACATCTCTTTTCTCAGCCAGTCATTCAACACACTCACTTCTTTCAGCTCCTCTATCAGCTCCCATGTCACAGCATGGGAGGAGCCAAAGAGACTGAAAGGCCAACTGGGAAAAAGGAAGGGAGTAGTCTTTCACAAGGCACAATAGCACTAACGCAACAGCAGCAAGACCAGAAGTTCTTAAGAGCTCCTTCCCAATTTTGTGAGATCAACATCTTGGGAAACGTGAAAACTAGGAGGGGGCCAGAGCAGAGGGTGTGAAAATGGAAGGTAGATGAGTGAAAATGCCCGCATCCTAGGAAGGGAAGAAATGGTAAGCTGTCTTCTGAAAAGGACACTTTTTGTTGGGGGGGGGGGGGGGAGAGAAGGGACAGTGAGAGAGAAAGGGGGAGTTAAGGGAAAAAACTCACCTGCCCCTTGAAGATCTGAAATGTAAAAATATACTCCACCACTATTCTTGTGAGCACACAAGGTTTATGCAAATCATATTCTAGGCTTGCTGATGTCACTGTGTAGCATTAAGAGGAATATAGCTAGACATATTGGTTCCCAAGTTTCATCACTTCCAGGATGATCATATAGTTAATGAAAAGGTTTGTTTCATTGCTAATTCTTGTCTAAAGTCATGTCGCATATTATATATGGACACTATTTAAATTTAATTATTGTGTTGCCTGTTCCACAGAGTATTTCTCCCATCATTACTACAAGAACAAGGATTTTTATCAACAGATTAAGTTCCAAGTTGTCACAATAAGCTTCACCCCATCCTGATGACTATTGCTTATATAAATTCTCCCTCTAGTTAGAAAAAACACCAGATAAAGCTTACTCCAAAATGCTGACAGTGCCACTATTGGATACTAAGCAGAAGCCTTCCGCTGCATAACTAAATGACACCACCTTCCTGGTAAGGAGAATTTGAAAATTACCATAGCTGGGCTTTCTTTATAGTAGCACAATACCATAGCTACATGCCAGAAACCAATCTAGTTTTAGGCATCACCATTTTAAAATACAATTCTACCATAAAAATTCAAAATTGTGCTTGTCCCACACAGGTTATAAAAACTGGTTTAGCAAAGAGAACAACTTAAAGCCCTAATATAAATCTAATACTTTTGACAAAGGAATTACTTTAAAAAGAACCCTGAAAAATATCTTAACGCAATGAGATTTTGCGATGTGACCAACACACCACAACAGGAGTACTCAACACAAATTGTTTACATAAAGACCAAGCAATACTTTGAAACTTTTCAGCTGGGTGTTTTAGAAAGCAATTAACAGAAAACAAGATTCAAAGAACTACAAATCCAGTCATGTGATCTGACTTGTGAAATAAACTAATTAATATATACTTGAATAAAGATGGCAGATAAGCTTTAGATTAACACTCACACTATACACAGTTGGGCTAACTAACAGCATCTGCTATCGACAGTTTGAGGAGGGAAAGGTTGGCAATGGGTGTGCTTTAATGAAGTCAAAGGCTTAAATGAATGCTGTTTGTTATTAAACTGGCAGCTGTGCAATTCTGGGCATCATAACCAAAGGCACAAAATGAAATTCACATAATCCAAGTATTATTGCTTTTGGATCTTGTTTATTTGCTTCTCTCCTTAGAAAAGGGACAGCATTTCTTCTTAAAATTAAGTGTTGCAACCATCTGATAGAAGAATGGAAACCAGCACACAACTAACTGAACTGCAGTAAAAAAATAGTGCAAGTATGAATAGATATACTAGAGAGAGATTTAGGGTTCTTAATACCTAAAACTAAGTAACTTTTGAAAATGGGACTTACTCTAAAGTTACTTAGGATCTTTGAAAATTTTGCCCCATCTCAAGAGAGATTTATTTCAAACTTCAGTGGTCTGTAGCAAACTCCAATTTTGTTTCAACTCTGCTGTAGCAACTCTTTTACATTAAGGTACACTAACATTTTATAAAGTCATGTTCTGACTGGCTCATTGGGCCTGATTACATTATAGCAGCATATCAACCAACAGTTGGACAAAGTTGAGATCTGCTCATCAAAAAGAACAAACAAAACCCTTTAATTCTTTATACTAAGGTTCCTATGATGCTTTTAAACCAAAATTCCAAACCTGCTTGGTCCTATGGCTAACTGCAGTTTCTTTTTTTCCCCTTGTTTTCTTATTCTTCGACTAGAAACTATTTTTCATAGTGGAAAGATACACTTCTTAAAAGTCTAAAAAACAATTTATTAATTTAATTACATTTAAATTTAATTTATTAAAAAAAAAACTTACCAATTTTGAACAAATATATACTAACTAGTAAGATCCATTCTCTAATTTCAATTAGCCATTCTCAAAGTGTACATTACATGGCTACTGGTCACGTTCTGGGGTAATTGAAGGCATTCAGACTCAACATACCTAAGATTGTGTGCACCAGTAGTCTCAAAGAATACCTTTTTCTGTGGCTAATTACTATTATAATTAATTTCTGGCAGTGCCCAAAATACGCTGAGTGCTGTATGAACAGAGGAAGGCACAGTTCCTGTCCTGAGCTGTTTATAAACTAAACAACAAACAATCAAAAGGTAGGAGAAAGAGAGACAAAATGTGGTTATTGGCCACATCTTGCCAATACAACTATTTTTTTAAAGTCAGAATTCTAAAACTATTTCCAGTTGCACATCTCTCCCCATTATTAGTCAGTTCATTTCTTATAGGTGTCACAGAAGAAACTGGTCTTCAGGAGGTTTTAAATGCCAAGAGAATAGAGGCCTGGTAGACAAGATCTGGAAGAGTGTTACGGGGTGGCAGGGAAGGAAGCATTGAAGTGGTTGTGAGAAATAGACAACCTACTGAAGCTGGCATTATTGGTGGAGAAGAGGAGATGGGGGGGGAAGGGGCGGAATCACAGGTGAAGAGAGATGAGGCACAGTAAGCAGGATAAATTAGAATTTCAAAGACAACAAAAAACTTAATTTCATGCAGTGGAGAACAGAGAGCCAGTGGAGAGATTCAAAATCAGAGTGAGGTGACAAGTTAAAACAAATGGCAAGGAAAACAACCTTAGAGACTCATTTTGTACAGAATGGAGGGGAACAATATGGAGTGTCAGAGAGGCTAGTTGGGATAATGGTTACACTTCAAGACAAGAGATGAGGATGTCCAAATGAGAATTTTAGCTATGGAGACAGAAAAAATCCTCGTATCTTAGAAATGTTGTGGAAGCAGCAGCAACAAGCTTTGGACGCACTCTGGATGTGTGGGACAAAGAGGAAAGAAGATTAAAAAATGGCACCCCAGGTTAGTCCTGAGAAATAGGGAGGATGATGGTGCTGTCAACAGTGGTACTGAATGGAAGTTATGTGTAGATTCTAGAAGGAGAGTTATGGAGTTCATTTTGGGCCTTTGTTAAATTTAAGCTGATGAAGACAAAGTAAGAGGAAAATTTGGGATACAGGAATAGAAGACTCCACTCACAGCACGAACTAGAACAAAACATCTGTCTAGTCTGTTTTTAAGAGCATGTTTTAAGATAGGTTGTTTTTGTTTTAATATTCCATAATTTATCGTTGCTTAAACCAATTGGTAATTTATCTTAAAGTGTCTTAATATACTTAAGCAATCAGACTTTGATTTTCAATTATCGCTACTAGAACTTGAATTTATCTGTTATGATGTTTCATGAAACTGTGCCTCCTGCTGTGAAGTACAATGCTATATCATTAAAATGGCAGCCTTACTAAGAATGATCACATTCACTGACAGATTCTAAAACAGTGACGAGTATTTCTAAAAATATGTTCTGAAAATTCATTTCCAATATAGAAATTCTTATGTAGCTCATTTATTTTGCTCTCATGTAGTATTGTAAATTATTGTAGTTTTCCTTTACAGTTCAACTGTAAACAATCAACTGCTAATTTAGTACCCTGAGAATGCTTTACTGGTTGTCTGTTCTGTCCTGTTATGAACAGCTGTTTATCATCTGATCAGAAGTTGTATGCTAATAAATACCTCCTATAAATATGGAAGTTAAAGACATGTCCAGCCTAGATAGGAAGAATGACTCTAAATTGTGCCCCTTTTTGCAAAATGTACAAATAGATATATATATTTTTTAAAACTATATTCCTGTATCTGAACTAGCAGCACTGACATCATAGCCTTGTTTTCTTTTACTGTCAGGCCACTGCACAAGTGACAGTGAAGACCATACTGCTAGGAGAGATCAGATGTTTAACCCTCTAGAGTTTGTGGTTCTTTGCCAATCTAATGACAGATTTTAAGGTACACAGTGAATTGTCATTTTGTGCAATTCTGCAATGAGAACACACATTTTCTGTGGCTTAGCTAACCTTAAGAAAAAAAAATATGGACCACAAAGTAGGAGACCAAGGAAGACAAAGGTGCCAGTCCCCTATTTTAGGCTCTGGTTTTAAACTATGCAGCATTTCATTTATGACTCTATAATGCTCCAATTATGCTATAAAAGGTTGTTATAATTTTATATTTAGCTGTTTGAATCTGTGAACCGTATTAAAATTAAAAGTTTAAATACAGTTCATATTTTCTCTCTATCTCCAACAGCTACAGTACACAATTTATCACTATAGAAATAACTGATAGACACAATTAAAATAAAACAAGCTGTATTTTGCTCATGATCACGCTCCTGTTTCTGCAATATCAGCATTTCCAGAACTCACAGGAAATCAGGAATAGACTACAACAATGCAACTGAGCTCCACCAGAGACATGAGACAATGTGAGAGAGTACAGGAACTTCTCTTTTGCTACTCCAATATTCTCTGTTCTATATATTATACAAACAAAATTTTACAACCCAAATATTCTTCTAAAGTCAAGCATTTAAAAAGTTAGGAAATGCAAGTTTTTCAATTGCCTTCTATGTACATTCTGTGCATTCAATCAGACATGTGTCCGGAGGAAAAAAAATTTTATTGTGTAATTAAAGGCTGTATCATGATGCATAAGTACAAGAGGACAGAATTAAGGTTGCACAGATAGGAAATGCCAGATTTATAATTGACTTTTGACTGTGTAGCCTCAATAACATTCTTCTAATATAGGTTGAGTGCGCACATGGATATGAATATATAGTTTCCTAGGGTTTTTTGGTTGCTTTTAAAGGAAAAGGTAAAGACAAATTATATTATGTACAACTCCTCTACTCACCAACCATGAATCAGTGGGATGAAAACCCTGAACTGTACGCATATCAGAGCGGACTACTACTACCTTGAACTACAGGACTAACCTTTGTTTTCAGCCACTGTTCACCTGCAGGAGGATGGGTTGTTGGGTTCAGGGGAAGCCAGCCAGCAGCTCCCTCTGGCCTCATCTCCTGGAGTTATCAGACCTTCTAACCTATGTGTTGCCTTTGGAGAGAAATTTAGGCCACTAACACTGAATTATGGGACAGAGCCCAGCTTGAAGGTTCCACTCCCACTCTTACCGCTGGTCCCGGAAGCCCGGTATTTCCAGTGCAGTGCATGTTGGTGATGGTGCTGCTGTGGCAACAGTGTAAACCTGGTCTTGGAATGGTATTTAGCCAAAGTTTTTGTAAAGCTTATAAATGAAATAACGGCAGTCTTACTTTTAATACTTTATATCTCAGCTAATTCCTAAAGGTATTTCATCGAACAAGGAAAAAGGCACTTTCTGTAGCTGAACTAGATCTCCCCGATAAATGTTAAAGGCTTACTTCGGACACTTGGGGTGTGGTAGTGTGTCAAAGGAAATATCACAAGAATACTTTAAGGTAAAATATTAGGACTTGACAAGAATTTTTTTTTGTAGATTTACCACTATATCAAGTTAGACACATACAATTAAAAGCAGTACAAGCTTCTAGTGTGGATGCAGCTATACCAGTATAAGCGTGCTTAATTGATGTACTTAATTCTTTGCACAGATGATGTAGAGGAATTTGTTAGTCTGTATACTGTGGTTAACTTGGAAGAATAGTTTGAATGAAAATTCAGACTAGCAGAAAAAGCCTCCTGGGAGTTGCAAATCTATTATGCTGTGGAACAATCTTCTACAGAATAGCTTATTCTTACCAGTTTCCTGAGGAGACAATCTCATAGAATAAGCTGTAGTAATGTAAGTATCTTTATGCCAATTAAACTATGCCCACAATGAGTATGTCTACACTGCAGTTGTAATATGACAGGGTATGAAAGCAAATGCTGCCAACTTACAGCTAGCTAGCTCAAGTACTGGTAGCAGTCAAGCTGCAGCAACATGGACTTCAATACAGGCTAGCAACCCTAGAAATTACCCAGTGTACTGGGCAGTGTTATACAGTCTGCACGGAAGTCTATGCTGCTGCAGCTTGACTGCTATTGGTACCAGAGGTAAGTAGATTACCGCATTCAAGTATATATCTTCACATACTGCCCCTCTCCCAACTGCAGTGAAGACATATCTACTACAGCAGTGGTTCCCAACCTTTTTGGTTTGAGGGCCACAAATATCATTTTTACAACCCTGAAGGGCCACCAGTCTATCAGCTCATAAAAAAATGTATTGAAGGATACACCATTAAGGACTACAAACCACTACATATTTAAAGTAAACATTTTGATACTACTGTGCTCATTTTTATATTCACTATTTTACATCTACAAATTACTCACGGTATGTCACGCACTCACAGACAAAGCACTACTGTAGATGAGTGACTGTCACTACACACTGAAGTACATGGCCTGGCAACTAAATCATGATGGGTGACCTGCTAAGTGCAACCCAAACTGGAAGGCACTGATTTTTAGAGTCCTTCTCCTCCTCAAGTATGGTAGGTCCTGGCTGCTCCACCTTGCTGATCTCCCATCCCCCTGGCTGCAGCAGGGAAATTGCATGTGTCTCGAACCTGTGCACTCCAAATGGGTCCTTTCTCCCTGACTCCCTTCTGCAGCCAGGAGGATGGGAAAATCAGTGCTCCCCTCCCTCTGGCTCCAGCTGGGACCCCAGCACCTAGGGACCCAGGCACAGCTCTTTGCCGTGCTCCCTACAACAGCCAGGGGGAAGGGAATGCTAATCTCCCATCCCCTTGGCTTTAGCAAGGAGCCTGTACTGGTCTTGTATCCCCACGGCAACATGCTCCACCTAGGTACGTAGGCAATGGCTCCCTTCTGCAGCCAGTAGGAGGGGAGCGGCAGGGCACTCTGAAAGACCCTCGGGCCACTTCTGGCCTCTGGGCCACAGGGTGGGAACCACTGCACTAGGGGGTTGTACACTTTAATTGTATCAGTTTCTAAACAGATCTAGCTATAATGGTACAAAATCTGTTTGCAAAATCTGTTGCCCTTCAGCAACCTAGGTATAGGATTTGTTACCAGCTCCCGTCTCTTCTCACCAGTAGCAACAAAATCAGCACACTTGTTTTCATACTTAGACCTAGAAATATAGGATACCCGTTTCTATCAAAACTGAAAAATAGACATCACATATCACAAAGTTATTTACTGGGTTGCTATATGGAATTTGGAAACAGTCACACATAGGGAAAGAACCTTAAATTTTAATATACCCATCTTGTAGAAATTAGAGGGAAAAACCTAGATGAACATACTGATCCCCTTAAAGTATACTGGTCCAGTATTTTGTCCTATTCAATTTTAGAAGCAATAAATGAAATTGGTTGAAGCTTAGGAGATATTTTGCCTATTGTGAAGTTCCTTCTACCTATTTTTTCCCCTCGTTTCAACCCCTTCCTCCAATTAAACTTTTTTTTTCTCCTCCCTCCATCTAGCGCTAGGGAGAAGGAAACTCCTTTAACCAGGTTAAGTAAAGGAGAATAGTGGAGGATCCAAAATTACTGACTTGATGTTATAATTTCTTTTTTAAAATGAATTAACAGAATAGATTGTGCTATCACTGAATGTATTTAATAAGGACTAGAAAAGACTATGTATATACTTATAAATACAGAATTCTGGTAGTTAACACTGATAAAAAGAAAATCTGGAAGACATGCATGACAGCCAACTGCAACATTTACCTCATTTAGGGCCCAATCCTCTTGGAAGTGAAGTCATTAGGCAAGCCTCCCATTGCCTTAATCATTTAAAAAAGTCACCAGTTTACTAACAGATCTTTTAAAGATTATATATTCTTAAAGAAATATGGGAGAAAATATGTTATCATTCATGTATTGTTGATTTAAACCACAGTACTTAACACTTTCACAGCCGCTGAGCAGATGACTATTCATGTACCTATGTATTTAATTTCCACTTGCAGCAGAATGGAATAACTAACCTGTACCCAGTCCAATATTTCTGTGTGGGAGGCAGTTACTTATCAGCTTCCCCTTAGTAATGATTTTTTCACTTCTCATTTAAAGCACTGAGGACATCAAGATGTTTCCTGTCCAGAAATTAATCACAGCCAACTTAAGATTCTTTAACAAGAAATATAGGATGGAAAAGATACTACAGAAAGTGAACTGTCCCATAGTACAAGGAAATGCGATTCCAGAGTCTAAAATAGTTTCCCAACTAGTTTGCTTTGGTAGGGAAAAATACAGCACACTATCAATACACATTTACTCCTGAGAGTGTACTACTGGTGTCCAGAGTTACCAGTAAAAAAGGATTTTGCTCAAAAGTTATGACTTACAGATGATATAGATCATAACAATATGCAGACCACACTGTACAGCATAAACTGAATTAAATTTCAATTTTGCACTACGTTGACACAAAGTACATCAACAGAAAGGGATGTTTTTCTATCATTATGCAAGCATTAGTGGATCACTGGAGACACTTCACCGACAGTGTTGGCTGGTTAGAGAAGGTGCACGATGCTTGGATCTTCAAGAACACAGGACTGTTCAGAAAGCTACAAGCAAGAGCTCTCTTTTCCAAAGACCTAAACAACAGTTTGCCATCACAACTGAAGTTATTTTGTCTTTTACGACATACCCAAGGGATAAATAAAATCTAGTGCAATAGATATCTGCTTCACTCCTTAAAGCAACTAAACTTAAAAATTAACTTTCTTTAAAAAAATTCAAATAGGATGTATGAAGTGGAACCACAAAATTCATAGCAGTTCAACCTTGAGAGCTAACCATTGGCTACTTACATCAGGGTGATGAAAGAAGCATCTTTCAAACTCTTCTTAATATAGACTTTCAGATTCTATATAGGATGTTATACAGTATGGTGTCTGAGTTCCTTCAGCGATATGACTGATGTGTCTTGTGGTTCATTTTCTCTCTCTCATCCTCTCCCGGTAACGAGTCACTAAGGCCAGATTTTAAAGGTAATTAGACTATGGGAATTGGGCACTGTAGTGCTTTTATAAATCCCCCACGCACCTCAATGGATCTTTAGATACCTAAATACCTTTAAAATATTTGGTCCTGTGAGACTAATTTACACAGATCCATTATAATGAATAATACTTCCCACTTCTATAGATCCCTCCATCCTGAGATCTTAAAACCCCTCAGCATCACAACACCCCTGTGAACTACACCTTTATACCCATTTTATAAGTGGAGACACAAAAAGGTTACTGTCATGCTGAAGGATGCCTAGGCAACCTGTGTTAGAGCAGGGACTAGAAACCAGATCTTCCAACTCTTGGTCAATGTATTTCTTAAACTCTGTCCAGCACCAAAAATGTTACCAAAAGCAAATAATGAAATAACTACAAACATGCACTTGCATCTTGAAGAGCAATACTATTTCTAGCTTAATTTTTGATCACCCTGATGCTATAGAAACCCAGTGCTTCCTTTCTGATGTTGCATTTAACTGATCTAATTTATGCAAACATTTCACAATCTACTGGAAGTATTATGGTAAACAACTGTTTGTACAGAGATAGAGATGTAAAGTATGGTCTCTTCTGAGATAATGTTGTTTAAACAAGCACTGATTAGGTCTAGTATATCTAAAACAGACTAAAGGAAAGTAGTTTCCAAGTGAAGCATGACCCACATTAAGATTTACTTGCCCTGCCTTTCACGTACTAGGCCTCGTCAGCACTGCAAGTATAAAAGCACAATATCTAAAACTACTGCACTTTTCTATGAAAACAAAAACCCTATGTATTTTCACTATAACTCTACAAGTTACACCACCTAGATGGAAGAATTTGGACTTAGTAGTTATGGTTTGAAAAGCATGCAGCATTTCAATGCATTCACTATCACCTTTTCCTGGGTGCTACCGCAGCAAGTCAAAGCTATATTACTTCACCTCAGAATATAAACGATAGTGTGCTGAGAACTAATGCAGTGTTCCTAAAAGAAAGGTTGGAGATACTGCTTTGTGTGCAGAAATCAGAATTCTTGCTTGCCAACAATCACCAGTCCCCAAACAGAAGTTTTCCAGACTTAAAGGATAACATTTCTGCCAACCTACAAATAAAATTAGAGAAATAAATATGCACACAATTTTTTTATATGCCAGAAGACCTCAACATGGAACACTTTCCAAGATTTTCCTCAAATTTTAATGCAAGCTGGACAAGTACTTTAGCATGGATTATGAAACCTAAGATTTTTTCAAACTGAAGACAAACGTTGAAATATTCTTAAGTACTGAACAATGCCTATAAGCATACATTGCTAGTTTAATATTGCTCCTGGCATCATCATGAGTACTTGGGTCCTTTGATACGCCGCAAGAAGAAAAACATATAGTAGTAGGGTATTAATAAAGCTGGCTGCCACCAATCTCCTTGTTGCAGGGAGTTAATTCCTCTTCAACTCTCTCCTTTCTCAATAGAGGGATGGAAATGAAGGAAGAACCCTCCCCATCAACAAGATGGCAGCAACGGCTGTATTCACTCCTATGGCTCGGCTCAGTGCTTTAGGGGCATAGTGCTGACTGCTAATTATCTTTTTAGCGGCAATTAAGAAGTGGAACGGTAGCCTTACTAAAGGTCTTCTTGCCCAAGGCCTTTGGCTGGCTCTCCTACAATTCCATAGGCACTGCAGAATCACTGACCAGGCTGAAAGAGGCGGCATGTGTCATCCACACATGATCTCTCTATTCTGGAGTACAGTCAACCGCATTAACACTTGGCAGCTCCTTCACACATACGCAGATGTGTGTGTGTAACTTGCAGATACAGTACTAGAGTTATTTTCTTTTCTTTTGAGACTTCTGTGGTAGGCCGTTTTGCTGATTAAGGGAACTTTACAGGGCTTGCAAGATCAGAAGTATTAATATTTTTTTGGCTAGATCATTCCCCTTCACCTTCCTAAGAGAATTACTTCCTCATCACTTCAGTTATGAAAGCAAGGGGTCTCAAACTTCTCTTCTGCCCAAAATAAATTTAAAAAAAAGTCATTTTGCTTCCATATCTAAACACTTACTACTTGTGAACGTAGGAAAAATATGGGTGTTTATCTAAAATATAACTTTTTAAATTCACTAAAGAATAATCATTCCCTTCCTAAATTAAAATGTAAATATTCAAGAACAAATTGTAATCTGTTGAAATCCTAATCCAACTAATTTTTACTTTTTTAAGTGAATCCATTCTGGTATGTAACCAGCCTCCTCTCGGTCTCTGCTCCCCCCTCTAGATCCTGTGCTTCTCTCTCTCTTGCTCGCTCATCCTCCTTTGCCCCTGTTTGTCTTTGCCTCTTCTCCTGCAGGATAATCCCTGTGGCTGCTGTTTTTGTGCACAGTGCTTCCCATCTCCTAGTTGCCAGATTAAAAAAATGCAAGTTCTTGTTTAATAAACCACAACTAGCTAGATTTCATAAGTCTCTTGGCTTTGTGTGTCTGTGTCCTTTGTACTACAAAAGACATTTTTTCCATATTATTTTCCTCCCTTGGACGAGCAAGGAATTTTTGGAGGGCGAGTGGGTTAATGAGTTCTGATCTGTACCACTACGACAGATACTTACATAGTTGGAACCATCACAACAATCAGTCAAATAGCTGCTTCAACAATGTGCATTCTATAAAACTATACAATGCACACAATGTTTGTTTGGTGAGTTGTATTTTTAGTCCCCAATTTTAAAAGTAAATATCCAATTGTGTGTTTAAATAACACACTGTGTGCTGAAGTAGTGTTATTATAGGAAGTAATGCCTTTGGCTCAGATGTTTTTCCTCATTAGTGCATAATCACAAATAAGCGATCAGCCCTTGACACAAAGGAAAAAGGCTATATCGCATCTAAACCACCATGTTGTCTATGGTGAATGTGGTCTATGTCAATACATCATAAAGTTTGAAAAATAATATTTATCTTAAGTAAAAAATTTGAGAAAAAACAGGATTTTCTATCATTCCAACCAACTAAAAAAATATATCTAGACAACCTACATAGGATTCACTGCACTCAAGAAAAAAAACACTAAATTCGTCTAACCATTTAACTAAATCACCAAGACAGCTTCTAAAGAGGTTAAGTATCTTTGCTCAGTTTATTTAGATATTAAAAGTACTATAAAATATTTCCAGAGAAAATGCTAAGAAAAAAAAAATCGGTATCTTATTTTTAGGAAATAAACAGATTCCTGCTCAACCAATCACAAAGCTGTAGCACAATGCTGCCATGTCTCCATGTCCCATCACAGCTAAGAAGGGAGGTTTGTTTTTCTGTTTTTGTCTACAATCCCAATGATGGATGGCTGCTTAGGGGAAAGATCAGGCCATGTGTTAAAGCTTCAAAATAGAAAAGCAGATGGAACAAATATGAACAGCAACCGTGATGGAGAAAACATCCTATATTAAGTACATCTGAATTTCACAAAAGAAAAACCATGTACAAATATAAATATGGCTTTGATTCAAGTTTGTTTTTCCAACCCTAAACAAACAAACAAAAAAATTTTTGAAACATCTAAAAGTGGCTTCAGGGGAATTGTTTCCTCACAGAAGTGAATCCAAAATGACAGCAATGAGCTGGTGTGGCATGATTGTCCAGGTCCTAAAAGGTTGGATTAGGGGCACCATTTATGATACTGTTTAACATCAATATTTCAAAAATACAATAATTCATGTGAGATATGCCATGTCAGGTACCATTAGAACGGTTATAGTTTGCTAAGGATGATGATTTATTTATGTGTACATTTCATATTTGTATTGAAAGTTATGGATATGTTTGAGATATCTGTATTTCAGCTTGTGCTGTGTTTCTGGGCGACACCCCAGACAGGAATATCTGCAGCACTAGCCTGCTTAATGGCCCATTAAGGAAACTCACAAGTACAATGGGCCCATGGAGAGAAGCCAGTGATACACCTGATGAGTCACCAGGACTTACTCATGTGACCCTGAACTCCATCTTATTTCTGTAAATTTCCACAAGTAGCAAGGAAAAGGCCAAGAGACATGTCACATAAAAGGCAGCTGCACACATCCATTTTTCTTCAGTCAGTCATCAGTCTTCACTTACCTCTAGATCAACTCATCTACAAATGAAGCTGTGACTCAAAGGATTGAGACCCATCTAGGTACTGGATGTACACCAGAGGGACTATACAAGTCTGCAAACTCCACAGTTCTACTGGAAACCTGATATACATGGACTTTCCAATCATTTGTATGTAGCTGACTGCTTTAATCATTTAACCTTTCTCTTATAGTTTATTTCTTTCCTTTTATAATAAACCTTTAGTTTTAGTTACTAAAGGATTAGCTGACAGTGTGGTATTTTGGTTAAGATCCAAACTTATATTGGTAATGTGGTTGACCCTTTGGGGTCAGGAGAACCTTTTTGGTAAAGAGCATAGAGTTTTAAATAAGTTATCTTTTTATTGGACCTAGTGGCTTATTGGGAGCCAGAGACTGAAATGCAGTAAAGGGGGCTGTGTATGTTTTGTTTTAGCTTCTTGATAACTAGCATGGGAATCAGAAACATTGTTTGTGGCTGGTTAGGAAGTCTGACTTCAGTGTCACCCACCAATGCCGAAAGAATCTGCTCTCCTTTTGCAGCCCGCTCTGCCCTTGGCATTTTCAGGTAGTGTACCCTAGGCATGGATGGGTCACATGGGGTTCTGCAAGAATATCTCTTTTAAAGAAGTGGCATTACTCTGAAGTCCCATTCACAACACCAAGTCAAAGCTATCTAGACTCTTCCTACCCTCCCCCTCACGATATCATATACAGGACAGTACGAGAAATTGTGTGCATTTGGAATAGAAGCATTTTTACTGAAATCCTACATTATTCATACTTACATAGGCAAAACACAGGAAGACAGTGATACATGTGTTCACATAAGGCTGTGTTAGCATTATGAGCCATTCTAGTTTGGCTCAGGAAGTTACCATTTCAGAGCAGTGCTCTGTGCATGCAGCTTTACAGCTGCAAACAGGCCCGCTGACAGGGATTCTGGGCCCCAAGGCAGAACAGTTCCACCCCAGTCTGCCCCTTTCATCCACAGCCTTACCCACAGTCTGCTCCAAGCCCTGCCCCCTTTCCCCATTTGGCCCACTTGCCGCCTTGTCCTCCCCCACACCCCAAAATCACTCAATCCCTCTCCTCTCTTCCACACTCCCCATTCCCCCAGGCAGCAAGCAACATCTGGAGGGGCTGAGTGGGGAAAAGGGATGCTGCAGGCAGGGGTGAGTGGGGGAGGAGAGGGGAGGCGAGCACCAAGCAATGGCAGGGAGGAGGAGACATAGCAGTAGCGGGTGGGAGAAAAGAGGAGGGACACACAAGGCAAATTACAGTGGGCAGGGCTGTGAGGGGAGGGGTGATGCAGCTGCATGGAAGCCAAGCAGTAAAAGGGGTATGTGGCAGAGAGGATGGGGCCCAAGCAAGGAGGTAGGCTGGTGGGGAAGGATGCAGCAGTGAGCAGGGCAAGGACCATGGCTGGAAAAGGCAGGACTGGGAGCTGGCCTCCCCGAGGAGAAGTGTCTCCTGCTGATATAGCACTGTCGACACAACCGCTAATACTGGCAAAACTTATGTCATTCA
The DNA here is from genome assembly GCA_007922155.1 of Mesoclemmys tuberculata. Classification (NCBI taxonomy): domain Eukaryota; kingdom Metazoa; phylum Chordata; order Testudines; family Chelidae; genus Mesoclemmys; species Mesoclemmys tuberculata. Next base: position 53,939,108 of record ML675604.1, on the reverse strand, counting down.
GGAGGGTGTTCTTTTTCACACCTGTACGCCAGCAAAACTTTTGGTGCTTAAGTGCTGTAGAAAGGCCCAAGAGTCAGTTATTTTTAAAAACCTCTAAAACTAATTCTTACTGGGAAAAGAGAAGTAAATTAAATATATATTTAAACCATCTAAAATCTCATATTAAACAGATGGAACTGAGCTGTTTAAAACCAGGGCTTTGAAAGAAAACTATTAATACTTTGTGGAAAAAAAAAAAAAAAAAACAGAATTTGAGGGCAAGAACTCTTGTCTTACATTCACATAGCACCCAGTACAATGGAGCCTTAATTAGGGCTTTTGGGTGCTAATGTAATATATGAATATTAAAAATAAGTAGTTAAATGTGTTACTTTAGCAAGACATTAATTTAATTATTAAATACTGGAGTCTGCAATGATATACTGGTGTAGATACTCTTAGGTGTTAAAATGAAATGGTTTTAAGAATCTAGAAAAAACAAAATTCTATTACCACATTTGTCTGCCTTCAGCCTTTTCAGCTATATCTTTAATCTAAGCAGCTACCACTTAGTCATGTTGTGTTTTCTATTAAGGAACAGTGACACTAAATAGTGACCTCCCACGGACAGATTTTCTACATTTGTAATTTCAGATAGTTAGAAGTGGTTTGTCTCTTTTCCTCCCACCAACTCCTGCCCCACTGCTATTTTCCGTTCCTAAAATATTGTGCATTAACAGCATGTATCAATTACTTCAGAATTCCTTGATTGACTGTCAAGTGGCAACTCTGCATAATGTAAAGTGTGTACAAGCTAAGTGGTGTATTGCTTATATAGTGCCAATGTGATGTGCCCTTTACAGGTGAAGTGCTCTTCCTTCACATAGGAAGGAGACAAGATCTGTTTCCAGTATTGCCAACTCTTGCAAACTCATTAAGATTCACAGGATTTTGTTGATTGCAGGAGGAACCCTCAATGATGCAAGAAGCTTCACCATTCTTGTGATTTTCAGGCTTGGACACACAAGCAGAGATCTGTCTGAAAGCCTCAGGGTTAGGCACATAGACCCAACCTTCCTGATGAGCCCTGCCTTCATGTACTGATAGGCTTTAACAGAAAGAGTATTGGTATTGCAAGAAGCAGGGGAGGGAGACAGGCCCCAACCACACCACTACCAACTCTCTCTTTGCTCCTTCACCCCTCCTCCCACCTCTCCACGCTGCTTCTTCTACCCGGGATACGGATAGAGAACGGGGAAGTCAGGGGGAAGAGATGCTGCTTGCTTCGCACAGAGGAAAAAAACTCAGAGGACAGTGGAGGGGAAAAAACAAATGTACCCCTCCCCAACTGTCTTAGAGGGGAAGTGAAGTTGGCTGTAAAAAATAATTATATATAACAAATGGAACAAAAGAAGTTGATAATGAAAACAAATCAGAAGCTAGAAATTGCAAACATTGATAAGGGAAGCAAAGGGACACAAATCTATTGTCAGCAGAGTTAAGGATGATAATAAGTATATTAAGAACAAAAAAATCTTAAACAGGGGTATTTGGTCCATCAATAGATAGAAATGGTAGAATTATCAATAATAATGCAAAAAACCATAAGTGTTCAATAAATATTTCTATTCTGTATTTGGAGGAAAGCCAGATGATGACCACACTCTTTCTATTCTAACAGTAACTCATAAGGATGTTAAATCAGTAGGCAGGGGATCACCTTGCAGGATAACCTGAATCCAAGATTTTTTTTTTATTTTTAAAGGTGACTGAAGAGCTGATTGGACCATTAGTGTTGAATTTCAATAAATCTTGGAACAGTAGGGAATTTCCAGAAGAATGGGAGAAAGTTAAACAGGATAACCTGGATAATTATAGGCCTGTCAGTCTGACTATCAATCCCAGGCAAGATAATGGAGAGGCAGACACAAAACTCCATTAATAAAGAATTGAAGGAGGGTAATATAATTAATGCCAATAAACATGATATATTTTCCATAAACTCATATCTAACTTTTTTTAATGATTACAACTTTGAAAAAAAATTAGCAGTTTGACGTAATATACTTAGACTTCTGTAAAGCATTTTATTTTGCATGACATTTTGATAAAAACTAGAATACAACAGAATTAACATGGTGCACATTAAATGGATTAAAAGTTGGCTTTCTGACAGGTCTCAAACTGTAATTATAAATGGGGAAGCATTTAACAGGTATTTTTCTAAAGAGGTCCTACAGGGATCAGTTCTTGGCCCTATACTATTTAACAGTTTTATCAGTGAGCTGGAAGAAAGCAAAATCATGAGTGATAAGTCTACAGATCACACAAAAACTAGGGGAGTGGTAAATAATGAAGAGGTCAGATCACTAACAGAGCAATCTGGATTACTTGGTAAACTGAACACAAGCAAACAGTGTGTGTTTTAATACAGCCAAATGTAAAATATATGTATGTACGTACATATGAACAAAAGACTATAAGGCCATACTTACAAGATGGGGACTCCAGCCTGGGAAGCAGTGACTGAAAAAGATTTTGGGGTTCTGGTGGTAATCAACTAAACATGAGTTCCCAGTGCAACACAAAGTTAAAAGAGCTAATGTGATCCTTGCATGCATAAACGGGAATCTCAAGTTGGAGCAGAGAGGATATTACCTCTATATTAGACACAGTTTCCATCTGATTAGCCAGGGAGAAGTATGCATTAAAGGCTGAATTTTTAACCTGAAATCATCATATACACATTAATAGACACTGAAAAACATGATTGGATTTTTTAAATCTCAAGATTTTGGGGGGTTTAACTCATGATTTCGATCTCTTGAAGTTGGCAATATTGTGTCTCAGTTATAATCTGAGTAGACCACATCGAAATTGATAATGTTATGTAACAAAAAACAATGGAATTGAACAGGGAAATTCAGTAAGCAATGTGCTAATCTTACTAATTTTGTTTGGATTTGTCTCTACAAGAGAAGAACCTTTTGTTTTGAGGTGGGCACACCACCACCTTTAATAGATACAGAAACCACATTTGTCTGGGCCATGTAGGGGCCATTAGGATGACTCTGGGTTTGATCCTCCTGATATTGTGTATGACTTGGGTGAGGAACAAGGTCAGAGGAAATGAATACATTAAAGACGCATCCCATTTGATGAGGAGAGCATTGCCTAGGGAGCTTGGTTCCAGTCCCGCTTTGAAGCAAAACTGTGGGCACTTGTTCTCTGCTATTGCGAAGCGGTGTATGGTTGGGAACCCACCTTGATTGAATATTGTGTGTAGAACTCCAGGCTCCATTTCCCATATGTGATTCTGTAAGAAGTGCATCTGCTGTGGTGTTTTTACATCCCAAAGGTAGGATGCTGATATTGTGACTAACGCATCAGTTCCAGCACAGCATTGCCTCAGTGCATAGGGAATACAATCATGCCTACGCCTCATCCCCTGAGGTTTTTCCAGATGTAGGTCTATCACTGTCAATATTAGGCTGCAAAGTGTGATGAAAAGTTGATGAGTTAGGCAGGCTGTGGCTTTTGGACAGCTGAGACAAGCTGAAATGAATTCCAGTTTCCAGACCAGCATGCATGTTGTCTTGTGTGTTTATCTGTAACCCTAAGTTCATGAAGAGTGTTATTGTGTTCTGGGTGGCAGCCATCACATTTTGTTGTGTTGGGGCCTTTATTAGGCAATTGTCCAGATATGGAAACATCATGACTCCACGTCTGCGGAGGTGTGCTGCCACCACTGTTAAAACATAGGAGAAAACCATTAGGGTGACTGATAGTTTAAAAGGTAGTACTCTGCACTCGAAGTGTTTTCATAGGGTGAATCTTCTCCTGTGTGATGGATGGATCGTTATATGGAAAGATGCATCCTGGAGGTTGAGGGCTGAGAGCCAGTCCCCCCTTTCTAGTGCTAGAATTATAGTTGCTAATGTCACGTGTGTGTTGTAGTCCCTGGTGTTGAGGGTCTTGTGCTATGCACTGTAGGAACCTCCATTGACTGAAGCGATGTTGAGCCACTCGGTGCAGAGTATATCTTCGGCTCTGTGGGTACCGAGGCAGAAGGTTTTGATTTCCACTTTGAACATCTGCTTATGGTCTTTCACTCTCTGGGTACTTGCGATACCAGATGGTCCCAGTGCCTTGGAATCAGACAGTCCCAGTGCCGTCGGTACCGATGAGGTCTCGTCCGCAAGGGAGCACTTTTTCTTAGCTAACTCCCATAGAGATGGAGCCCATTTTTTTGTAGTTAGTAAAGGTTTTTGCAGCAGGACCTCTGTCAGAAGCTTCCGATGGCAACCATTGGCCAAGAGGGTTCTTGCCTTTGCATTAGAGGCTGGTTGCAGAGATTTCTCCATTATAAGTAGCTTGAGTTAATTTGCTCTCGCTTTCCTTTCTCTGGCTTTTAGATTATAGCTGTATGAGCACTTTGGAGGGGACGTATCTCACTAGGGCAGCAGATACAATTCGTGCGTCTGTCAGAGATAGAGATTAACAGCCTCACAACAGGCAGCATTTGAATCCTGGAGAGCTGGGCATGCCAGAGAGATTTCTGTGCTGAAATGGAAGGAGGAAGGACAGTAAAATCTATACTAGAAGGTAGGTTGAAAAATTTATTTTCCTAATAAGAGAAATATATATTTTTTAAATAAAAATAAAGTAGGAAAGGTAAGAATAACTAACTGCTAAATTTAAGTTGTAACTATAAAGGGATCTTATACTAAATTGAGATAATAGGCTCTGCTAAGTGCTCTGACTCAAGCCATAAGGTGGTAGAGAAGGACCTGAGGAATGGTTGGTCGCACAGCGTTATGGAACTGCTTGATGTGGCACGAGACAGAGAAACCATATGTGCAACCCAACCAGGTACTACTATCACAAATCTCTGATTATAGGTGCAAGCACATGGACACCTAAAGTGGAGCACCCACAGGGACACTCCTCAAAGAAGCAGCTAAAGTTTTAATGCCCACGCAGTTGCCAGCTGTGTAGTAGAATTCCTTTGTACTCCCACCATGGAGTTTACTGTTAGATTGCAAGACCAAAACATGTTTCATAAGCAATGATTCACCAAAACTGAGCCAACAAGATGACGTCATGGCCTAACTGAGATCTCAAAGCAGAATGGCATTCTGATCAAACATCTGCTTCCTCAAGCTTATCCATCAACCAAAGCCAATATTGAAAAATTATGGTGATAGAACACAACCTTGCCAAACTCCCATGGGGACAGAAAACCATGCCATGTATCTGCATTCCTTGACTTGAATGCAATTTCATGCTCCATTATAGACAAGAGATACCAAGTCATCTCATCAGATCCCACAAACTTGGTCACTGCACTGAAATAGTGTTTGTAACATTACTTCTGAGTTGCTGAAGACAAGTGAAATTATTGTAATATCATGAGTTCACAGGCTTTTCCAGACCATCTGGCATACTAGTATCAACCCCAATGACAGCAAAATGAGGTTATTCTCTCTCTCTTCAAAAAAGTGATAAGGCCAAGCAAAGCAACTATATTTATGCCGTTCAGTCCGTCCCAGGGAGAGTCTTTGATTCAAGACATTAACACAGAAGCAGTGATGCACTTTGTGGCAAAGGCCAGGAATACTGTACTCAGACAAGTCTCTAAGGGGCACCATAAAATTAAAAAAAGACAGTACAAAAGCAGACATCTGAGGGGGAAGGACGGAAATGAAAGCAGAATATTTGCAATGGATTTTTTGAGCAGTTGAATATTAAATTACTTGAGTACAGCTCACAAATACTTTTTTTTTTTTTTTTTTTTTTTTTTTTTAAGTCTGGTCAGATCGCCTATACTGCAGACCTTGACTGAACTGCCCAAGACGACTAGAGGCTTGGTTCAGTGGTGAAGGTGCTCGGCCAAGTTTATTGTTAATGAAACATGGTCCTAGTGTCCTATTGGACACTAG